>CM031242.1:315534059-316134059 GCA_018340775.1 Taxus wallichiana var. yunnanensis
GATAAGGCCTTTCTCCAAAAGGCCCTCAAGCTACAACTTAAGCTCAGAGATCTCTAGGGTGGTCATCCGATAAGGTGCCCATGAGATAGGATCTACTCTAGGAACTAGATCTATATGAAAATCAATCTCACATGGGGGTGGTAACCCCTGGTAGCTCCCCTGAAAAGACATCTATAAACTCTCTCAAAATGGGATGATCATCTAGCGATGGTCCACTAGACTGATCCTCTATTTTTCACCGAATGTAACAACATACATTTGACAACCCCATTACACACACTGCTTAAGCTACATAGCTAAGATTGTATGAATAGAAATGGGTCTCCTAACCCCTGAAGTCACTGACTCAACTCCCAAATCATCTGCACAAGATATAGTCTTGTGGTAACAATCCATCCAGGTTCATTTTAAGAGACCTCCGGAAATCGGAGGTGGAGAATACCTGACGAATATCCCCAGAACCGGTTTCATGGGAAGGCGAATTTTTTGGGGGTTGTATATTAAAAATTTCACCTGATTATCAAGCATCTGCTGACAGAAGGCTACTGAGGCGCGCGGACGGGAGATTTTTAGCATCCTCGTGACGCATGTCAATAGGTCTATTGACGCATTGGCGTCACTTTGCATTTTTGACCTTAGCGACAAAAAAATATTCCGTCGCGCATCTGCGCACCTCGACCTCTGCTTTCTCATCAAAAAATCTCCGTGTCGCGCATCAACAAACTCTTTTTCGTGCGTCTGCTATGCGTCAATATCTGTTGTAACTCCTTGTCGCGCGTCACTAAGGCCTATTGACGCGCGTCACTAAGGCCTATTGACGCGCGTCACTAAGGCCTGTGACGCGCGTCAATAGGCCTTAGTGACGCGCGTCAATAGGCCTATTGACGCGCGACAGCAAATATTTTGTCGCGCGTCTGTAACCTCTGCCCTCTTCTTGCTCATCGAAAAAACTCCATGTCGCTCGTCAACAAAATCTTTGTCATGCGTCTACTATGCGTCAATATCTACAGTATCTCCTTGTCTGCAAACCCTCCTTGTCGCGCATCAATAACTTACCCCCTTGTCGCACGTCTATAATACGGGATATATCATATTGTTGAAAAATGTGAAGTAGAAGTGTTCTACCTGGCGAATAATCTAGGTTTATATAGGGGATATTTTTCAAGGGTAGGCGAAGGTGACCCCTAAAAAAAATTAAAGTGTAATTTTTAGGCGAACAGGTCACTGGCCCATGCCAAAAAAATCACCTTTTCAAAATTTTCAAAAATGGAATATTCGCCATATTACGAATATTTTCCACTAAAATTATCCACTGAATCCATCCCTGCCCTATGTGTAGATAACCAATGCATACCCAAAATGAATCCATGCGAGCCCAAAGGTAGGATATAGAGATCTGAGGTAGTGGTGAAAGGTCCCAAATCCACTACACACTCCTTAACTAAGGATTCTATAGAGATCTTGGCTCTAGAATCCATCTTGACATCCCAATTAAGACCCTATGTAAGCGCCACTAGCCTCGCATCGCTCTACTAAAGATGGTGCAATCAAATAATCGAAGAACCAGAATCAAACAATACAGAGGTAGGAATACCACCAATGCTACATGTGGTCTCAATGAATGTGCTCTAGTGCTCTACCTGGTGGTTCTCAACTACTACATAAATCTTGTGGCTATGTCCCATGTCACCAACAATGTGATCGGCTCGAGAGATTTGTGCCTTACCCTTGTTATTAGGGTTCGTGGGAAATATCTCCAAAAGTGTCCAAGTAACTCCACAAAAAAACATCCTCCTGGTCCTCCCCAATGAGTAGCACCTCCAGTAGGTGCCATAGAAGCTTGTGGTGTGGACCCTAATGATCTAACTATGGTCTGTTGAGGTCTCTGTTGGCGAGCTCCCGCTGACTGAGCTCTAGGTCCACCCTGTGTCCTGATGGGACCCCTAGGAGGAGGCCCCATACTCTGACCTCTCTGTGCATCAGCTCTGTGGTGGTCTATGAGGTGGGTGGGACTCGCTACTATTGTTGTTGCCTAAAGGATGACTGTGTTGTACCCTAGCCACCACGAGGAAGGGGTACTAACCCCCTTGATCTACCATCCTGCATCTATTGTATGTGGCTCCAGACTCGATCTCTATCCTGTTGGGTCTTTCCCGAGTATCCTCTGCAATATAGGCCTTCTCGATGGCCTCAACTAATGTCTGTATGAAGTGAATCTGCACTACACCTCCAATATCTAAATTCAGGCCTTGGATGAACCTGTGAATCCACACCTGCTCATCCTACATGTACTCTACATACTAGAGTAGATCCAGAAATATACTCTCATACTCTGCTACTAAAAGAGAATCCTATCGAAGGTCATGGAACTCGTCGATCCTTTACTGTATGAACCTCTGTGATAAATACCTACTCCTAAATATGTCCTCAAATAGCTCCCAAGTCACTATCTCTAAATCTACATGGAGCTTATGCTCCTCTATCCTCCACCATACTCCTACTCCATCCCTCAGTAGATGGATCACAACATGAGCTTTTGTGTTGCTAGAACAAGGCAAAATCTTGAAGCAACCACTCAAGCTCACTAGCTAGGCCTCTTCTTGAAATACACCTATGTCACCTGAGTAATGTGATGGTGAAGCTTCGGGATCTCCCCGATGTGATCTCGTAACTATGGTCTAACAACCTCTTGGTCTCTCTGCACACTTATCCCTAAGCCTAGGGCTCCAAGACCTCTCTCTATGCTCTAGAACTCTGTTACCCTGTCCCCTAGGTGGTGAATTTGCATGATAGTTCTCTCCTCTATGCTCCTTGATGGGTCGAGGAGATACCTGACCCTCAATGGAAGGGGCTCTGTCATGACTATCTTCATGTCCTCCTCCTAATCCTCCACATAAAGCGACATTGAAATCACGAAGGGTTTGTAGAATATGAGGTAGGATAGCTGCTACACCCTAATGTGGTGGTGGTGGTAAATCGACTCTCTATGAAGGTTTCTCTCGCTCTATTTGAGCCTTCGCATAGAGAAAAGAGAGAGTTAGTTTACTTTCTAAGTTTTACATAACTTCCATATTTGCTAAAATATACAAATCCTAGCTAATTTGCTTTCTAAGTTTAAAAGTGTGCTACGTTTAAGTTTCATGTCCTAAGTTTTCTAGTGTGTCCAATGGTCCAATATTTTGAACCACTTCTTTGATATCAAATGTGATGCCCGTTAGTTAGACCCAAGAAACAACCTAGGGTTAGTTAGAAAATTATGGAATAATTTTTTTATTAGAAGTGTCCACAACCAAGTTGCAAGAAAAAAATTGACCCTATTAGGTTCTAGAAAAAATCTAAATTACTAGAACATATTTTTCCTTCATTAACAAATATCAAGTTCACATGGTTCAATTTTTAGGGTTAGAAGTTTCAGTTAGGTTCAGGGAGTAATTTACCCTCATACCCACTCTCTAACAGGATCAGAGTTTCAACTTGATTTTTCTCATACTTAACACAATTTTTTTCCCTTAATCATTCCCATTAGATAGGAAATTTTCTCACCTTTCGATGATATAAAGAAGTCCTCCTAACTCCTTGTAGAACTCTAGTTATGAGCAAGCGGACTTTAGGGGTCAAATTTTCCCCAAAGGGGACACGTGGCGAGAGGGGAAGAAAACCCCTTTGACGGGTTGGTGGGTAAACGGCAGCATAAGATTTTTTTCCCCACATAGGTCCAAAGTATAAAAATATCATGCACCTCCACAGGTCCTCTAGGGACACGTGGCAGCCTTTGAGTCATCGCCGAAAAGGAAGAAAGGAAGGGTGGGGCGGTGGGAGTCTTGTGGCAAATTCACCAAAGGGAGAGAAAACAAATAGCGCCCATGCACTCACGGCTCCCAAGGGATACGTAGTGCTTAAATAACTAATTTTTGGAGAAAGAGAGAGGGAAAGGTAGAGCGGCGGGGTTAATTGGATAAATTTTCCAAAGGGAGGAAAAAGGAAGAAGATTGACGCACGGGTCCGCACGTCCGCGGAAAGATCTTCTTCGAGGCAGGGTGGGAGTGCGGGGCTGTAGGAAAAGTTAAGAAAATTTTCCAAACAAAATTTTTCAAAAGGAAAAGGGGTCATGAGGGTTCTGTCCTTTCTTTGCTAGCACCCAAAGCTGCCATGTGGCATCTTGTGATAGGCCGCGGGCCAACGGGGAGAAATGGAAAAAAATTCCATTTTTTAAAAGGTCTAAGGGAAAAATGATGCTGCACCTCCGCCGCTTCCCGTGAGGACATGTGGTAGCCTCTTATTAGTTGTGGGTTGGTGGAGGAAAATTCAAAAAATTTCTTGAGCCAATTTTTTTATAAAAATTCCTAAGGATTTTAATGGGAACTTTCGTGCCGCTTAGCCCACTAAGGAAAATTTTGCCAAATTTTCCCACCAAAGAAGAAAAATTCAAAGTACCATAAATTTTTCTAGGAAGCTCGGTTTTTGCGAAACGATGACTTTCTCGGAAATCTATCGATGCCCTCTTTGCAAAAGAAACATAAACTATACATTTTGATATCGCTTAATGGGTCAATTTTTCAAAAGGATATGAAGGATTGTAAAAAGCCAACTGGTAAATTCCAACTTCTGAATTTGATTAAATTGGATGTCTTCCTTCCCTCAACATGCCAAACAGACATGTAGGATTTCTCTAGGGAGGGTTTAAAGTGTTTAGGGAAGGTAAATTCACTTGTTTGATTTCAATTTGTATTTTTCCAACAATTGACGAAAAATGACTGTGAGAAGGATTTGGCTCGAATTTGCAATGTTTAAAATTGTTTTCTTAAGTGTTCTTTGTCAATTGAGTTCCTTGATGTCTCAACATACTAAAACATATCATTTTGAAGTTGGTTATTAATTGCAGGTCCAAAGCGTACATTTTAATTAAATTTACTTGCCAATTTTAAATTATTACAAGAGATTAAATCTAAAGAGATCCATGTAACTTTTCAACATTCAAGTGTGGCATTTCATTTCTAAACTAATCCAATACATTCAGTTTTTTTTTAAACAAACCATTCGAATCCAAAGCAAATACTAAATTTCATTTATACACATTCCTAAAATACAAAAATGCAACATTGTTTCACGTACATTTTCTCTTTCCAAACAAAGATCTAACTATCTCTTTTGTCATACAATGAAACATTGAATTCAATCCAAAAATTCATATGAAAAAAGGTCTATCAAATCTTTATTGACTTCAATTATGAATGTTTACATCTTTCCATGTTGAATGTAATAATAGAATTCTATTTCTTTCCAATAAATAGAACATGATATAAATGTCTTTCACAATTCAAATATATAACTTCATAATCAAATTACATACATCTTTCTTCACAAAATACATATTACAATTTCATCCACAACAAGTGGGAAGGGATTACAAATGAATATGTTTTCACAAGGGACTGTCAAACTGTAATTTTCCTTTGCTCTAGGACAACAACATGCACATTTTCTCTTTCTCCAAGTTGATCACAACAAAAAAGGGGAAGGCAACGCTCTCCACCCAACCAAGACATCTAATGAAAGGATAATCCTTCATCATTTGCCCCGAGCCCCAACCAAAATACAATCAAAGGTGTGACTCAACCCATGACAACAATGGCTTCCACAAGACACAAAATTCTTTCAAACATGCACAATTCAATATAAAACATAGTTCAACACAAAACAACAATTCACAACTACAATTGAAAACATTCCAATCAAAAATCAGGCTTGATCATGCAAGACAAAGGAGCAAGGTCTATGGGGGAAGCTACTTATGCCTCCCAATTGGGAATTAGACATCCACCAGAACAAACCACCAATAAATTTCACCATACATATCCTTATGCCCCCACAGATTTCCTTATGGCCCCACAGAGTAAGAAATGCAAGTTATTTCCTTTCCATGGTGGATTGCAAACCCAAAATCCCTCCACAAAATATGATGCCAATGGAATTCTCTTATGCCCCCAAACATGGATTCCCCATAGCCTTTTCCTACACCATTCCTATGGCGGTACACTACCCAACCAATAAATACTATAAAACATTCTCCATACACACAACACAACAAGAAAATAATAGCAGTAAAGAAGGAATAAACACCTACCTTTCCATGGTAGCTTTTGTTTCCAACGAGAAGGCTCTCAAATCCAAGAACAAAGTCCAAAACAACAATCTCCCAAGCATGCAAATCTTTCTCCAAACTTCCTCCAAAAACAAGAGCTCCAACACAAGAAAATGTGTCCCAAAGAAATTGCAAAATGATTCAACAACCCAAAACAAGAAAAGAGTTTGAATTTTATAGAAGAGGGAAGAGAATAGGATGATGTGGATCCATGTAGGATGCCACATCACACATCCTCAAATCAAACACAAAAGACAAATTCTATTCTCCCAAGCACAATAAAGAGGTGGGTGAAAATATGACAAGTTACTTGCACACTCCAAAAGTCCACACCTTAAAGGACAACAAATTAAATAAAATGTAAGAGAGTGCCATCAAAACAAAGCAACATGATAAATAAAATTCATTAAAAATTCAAAAATCACATCTCCAACGATAATTATGGTTGGTAAATTAAATTTAGAGGTATGGGAGAAATTTTACTTGTCCAACAAGCCTCCTAAAACAGCTCCCAATGACAATTTCGAATTTCCAAGGAGATGGAGTATTTCATAATCCAAAATCTGACTTATACAACTCTTACACAACTTCCACATCCCTTACAAATTTAATACAAATAGCCAACAACTTCCATTATTACTTTCCCATATCCCAATTTGATTTATTTAAATTTTAACCATATGTTTCCTCACATTAATCTATCACAATTTTAATTAATTAAAATAAAGGAACACATTACTAATAAAATACATACAACAATAATAAAATAAACACATTAATAAAATACACAAACCCGTGGTCACATATAAAGGTTACCCCCATGGGAATCCCTAGCTGAATACAACACACACAAGACATGTTTCCATGGTGACTTTGTTGAATTCACCTAAAATTCCATTGTGGTTGGTCTCCGATCCCTCGATGTTTGTTTTGATTTTTAAACCTACAAAACACATATACCTCCTTTGGCATCATGGCCACATCAGAACATCTAACATGATATAAATGAAATCACAAAACCAACTATATAAATGAATCACAACAACATTGAAGTAACCACTACATCATTTGCATTTTTAATCTACAACTATATCATCATCATAAAATATCCATTTCTAGATCTACTCATAATATCCAAAATCATATGTCCAAACAACATCCATGTCAAATAGTATATCATCATCCACATACGAGTGTCTCTAATGCCCATCATGCATCATAATCAAATCAAGATCAACAATAATCCATGATCAATATCTAACAACATACTAAATCAAAACATAATAATGTCCATAATGAAATCAGCCATATAAAAATAAGCATCAAAAGGTGTCATAGGGAAGTGGGCACTACAACATGCATGCCTTGAGAAGAGGGAGATGAATCTAGTTTAATAAGTTAGATGAAAACCTAGTTGGGTCGCCACTGACTATGGGGAAATTTTCCGCAAAGGGGTGGATTTTGTGTTTCTAATTGGGATTTTGGTCTCTTAAGGATGGGATAAAGCACTTTAAATCTTGTAGGTGGGAAAAGGTTGTTTTGGGATGTGTCATGGGTTTTGGGAGATAAATATGGGTAGGATAAAATCTAAAAAAACATAAGGATGTAGATTTAGGATAAAAACATCCTACAAGGAAATTTGATTAGGGCTAGCTAGCTAATAGATTTTAATTTATTAAATTATTAATTAATGAGGATTAATTAATTAATGTTAATTAATGAGAAGTAATGGGAATGCGATATTAGGATAAATTACATTAAGGGGGTCTATCTAGGACCATGGTGGAAAATTCACACGTGGGTAATCAAGGGTAGCTATATCTTGAATTTTGGTGTCTACAATTCAGTTGCACCAATATCAAATAAAATAGTTACAGGTAGTCCAAATAACTTACTTGCAACTTTGATAGGTAAGCTTGTTTTTCAACTTGCTTATCGATCAACTGCAACATGTATACAAAGTGATTTTCGTTGTTATGATTTTTCCTCTAAGGGAAATTGTTTTTGAGTGATCTAATTAGCATAGAAATCAACCCCCAACAGGTCCCTTTCTTCTAGTTTTATTTTGGGGATTGGTTGAGTTATTCTTTCCATTTTTAAAAAACATTGTAGTAGAATTAGCTGAATTTTTCTTCCCATTTCCATTTTCATTTATGTTCTTACCACCAAAATTTTTCCACCCAACCTTTTTAGGTGCTAAAGGTGAAGGTGCGTTAACAAATTTCTTTTTCTTTTCCTCTATTTATGCAAAAATGGCCTATAGTTTATGTTCTTACTTGATTGATTTTTAAAATAAAACCTTTGTAGTTGATGGTTTATGAACATAAACTTCCGTACCAATGATGGGGTTCAAACCCACAAGAAATTTTTGATGTGAAACTTCTCATCATTCTGATACTAGGGTACATATTTCAAAAGATTTTTTAACTTCTCCCAGTATTCAGAAGCTGTCATTTCCCCGAGATAGAGTCTCGAAATTTAGCCATATTTTGATTGTAGTACAACTACAGTAATCAATGCTATCTAAAATAGGCCTTGAACTATTTCCAAGCTATATTAGATTTTTCAAATCCTAGTTCTACCTTGCAGTTGTCCCACAAAGGGGACACTTCATTAGAGAGATGATAGGCTCCCCAAACTACCTTAGTTTCTTTTGAGAAGTTATGGATGGAAAAATACATATCCATCTCACCGATTAATTTCTTGGATCCATATCCTAATGTCATACCATAAAACGTAGGTGGGTTGATCCTCTTGATATCATTTGATAGTTCTACTGCCAAACATGCCCTCTTATTCTCAAGTTTATTTTCTACATTATTATTAGCATTCACAACATTAGGATCCACTGCATTGTTATTATTTCCCACATTGGGTTCTATAGAATTTTTGTTTACAGCATTATACTACCCATAACATTTTTCATTTCCATCATTTTCATTACCGCTATCATTAGCCATGACTTGTTATTCTAGAACAACCATTCAGTTTCATGTGTCCTGTATGGCAATGAGTATTTCACCCAACTTTTGCATTGTGGCTGATTCACCACCTACAAATTGGTGATTGAAAATGTGTGCTCTTTTCCTAACCATTTTATTTGTTAAATAATAATTGAGTTTAATCTAGTGTAGGGACTCAATATGTCCAATATTTGTAATCTTGACTCGATAGAAAAATGTAACACCTATTTTTCGGTGCTTCAAATTACAAGATTTTTTTACCAAACTAACTATTTCCTTCCATGATTTACATGTGCAACATTTAAATCTAACAACATTGTAAAATATAATTCATCAGGTAAAAATTAATAAAACATGAGCATTAATATGGGTCAATTAGATCTACTTGATCCCCCATAGTTTTCTCTTTTGATTCTCGTATACAAAGTATACAAGTGGTACCTTCCCTAGGACATTGATTTACAAGTGATGTCTTTTAAGTGGCTATCTGGAATTCATTCAATCAAATACAATCAAGAATTTTACACCATTAATTTGTTTTAGGTGAACTTAGAAGTGTAATCAATAGCTTACACTACTTTGGCTAAAGCTTATGATTCATGCTTGCATATGTTTTGTGAAGAGACATATGTAAATAGAAAATTGTCCCTTCACCATATCCATTTGTTAAATTATCTTGATTTAATTAGTTAGTTGAGTTAATTTAATTAAATTTTACATTCAGGGTGTAGAATTTTTTCAACCCATGTGAAGGGGCACATCTGCGTTAACTTAGGTTGCCTATGGGAGAGAAAGTTCTTATGTAATGACTTGCATCATTCCGCAACCATTTCCTTTCCGTAGCCAACTTAAGTTGAGTGTACTGAGGTGACTCTTCTATCTTGGTTAAACACTTTCGTAACTTAATTTAATAAAATTTGCCTTCCAGTTATGATGGTTGTAATCAATGCACCTCGAAGGGACAACTTAGGATATTTGTTATATAGTAGTATTCACATAATGATTTGCATTTTTAAATGAATGCTACTTTAAAGTAGCCATTCAAAGTTTTCCTTTCAAGTTTCCAATTATTATTAACATTGTAACCCATGGCTTAGTTAATTATAATTAAATTAGTTTATGACAGTTTCCCCAATCTCGTAGCAATATATTTATAACATCTAATTATGTCCCTAAGGTTCATAAACTTAGTTTCCATAATTGGATATATTCATTTCCATGAGTAGTTTAAATACAACCTTTCTACATCTTAATATGTAATTTAAGATAGCTTTCCTTTTATCGTCATAGTCCATAATTTTTCATTACATCATTGTCGTATTATTCAATAAAGTATACATTTTTACTATACTTATAATCATGATAGTTAATCAATAATCATAGTTGTTTTAGTTCCATATAAATAACTAGATCATAATTAATCTTAAATAATTATTGAGATAAACCATAACACATAAAATCCATATATCAATAATCATATTGTTGAAGATGATATTCAGAAAAGTATAACTTAAAACAAATGAAGATTCACTTTATAATAAATCGATAAAAATTACAATATAACATTCCTTTTCCAAATAGTACAATGACCACAATCGGCTAAATATCCCTTCATTTTTAACGGGACATTCAAGCGTATGTTTTCTTTAATAATAATTTCATGCATTCAAATACAACTTAAACATCATAATTATATATTTTTAAATCATAGTTAGTCTTTATAAATCATCGCGAGAAAATGACTTAATTCTGTCATTTGTTAAAATATTAAAAATTGGGTTGTTCAAAAAGAACTAGCATGACATGTTATCCTTATCATATTTTCAAGTTATATCGATAAGATAAATCAATCAATAAACTATAGTAATACATGAGCGATCATCATCACATTAGAAAAATGAATCCGAATGATATATTATTTCATACATTAAATTTATTCCTCATTCATAATTAACTAATGTGCAAAATCTATAGTAGACTAAGGAAAAATACCAATTTTAGAGACAAAAATCATGACATCAATTTTCCAACCCATAATCTCTAGCTTTCCTATTTGTACTAGTCTATCACAATGTGACCACAATCATTATCAATGTTATACCAGAATGTTGATAAATGATTAATTAGAAAATAGATAACATATTCACATCAAATACAAATATTACAAACTGACTTATGATCTAGTCTTTCATAAATTAAGACTAGACTAATCACTTCATTGTTTCCATTTAATCTATTAAGTAACATATCCATATTATTTCTAGATCAAACATGAGTGATAATAGTTCACACATGATGATGAAACAAAGGTAATCAAATTGTCTAAGGAAATAATAGGAAAGCTTAATCGAATTGAAATACCTTAATGTTTGTATAAATACAAAATAATACCTTAATTTCATCAAATTATCCTTTAAAAACCTTCACTCAACAAATCACTCAATGGATTATTTATGTACTACAAATTATCAAAGGATTAAACACAGGAAAAATCATCAAGTCATTACTCAATAGTGAACCAATTATAAGCTACGTTGCCACCCATAACTCGCACAAAAATATTATGAGGTTGATGGATACAATTCAAGCACGAGATCAAAATATGCAAACAATAAACACAAAATTTTATACACAAGTCAACCATTATCCCTCGACATAATTTTATGGTTTTAGAACCAATTTACATGGCAAGCCCAACATGGTTAAAGTCCATGACAATGGTCCAATGAGTCTTCATCGAATCAAACTACCAGTCCACAATCAAACCATAATCATCTATAGGATAAACAAGTCAAACATGAATAACCAAAGCAAGAAACGGGTAGAGACGAATGTAGATTTATATCTACATGAAGATAAAGTGTGTGCAATAACAAATATCGAAACCCATGTGGGATATAACTATTTTATAAATTTTTAAAACTCCTGGTAGTAAGATAAGTTGGTGAAGTGGGACTGGTAGGAATAATAAACCTCAGCAAAGGTAAGCAAATGTGCCCATTTTCACCTTTTTGGGTTACTAGTGAAAGAAACAAACAAACCTGAATAGATCACTATACCACATATCGACTAAACCCTTAATGGGTTGTTCCACAACCATCAAGTAATTTACTCATGCATGACCTTCCAGATCTTATGACCTATTCTTGTCAATAATGCACAAAATCCATAATCGGGAGTGAACTCGAAATGGATCAAGAAAGAATCCAAAGAAGTAAATGAATTCATACAAGTACAACAAGAAAATATATCACCCAAAAATGACATTCATTCACAAGTATCTTATAAATACAATCCCACAATATTACACACTCATCTGATTCATAGAATTCAGATAAGAAGAGATATTGTAGGTATTTTAAAACATGGATATATCTTAATGTTATAAACTATAAAGATGACAAGGAGAAGGAAGGGTTCATTTTAAGAGACCTCTTGGAAATCAGAGGTGGAAAATACCTGGAAAATATCCTTAGAACCAGTTTCGTGGGAAGGTGATTTTTTTGGGGATTTGATGACAAATTTTTTCTTGATTTTTATGTGGTGTGACTGAAGGTTGTAGATGCACGACAAGATATTTGTAGTTGTGCTTCAATAAGGTTGTTGACGCATGATATGAAATATTATTTCATGTGTCTACAGCCTATGTCCTCTGATGGGTCACGCAATAACAAAATCTTTGTGTCACGCATCAACAAAATCTCTGTCATGCATCTATTTCCTCTACACTCTTTTCACGCATCAAAAAACTCTCCCTATCGCACAACAACAAACTCTCCCTGTCACGTGCCAAAAAACTCTTTATTTTACATCTACAACCTTTTTCGTCCTATCATGTGTATGTAGCTTCCGCCCTCCTATCGCATGTTTACTATACTTGATAATACATATGCCCCCAGGTGGTATGAGTGAGATAGTAGTTTTCTACCTCGCGAATAATCCAGGATTATATAGGGGATAGTTTCAAGGGTAGGCGAAGCCAACCCCTAAAAAAATTAAAACTGTAATTTTTAGTAGAACAGTCAGCGACTTTTGTGCCGGAAAATTCACCTTTTTGAAAATTTTCAAAAATGGAATATTATCCGTATTACAAATATTCACCACTAAAATTATCCCTCGGAGAAGGAATCATGCATGTAAAAATGTTGCACAAAATGCTTCTCTATCTTCTCTAAGCTAATCAAATTCACAACAATATTTCCAGTAGTCTCTAGTAATTACATTTGAAACCCAACAAATAGCAATCTCCAAGTTCAACCAAAAAATCCATTTTAATCTTAACAATAATCATAAATGTACCCTTCAAATCTCACTACAAGTTTAACAACATTTATGTAACATTAAATAGATGAACATAAAATTATATTCCACATAAATTTCAACTAATAGTTCAAAAACATGCATGTATCATTCAAAGAGAAAAGGATAACCACAATAAATGAAAAAATACAATAACCATAAGCCCTCGTAGCTTCCTCAAGAAGCTTCTTGCTTCTACCGATGTGAATTAAGGTTCATTCAATGCATACCAAGTACCACTTCAAATTTTTCCCTCCTCACATCCCGATAAACTTAGCAAGTAATTACTGACCTATTTTAGTTTCAAATGAATCGCCATCTAATCACCACCATATAGATGGGGAAAATAGCATCAAACGATTGAATCGTTGAAAAAATCAATTTAATTTTAGTACGGCTAGCCCAATGGCCTATAAAAATATTAATATCATTTATTAACCATAGCTTAGGTGGCCATAATAATGACTCAATAAAACTCGTAAATGCACGAGCTCACATCGGTGCTCGAATGAGTTATTAATTTATAAAATTAACATTAATCTAAACTTATGGACAAAGTGACCATTTAGTAAATTGAACTTAGGATATGGTCTATAGACCATTCATTTATATATTCTACTATATAAATAATTTCTTGATCTAATCATAATTTGGATGAATTTCTAACCAGACAAAAATAATATTCACCCATCCATATGGTCAAAGACCATGGGTGTCATTTGAACTAGAAGGATGGTTTTCTAACCATAATTTAATCATGCCTCTCACACACACATTATATCCTAGTTATCCATGATTTTAAACCAATCAAACTTTGGAATAGAAAAACATTGGCTTAACCTTTCAAGATTCATTCCTACATGGCCCAATTATTAAGGGCTTCATCCTTTTAGCATCAACAACTATAATTTTTTGTCTATCAACAAGAAAATTTAGATCAACATAATTTAATATGTTAATTATAAATATAACCCCAGAATAATGTTAATCACCACTATGAAATACAACCAAGTATGTTTAACTTTCATTGCGATTATAACAAGTTTATTATTTTTAACATTCACTATGAATGAAATTAATTATGAATATAAAAACAAAACATAACAGAGGTTATAATCCAAGAAATGCATAGATTTATAATGACAAGTATTTCCTTACTCACAACAAAGGTAATTTAGTTGTAATATTAAGGTATGCTAAATAGGTCACAATATCTGGAAACTTAAGGAACATGATGGAAACTACCGATATGATGCCATCCTTACGGGTAACATACAAAAACTATTCCCCATGTCCACAAGCTTCACGATATTAAAAATCATTTATAACTTAGCAAAAATGAAAACAACGGGGTGTGACAATTTGCAGGATACCACTTGAATAATGGCATGGAGATGATGATTGAGAGAAGAATTATGGATTATCTTTGATTTTTTCATATTTTACAAAGTCTCAAAAGAAGGATCAACATTTTCTCTCAACCTATTCATCATGGTATATCTTCTTTCAACCATTTTTTGGAAAATTTTACAACAAAAATATGAGAGGAAAGTGTGGAATACAAATGCTCACTTACTAGAATCAACAATGGGTTTTTAGGAATGAATTTCCATTTTTATTTTTTTATGGTTTTGAAATATACCTTGTTTGTATTTTTGGTTCATATATTGGGTGTAAAATATGCATAATATACCCCATGGTGGGCGCCAAAAATTGTTGGCAAAATATTTTTTTTATAGGAAAAATTAGTGGATGTTCACCAATACTCTAGGACTAGGTCCCTCTACTTAAATGGGAAGCTCCATTATTATATGTGAATTGAAAAATAAATTTTTGTTGGCCTAGATGTTGGGATCTAACAGGCACACTCCAATGCACCTGTAGAAAATGTTTGCAATTTTGTGTAAGGAGAATTTTTTTAGGCGAGGTGGGAAAGTGGGAGTGAGAAAATAAGATGGGGATTAATATGCAAGTAATAAAATATCATATTATTACATGGGTTAACTAGAGATATAAACAAACACAATTAGGAAGAAATAAAATTATTTGTTGTTATATCAAGAGAAGATGAAACCATCAAAATAAAATTTCACTTATTCACTCATCCACATGAAATTGTAGAAGAGGGATGTAAGCCTCACAATTTTATTAATATTCAATCAAATCATTTACAATAGTGTAGGATGAAATACTTATAGATATTAAAACCGATACAAAAAAATAATTAAGTTGCACAGGTGCAACAATACATCTGAGAAGAAGAATAAAATAGAATACAAACATAAATAATTGTTACAACTACGTAACAATTAAACCTATGAATATAACAGGAAAAATATGGTTATAAAACCATATAACAAATAAATAAACTACATAGTTACCTAATTACCATAGTAAATGCCAAAATTAACTATAGTAAACTATGATTTACCATAACATTCCCCCCCTTAATTTTTCATTGTCTCAAGGGATGATGAGAGGAACTCTATGAACAACTCAAACTTGTCATGTGTAAGTGACTTTGTGAAGATATATGCTTGTTGTTCAATTTGTTGGGAAAACTGAAGCTATATGTTGTGTTTCAAGACATGATCATGTATGAAATGAACCTATACCTCTATGTGATTTTTTTCTCATGAAAAACTAGATTGTGAACAAGTTTGAGAAAACCTTCATTGTCACCATAGAAGGTGATCATTTTGTCATGTGGTATTCCAAGTCCTTCCAAGATGCGACATAGCCATATCATTTCGTAGAAGGATTCACCTGTAACATGATATTCGATTCTATAGAAGAGTGGAAAAAATTTTGTTTCTTTCTTCCCCATGATATTGGTCTAGATCCAAAAATAAAACAAATCTGAAGTGGATTTCTGTCGATCAATGTTTCCTACATGATCTAAATATAAATATCCATTCAAGAAGAAGTTGTCATTCTTCTTATATTCTAGACCAAGATCCACTATACCCTTAAGATATCTCAAGATTCACCTTGTTTCCTTCAATGAAAACTCAGGGTTCCTACATGAACCATGACAAATAGCTCACTGCAAAGTTGTTATCTGGTCTAGTGTATGTGAGGTAAATTAAGCTGCTAATCAACTGTTGATAGAGAGTTAAATTTACCATAGGAGATGGATTTGAACATGATAATTGAAATCTATTTTCCATAGGTTTAGCAATATGTGTGCAATCCATCATCTTGAATTTCTTGAGCATTTTCTTGGTATAATTTAAGCGAGAAACAAATATGTGATTCTCTTTTTCCATACATCCAATCCAAGATAAGTAATGCATTATCCTGAGATTTTTCATGTTGAACGATTGGTTAAAATATTTATTTTTTGCATCAATCATCTTCATTTAACTACCAATGATGACTAGATCGTTGACATAAACAACAAAAATCACAATCTCCCCCCTTGTTTTTGAGGTAGAGATTGGGATCATAAGGATTTCTGATGAATCCATGTTGTACGAGATGATCATAAATTTTGATGTACCAAGCCCGGGGTGCATGTTTAAGGCCATACAGAGATTTCCTAAGTCTGCATACCTTTGTTTCTTCTCTAGGTACAACATATCCCTCAGTTTGAGTCATGTAGACTTCTTGTAAATATCCATTTAGGTAGGAACTTTTACGTCCATCTGATGGACTTTCCAACCAAAATGTGTAGCTAGAGAAAAGATCATCCTAATCATTTTGATCTTAGATGTGGGAGAAAATGTCTCCTGATAATCAATGCATTCTTTTTGTGCATACCCCTTTACTACTAGTCTTTCTTTGTACTTATCTATGGTCCCATCTAATTTGTACTTTGTTTTGAATATCCATCTACAACCAATGGGTTTCTTCCCTGGTGGAAGATTGATAGGAGGAAAAGTGTTATTTTTGTCATTGATTTATATTCAAAGCATCCATAACATATTTCCAATATTTTGAATGTAGGGCTTTCTTGTATAGTAGAGGGTTCAAAAATTCAACAAATCTACTCATCAAAGAAAATTTTACTTCTTCTCATGTTTTACTACAATTCCTTGGTCCAGTGGTGGATGTATCCGGTGGAGCATCCAATTTTACATCTCGTATCATGTTAGTATACCACTTGGGCATAAAATGTAATGATCTCATGGGTCATGGTTCTATTTGATCATCACCATCATCCCCATCATCATTGTTATCATTTTTGGGAACATCAACTTTTTTTTTACAACGGTAAAAAATCTACTTTAGGTGATTTTAGAGGAGGATTCTTTGTTTGCTTCTTAAGAAAAACTCTTCATATCTACTGGTGTATAATTTCCTAGTCATTGGATCCATCAATTTGTACCCAAGAGTCTCTTCACTATAGCTAATGAAGATCAATTTTTTTAATTTCATATGCAACTTATTTCTATTCTTCTTGGGTTTGTGCATACTTTCTTTACACTCAAATACTCTAAGGTGTGCAACAGATGGTTTTCACTTTGACAATTCTTCATATGGTGTTACTCCATCAAGAGAAATCGTGAGAAATCTATTCAAAAAATATCCAACAATATCTATTGCTTCTACCCAAAATTTCCTTGTTAATAAAAAATTATCGATCATACAACACACCATTTTCATGATAGTATGATTTCTTCTCTCAATAACACCATTATGTTGTGGTGTGTGTGGAAGAGGAAGTTATCTACGAATCCTGTGAGCTTGTAGGTAGGATTTGAACTCATTACTAGTGAATTCCCCCTGTCAATCTGATATGATTACTGTCTCATTCTCTATAGCCACTTTGAACTTCTTGAAGGTCTCAAAAGCATCACTTTTCTTATAAAGATAATATTTACACATTTTCCTTTAATAATCATAAACATAAAGCATGAAGTATTTAAATATAGAATGACTTGGTTGCATCACACCGTAAAGATTGACATGAACCAAATCAATCTTACCATGAGCTCGATAATTACTCTTTTGGAATGAAGCTCTATTGTGTTTACCTAGTAGGTAGTGAGGAAACTTATATGTATATTTCTAGAGAGATGGAAATCCTTTTACCAAGTTATACCAGCAAAGTGTTTCGAGATACTTAAAACCAATGTGACCAAGTCTCTGATGCCACAACTATGTGGAGGTAGAATTCTTAGCCACAAGTTCTTGATCATCTCTGTGAATAAAATAAAGATGGAACATATGTTCCACATTAGAGTATTTTTAACAAGTTTTGATCATTTTTATTTGTCTCAAATTAAACACATTTTCTTGCCGAATGATTATCAAAGTCATTCTTCATATTTTGATCTAGAAGTTGTTAACCGATAGTATATTATTTGTTAACCCAAGGACATATAGTACATCGATAATATACAATTACATAAACTAAGAGGAAGAGAAATGTTCTCAATCCCTGTATATGTTTATGAAGAATCATCACTAACGAAATATGATTTTTCAAAGGCATGTCCCTCATTGTGGTAAACCAGTCTCTTTTTCTAGTCACATGTTGAGTGGATTTCGAATCAACATACCAAATATCACTAAAAGACATGGAAGGTTCCTTGATCGAAAATTTTACAAGAAGTCTTCATTATCTAAATGTTCTTCTTTCTCAACTTTATTTCCTTCTTGATGGGGTTTCTTCTCTAGTTCCCATTATTCTGCCCTTGATTATATTTTGAATGTCCCTTATTAGATTGTTGATTTTGAGGTTTGGAATGACTTGATGAACCTTTCTTATATGTATTATACCAACAATATTTCAAATCATGTCCTCTTTTTAGATAGGACATTTCTTCTTATTTTTGTTTCTTGTCCTTTCCCCATGATGATGATTTTGATTTGGGACTTTTGATGAGATTTTCCTTTTCCTTTTCCTTTCCATTTCTGATGATAAGAAAGTGTTTCTCCTCTTCATCATCTTTATTTTACATTGCTTCTTCTTGTTGTAACAGATTAACTAAATTGCCAAAATAAACTATCTAATCTGACAAGTTTAGTGTTGTCACAAAAATGTGATATGAATGTGAGAGTGCTCTCAAAAATATGAGAATGAGAGTTGTATCAGTGACCTCCTCTCCTAGGGATAGAAGTGAATCCCTCTATTCTACAAATCTTCTTTAGAAGGCTTCTATTTTCTCATTTTATTTGAAATTTAGTGTGTAATCGAATCTCTGCAAATTTAGTATTACATTCTTATTATTGGCTCTCTACACACTATGATCAACTTATCCCACACTTCTTTCACTGATTTGGCATCTCAAATGTGGAGTTTCATCTTGTCGGACACTCGCCAACAAGATTATCAACTTGTCCTTTTGATCGGATCGATCAAACTCATTGTTGGGTTATATCGATTCTTGATATAGTTCTTGAACCATCCAAAACATTCCAAATCTCTTCAAACTCAAGATGTTTCTTGATTTTTGTCTTCCATGCTGCATAGTTATTTCCTCTTAGAAGTTGTGAATCTAGAAGAAATAACTTGGGGGCATTAGTGCCCATTTTTCAGAATCAACTAAAAAAGGGTAAGGCTCTTATCACTCTAGGTATATGGTCTCCCAATCTATATACCATCAGTTTGATATACCGAACCTTTCTATATACATGCCCTTTTGATATATCCATTGGTACATGGAAGAATATTTCCCTTTCTATATACTCAAAAGTACATGAAAGAGGCGTTAATATACATGAAAGAATTTGATGCGTGGTACCAAGATAGTACTGAAAGGGGTCTATGTGATTATTGACACTAACTCAAAGAAATATCCTCATACACATGCGTAACTTTTCTATATACTTAAATAATTTCATTTTTCATATTTAAGTCAAGCAATTATTCACAGATGGATGGGAGGGCTCAAAGTGTATGCACTATGTCCTTATTACTCCCCATCGATTTAAAGGGTCGATTCCCAGACAACATTGTTGCATCTATATTAGGTGTTAAGTGTAGTAGTAGTTGTGAAGAATTTACCTGTAAGTACTTCCTAGAGGCATTGTTTATACCGAATGCTACAAATGAGATCCAAAGATCTCGTGAGTGTTACAGAACAAATTTTTTATTGCAAAACTCTACCAGTTTTTAAGCAATTATAATGGTTTGTG
This sequence comes from Taxus wallichiana var. yunnanensis, assembly GCA_018340775.1. Lineage (NCBI taxonomy): Eukaryota > Viridiplantae > Streptophyta > Pinopsida > Cupressales > Taxaceae > Taxus > Taxus wallichiana. The sequence continues at coordinate 315,554,550 of CM031242.1, forward strand.
GTTGAATATGGCAACCTACAAATTAGTAAAATACACTAAAATATATAATTACATTCAAAATTCTAAAAAAATTGAATGACAAGCAAATTTTTTTTTTTAAGGCCTTGGTGGCCTCCGAAGCTCAATACAACTCATAGTGTGAAAAACCACAAAAAAATAGCTAAAAATGTAGTTTTCAAGCATCACCCTTTGGAAAAAAATGCTCGAGAATGAAAATATAGGTGATGTGGGAGAGAGAATTTTTTACCTTTTTAGGGTTTTCTCCACAAAGTTTGGGGTGGGATTTATCTACGAGTAAGTGGTTTAATAGACTTTTTTCACTACTATATTTGGTGGCTACCGCTAGAATATCCTCAATTTTCAATATTTTAAATCAAGTGATTGGGGGTGGGGGTCGAATCCAAAACCTCCCAATAATAAATGTTTTAGTAACCAACAAATAGCCACTAGAGCAATCTAAGGGCATATGCGAAAGAAAGGAGATAATTGTATTTAAACCACAAACAAATCAACTAACCTTTAGAAAATGACGTGGCGCCACGTGGTGGTTGACATGGTTAGGAGGAGGGAGTCTAGTTGGCACATATAGTAAAGGATTCATTGAAATGAGGATCTACGTGTTTGATTGACAATTTTGGATTTATCTTTGATCTCTTTGATGCTTTATTTCCACCGTCACTTTTTCCTTTGCCTCCACTTTTGCTATTTTGTTCGTTATGATTGGAATTTTTTTGTTGCTTTACCTTTGAATTGATGATCCACTATGTTTTTTCTTGTGTGTAGGGCTTAGTTTGGATTAGAGGAGGGCTCAAATTTTGTGTAGAGGCTGCTTGGTTGGAGCTCAACTCCTTTGCCGATGCAAATGCAAATTCGTTTGCTCCAAATATCTTTGTAAAAGCTAACAACTCGGTTTGAAGCCAATATAGATCGATCGCGAGTGTAGAAATATCCCTCAATGCAACACAACTTGATGTAATGTTGACATATCTTATTTTTAACTGCATGAAGAAGCTCAAAATAACTTTTTGTCTAATGCAATTGTGAACTCGGTAATAAACATTGAACAATACAAGAAAAGATATTTTGTAATATTCTATCTTTAGAACACACCAATGTATGGCTCAGATGTAGGGGAATGTTCAATTCATCTAAGAGATTGGTTCATAACTCGATGGAATGTAAATTTAGATACTTTAAAACTCAGACAGACTATTATATTTAGCAAATACTATAAGCAGAGAAAAAGATAGACAATGAAATTTAGTTGAGAAACCCCTAATGGGGAATTTTTTTTTTTTTTTTAAATTTATTTTCCTGTAGTGAATTTTTTTCTTAGTGTAGGGGCACCAAGGTGCAAAAAAAAATTAAGTTCCAAAAAATTAGATTTTACAGGAGGTTTTGGGGAGGCAAGGATGGGTTTAGGAAGTTGAGGGGAGGTTGCACGAGGCTCTCATTGCTACAAATGCTTTTCCAAGATCCTTTATCTATTTTTCTCTCTCTTTCCACACCTTCTCTGCTCACAAGTCTAGATTAACCTTCTCTAGTACCAAATGAAATTGTAGAAGAGGGAAAAAATCCTCATAATTTTATTAATATTCAATGAAAATCATTTACAATAATGCACGTTGTAATACTTTATATATTGGGCAACCCGGATACAAAAAATAATTAAGTTTCATAGGTGCAATAATACATCCAAGAAACATAATAAAATAGAATACAAACATAAATAATTGTTACAACTACATAACAATTAAACCTATGAATATAATAGGAAAAATATGGTTATACAAAAATATAACAAATAAATAAACTACATAGTTACCTAATTACCATAGTAAATGCCAAAATTAACTATAGTAAATTATGATTTACCCTAATAAAACAAAATTTGAAATTCCTTTCTTTATTTACATATTTGAAAAGTTGTAGAATAAGGGAGATGGAGAAAAACATATGAGAAGGAGAATGGAAAAATTTCTTGATCACTTGTTTCTAGAGAGGGTATGGGAGCTAGTAAACAAGATTAACCATCCTTGAAATGAGGAGGTTCTCTCAATTTACAACTTTAAATTGTAGCTCTTCATCAACCCCCCACATGAATGTTCATATTCCCATCACAAGTGAAATTTTATATAACCTTAGGAAACATAAAATAAGTCCCTTTTTGTAATTGAAAAATAGACTTTTACATTGCACAAATATTTTATAGTCACCTTAATGAATAATACAAAAATTCATGATTGCTTACAATGAAGAATTAGAAAGGGGGTAGAGAAGAGGAGAAATAATGAGGAGAGGAGAGAATAAATTCTCCAAACCATGGATGAGGATGCAATCACCTTCAATGAAGATCTGCTCTGAAGAATTTGAAGATGAGAGTATGACCCCTGATGACCCTCCAAAATAATGCACTAATGAAGAGATATAATAAAGACCTCTCGAACACTTTTTCCCTTGGGAAACCTCTTTTGAATGATCAATAATTTTAGCCCATCAGGTACATTGAGTGAAGAAGTGAGAAGCACTTGATCACTAGACCACTATAGAAAATGAAGGATGTATTCACACACTTGAAAAAACCATGAAAATATACCATTCCTTCTTGACCAATCATGCATATGAATGAGAACTTGAAACAATTTCTTGTACAATGCAACCATGATGATTCTACCACCTCGAGGACATTGATGACCAAAATTAGGAACCAATCCATATGAGTCACAATTCATATTTCACTCCTCCACAAGCATGAATTTTTCATTACCATTATCATGAGGAAATATCTAGAGAGATGGTCACCACTTAGTGACAGGTGGAGATTTATAGAAACTTCCAAAATTATCTTTTCCTCTTTGAGACACCATCTGCTCACCACATCCATAAAGGTGGGGATCTTTTTACAAATTGAGTGGGAAACCTCTATGAGTACCAGGATAATTATAGAATGTATGAAAGAATGAAATGTGTCCACTTTTATATCATTTTTTATAATTTACTATTATTTCATGCTTCACATGATTATCATTTTAACAAGTTTTCCCAATTTGTCAATTTTGCCACTCTTGAATGTTTTGCACTTTGAAGGAATATATTGAAGTTCCAAAAACCATATTTTCATTAGAATTAATATTTTTAGTAAGCTATGCGGTATGGAATTACTAAAAAATAGACATTTTTCTTCTTTGTTTCAGATTTAAAAGAAACTACTTTCGCAATTCTACATTAAAAAAAATTATTAGAGGTAAAAAAAGGGTTGAGGGGACCCTACCCCATACATAAAGTTACCATTTCCTTACAAAAGGCCAAGGGATAAACCATTGAAGCCCTACCACAAAACCAAAATAGTATAAGACCAGAAACAAGGAAATACAAACATAAAGGGAAGATACCAAACAACAAATAAACTAACAAACAAAAGCATAACCAAGAGACTAACAACAAAACAACTTAGAACTAACAACAACCAGACAACATCCCATATAAGCATTTACTCTTTTATCAGGTCCCCCACTGAATTCATGCATCCATTCCATTCTTTGACGAGGGATTCAATGGTGGCTTTCCAAACCTTGTAGTTTGGTTCAGGGACCTCCACTTTGGGGCCTTTACCCTCTTTTTCCCTTTCCTTAGCAAGATCCATGGAGTGGATCATCTCAGCTAAAATATTGAGATGGTGGATGGTACTCTTGACATTGAGAAGATGGACATCTCGAATCTGGAACACAACTTCTTTCATTTTTAGCATGTCCTTGGCCATTTCTAGGCTTCTCTCATTGGCATTCTTGAGTTGTTCACTAAGGACCACCGAGGAAAGATTTTCCACTTTATCAGTTAAATATTTCAAATCCATGGAGACCATACTAATCATGTGTCTGTTAATGTTGGTATCAAGCCTACAATGCTCAAAATCCCACATGAATGAATGGGTCTTGACAACCGAGTCTTGAGTAGTGAACAGTTTAGACTGGGTAGTCTTCAGAGCGTGCAAGCTCTCTATGGCATCCTCCAAATTCTTGGAGCGTTTATCATTAGCAGAAACTAGAGCTTTCTCACTCTCCCCCTCATCACTATTATCCCCATCAATAGTGGCCTTGTCCATACTGGAACTGACAAGTCTGGATTCCCATCATTTTTCCCCCGAATCTACAATCTCCACTTCCTCCACCTGTTTAGGCTCCTCCTCATCCTGCTATGTTTGTTGATAGCACCATGGTTCAGATTGGATCTAGTACACTTAGCCACTAGTTTTCCAAGTGGGTCTTCACAAAGACTGTCCTCCTTGGGCATTGATCCTTCAGCGGTGGAGGCCCCAAATTTTTCATTTTTCCCCAAAAGGGGAGTACCCAGCCTAAGCAAGGCTTTAATGAGGACTGATGCAGAGGAAGGGAGAAAGTCCCTTTTTCCACCATACCAATAGATTTCACCAAGGAGGTGTACAAAAAGAAAGGGAAATTATAGGCCTTAGCGTTACGCACATGATTCAACATGGGAAAATGGTAACCATAAATCACTTTATACCTGCCTTCTAAGGTGATGTATGACATAAAAAGCTGAGAAATTTCATCATAAGGGTGGGGCAGATTTCCACGAGCATATCCATTGTGAAGAGAAACAGGCATACCCTTACCTTGCATGAAACACTCTATCTCCATATTGTAATCTGAATTTGGCTTGTAGATACATTTGCCTTCCAGAGATAAACCGAGACCTTGGAAATAAGCTTAGGTAAAATGGTAAAAGAGAAATTTCTAACCCATACATGGCCCTCCTTCCATGTTTTCACCACCGCCTCACTAAGCTTCTCATCATGGCCATCAAAAATATTGAAAAAGGGCAGCATGCCCACCTTTTTGAGTAGAGTTTCCACCTCGACAGACATCTCCTGCCTCTTACAGGGTTTAGTGTAAACTAAGTCTCCCCCCATGCTACTGGTTCTGTTCTTCCTTCTATTCTGTAAACTGATAACTTCCTAAGTCCTATCTTCACACTTCTAGAGAACAAAGAAGTCCAACCTGCCCCTTCGAAGAGAAGAAAATAAATTTGGCATGAGTGCAAGTAATCATGGAAGATTGTCATGAGTCTGATTAAAATTTTCCTCCTCATTTGTGGAAGTGTTAACAGTTAAACCTTCCCTTTTCATTATTTCAAAAAATTTGGCATGCATCATGATGGGATCCTCCACCACCTTTAGACCCCTAGTATTCACCCCCAAATTTTCCATGTAATCTGTGAGAGAATTTCCTTCACGGTACACATGATTAAAGGAAATGGACTCAAAAGTGGATGCAATAAGTTTAGTTTTATTTATGAAGTCCTCAATAGATATAGAGGGTTGAGAAATTCCTTTCAAATAAGAAATAATATAAAGGAGTCCCCTTCCACTTCCTAGAAGAGTTAAGCCTTTGTCCTAAGCCAACTTCACCCCCAGAACATTGCAGCAACCTCAATGACATTGTTGGATTGGAGGCCAAGATCGAAGAAGTATGCAAGAAAAAACCTACCTTGGGAGTCTTGAAGAACACCTCCACCCCCAGCTTTTCCTGGATTACCTTTCGTTGCACCATCAAAATTGAGTTTAAAATAGACATCCTTATGAGGATTCCATTTAATCCCCGAGTGAGGGTTACTCCTTTTGGATTTAGGGTAACCTGTAAGGTTCTAATTCTTAAATAAAGCAAGTTCATTGTCAAGGATTTCCATTTCATTTTGCCTCAGTATAGAGAAATTGTTTCTAATATCCTGTAGGATTTTGTTAATATTCACCCTAATAAGAAGTTTCTTGTTCTTGAAAATCCTTCTATTTATTTCTTTCCACAATTCCCACCATAGGTGACCCAAAATCATAACCCAAATATTTTTAAGTCCATGATTGAAGAAAGTGTAGCTCCATTGAATCCAAGCATCCTTGATCTCCTTGGGAATAACCCAGAAGACCAAGAAAAAACCCAAAATAGAAGAAAGCATAAGATGGGAAACAGGGCATTCCAGGAGAAGATGATTCACAGTTTCCATATTCACTTCACACAGAACACATCTATTGGCCATCTGGAAACCTCTTTTAGCCAGATTATCAATAGTGAGAATTTTATTCATAACTAAAAGCCAGATGAAGACATTAAACTTTGGGGTTATGTTCTTATTCCAAATCTTACCATCCTTTAAATATTCTTCACTATTCTCTTCCTCAAAAAAATGGAATAAGAAGATTTGATAGAGAAATTACCACTTTGATATTTTTCCAGACAATTCTATCCTAGTCCTTGCTGTTAGAAGAAACATAATTTTTTAGGAAATCATTGAGCCTACTCAAATGATCATTGAATTCCTGTATTTCTAGTTCCAAGATTTTCCATGTCTGAAAGCTATCATCATCAGCCATATAGTTAATGATTTTATCACCATATTTATCTTCAAGCTGACTAGCAATTTGGGAGAATTGATCTTTAAGAATAAAATTCCCAGCCCATTTATCTTTCTAGAAACTTATCTTGTTTCCATTTCCTAATTTCCACCTACTTCCCCAAGCCACAATTTCTTTTTCCCAATTAATAGCTTTCCATATGCATGAGCCATTGAAGGATGCCGGTTTGAAAATCCATCTCTTATCATTAATATCCATCTAGTATTTTTTCTTTAGAATTCTGGTCCATACTCCATTTTCCTTAGTTAACCTCCATCCAATTTTTGCAAGAAGGGATTTATTCATTTTTTCCAGTCTCTAAGACCAAGTCCCCCAAGATTTTTAGGTTTACAAACTCTGTCCTAGGCCACTAGGGGAATTCTCTTTTTTCTTTTAGTGTCACTCCATAAGAAGCATTTTTAATTTTTTCTAGTTTGTCCCCAACACTACCAGGAAGTTGGTAGAGGGACATGGCATACACCAATAGACTTTGAAGAGAACTAATGAGCAGGGTAATCTTTTCGGCCTGGGATAAGACATTAGCTTTCCAACCAACAAGTTTTCTTTCAAATATTTCAATTAGGAAGTTCCAATCTAAACTTGACGGTCTCTTAACCCCAAGAGGGATACCAAGGTAAAAGGTAGGGAAGGATTTGAAATCACATCCCAAATTTTTGCTATCTTCTTACAATGATTATCCGTAGTGTTAAGGAAGAAGAGTGAGCTCTTTCTGAAATTTACCATTTGTCCGAAACTTCCATATAGTCATCAAGGAGAGATTTAATATGCCTTAATTCAAGGATAGAAGCTTCCCCCACCAAAAAGGTGTCGTCAAAGAAATGTTGATGTGAAACATTTTCCATCTCCCTTGCCGGAGAGATCCCTTTGAGAGAACCATTCTCAGTTTCAACATTTAATCTTCTGCTTAAAGCTTCTACTAGAATAATAAAGAGGAAGGGGAGATGGGATCCCCTTGCCTCAGGCCTTGAGAGCTAGGAAAAAACCCAAAGGGAGATCCATTGATGAGAATAGAGAACTAGACATTAGAAATACAAGCCTTGACCAGATTCCTAAAGGAAGCATCAAAACCAAACCTGTCAAGGATTTTATCTAGAAAGCACCATGAAACCCTATCATAAGCTTTTGCCATGTCTAATTTTAAAAATAGAGTATCCTTCTTATTGAGCTTAGCTGAATGGATCGTCTATTTGATTGTTATAATTCCATTACGAACTGCGACCAATGACGAAAACCCCTTGTTGATCCAAAATGATATAAGGGAGAAAAAATTGCAGGCGAAGAGCCAATATTTTGGTGTAGATTTTATAGGATGCATTGTAGAGACTTATAGGTCTGAAATATTTTAATTCCATAGCGTTACCACATTTTGGAATCAAATAAAGAAAAGTGCAGTTCATGTCTTTCAACATAACTCTCTTCCTGAAAAATTCCTTCACCACCTCAAAAACATCTTTTTAATAATATCCCAAAAGTGCTGAAAGAAAAAGGCTTGGAAGCCATCCGAACTAGGAGCCTTGTCAGGGTTAAGATGTTTGACTGTGAATTCCACTTCCTCCATTAAAGGGATCATTGAGAGCATCAGATTATCTTCCTCAGAAACTAGTGGAGGAATGCACTTTAAAAAGTCTTACTCCTTACTCAAATTAGGCATATTGTTATTAGTCAGCAGGTTACAGAAGAAGGAGATAGCTTCTTCAGATATTTCTTCTTTTTCTTCCACCATAACACCCTCTTCATTCCTAATTTTATTTATTCTATTGAACCCTCTACATTTCAAGGTGGACAAGTGAAATAATCTTGTGTTTTTATCCCCTTCCTTGAGCCAGGTAATTTAAGATTTTTGCCTCCAGAATATTTCCTCTTTGCTCAGAATGTTATGGTATTCCACCAACATGGACCTTTCCTTTTCATAATCCTCAACATCCATCTCAAATTTCTAACTCTCTGCCTATCTTGAAAGTTCTGCAGACCAACTTGGATATCCACTTTCTTCTGAAAGATATTTCCAAAACTTTTTTATTCCAGTCTTTTAGTTGGCCTTTGACATACTAGAGTTTTTAGAGAGTCTATACATAGTTGTTCCTTTAACCTTTAGTTTCCACCATTCCATAATGAGGTCATACAAGTCTTCATTCTGGAGCCACATCTTCTCAAAATGGAAAGGTGTTCTTCTTCTAGATGGATTCTTGATTTGTAAGAGAATAGGATTATGATCAGATCCTATCTGGGAAGAGAAAAGAGAGAGATATCCTAGGATAACCACTCCTCTGAAACAAGAACCCTATCTAATCTTACTTGGATAAGATGGGAACCAATTCTTCTATTAGACCAAGTAAAACTGCTTCCTTTAAGATCAATATCATGGAGCTGTGAAGAAGCAATAAAGTCATTAAAGTCCTCCATTCCAATAGTAAACTCCTTAGAACCACCTTTTTTTTCCCCTGGGGTATGAGGGGTATTGAAATCCCCTAAGAAAATCCATCTAGATCCTTTGATGGAATGATTAAAGGACATCAGGTGATGCCAAAGAATTTTCCTTTCCTTATGAAGGGTGGGAGCATAAATATTAGATAGGACCCAAATATTTTTGTTTTCTAGATCCCACATCATCACTACCATATGATTATCTCTTTTTACTAGGAGAGTTCCTTTATAGCATGCTAGATTCCACATCACAGCTAAGCCTCCAGAGGCACCTTTTGAACTAACAAAAACTTTAGAATTATTCCAAAAAGACTTGCAAGAGCTTAAAAAATATCTTCTTTCATTTTAGTCTCTTGTATAACTAACACATCTATTTTCTATCTTTCAATCATATCTTTTAGAATCCTCCATTTCATTGGGTTATTTATCCCTCTACCATTCCATGAGATGCAATTCATTTCCATAGATTAGGTTTGTTTTTCTTAAAGACCTTTTGGTCTAGGCACATCTACTTCCCTAAATCTATTTCCTTTTGGGTATTTTTTTTAATTCAAATTTTCTAGGCCTACCCTGTTTTCTAGTGGCCACTTCCACACTTATAGGATTCTCAAACTCCTGAAAATTTGGAGAGGATAAAGAACTATCCCCCTTTTCCCCTTTTGATTCCACCTTTCTTTTTCCAAAGGGGTTTTTTCCCTCGGAGATCCTTTATTTCCTAGTGTAATTTCTTCTTTCTTTTCTTCCATCAATTTGAGAAAGGATAAATTGATATTCATCATTTATTCCATTGAAATATCACCGAGAGTACTTCCATTCAACTCCTCACCTGCAAGGGTGTCCCTACTAACCTTCTGCCCCTCAGGATCTTCCCCCTTACTTTGTTCCTTAATAGATTCCTCCAAACCTAAGTCCCCTAGCTTCCCAACATCCTTTAACTTGTGATAAAAAAAAATTTAGTTCCATAAGAGCTTCCTCATCCAATTTTGAGGAAAAAATCTCTATCTTCCTACCCTTCATGAAGTCCTTAACAGGAGCTTCCATTTTCCCCCTAACTTAGAGTCGACTAGGACAAAAATTTCAATTTCCTTCTATTTACCATAAGGGTGAAGCCATCCTCCTCCTTTTCTCGTGGCAGATTTAGTAGGAGTTTCACTTACTTCCTTCTCCTTTATTCTCAAAGGAGTAGAAACTTTTTCAGATTCTTTAGAGAAAGCTTTCCTGTGATCTGCTGCACTTTGCATCAGACCTTTCCCTTTTTCCCCTTACCTTCCATTCCTGGCACAAGAATATAAAGTTTAGATACCTTGAACTTGTAGTTCTGGGTCGTATGACCCCATCCATTGCACTTGGAGCATTTTACAAGAGAGATTTCCATTTCAATATTTTTCTCCCAAGTCCCAAGACATGACTTTAGTCTAATGTTGTTGGGAATATCCTTATCAGCAATTGTATAAATACAAAAATGAGCACAGATAAGCCTTTTCATTTGCCTGGTAACATTATCAATAATGAACAAAGAGCCCAGGGAGTTTGATATGCCTTTCATAATGTCTTCATGCCAAAATTCCAAAGGTAATTTGGGAAGGCGTATCGAAACAGGGTGTTGGTTCAAATTTTCCTTTTCTGGATTGAAAGTAGGTTCCCACTTCCTAAGATACCACCTAGATTTTCCCCAAAACCAGGGTCCTTCTTCCAAGTACCTTTCGAATATCCTCATGTTTATTGAACCTAAGTATAAAAATCCATTAGAAAGAGAACTTACCTCTAAATTACCTAAAGCAATCCATTTCAGTTTTTCCCATCTTCTAACAGCATCAATATTGGGTCTACCACCAACCATATTCCCTACTAATGAATTGTTTGATTTTCAGTAGTATGTTGCAGAAGTGTATCAAGAATTTCTAAGGTGCATCCAAATGCCTCCTTAACTTTTTGGAGAAATAACTTATGGGATTTTGAGGACGATCCATCATTTCTCACTTTATTCACCCATGACTCGGTAGGTTTAGCAGGGGTGTTCCTCCCCCCTTGATCTGCAATCCCAACTATTTCCCCTTCCTCAAGATTTCCACCTTGAAACACGTATCTCAGTGGGATTTCCTTTCCATCACTTTCCCTCCCAAAAAGATTCAAAATATCCTCTCCACTCTACAAGCTCTCCATCATTCATCAACAATTTAAACTCTCTACTTGGAGGATGATATTATAAAATCAATATAATTCTACATAATTCATTTCAAGGCTTTGCTCTAATTTTCAAGGGATTATGTTTGTAAGGTTTTTGTAGATTTGAGAAAAGGTGATTTTTTTATTGAAATTCATTGTGGCTATAAAAAATACATGAGGGAATGAATTATGGATTGAAAATAATATTCTTAATTTTTTTCTCACAAGGAATCCATGGTTAAAATTTGGGGGCAAATGGAGTTCGGGAACATGAGTTATGAGCAATTTAGGAGATTAGGGAACAAAAGAGGGGTTTTCATATTTTAATGTTGTAACCAGCTTCAAAATATTATTTAATGGATTCCAAGGAGGTTTATTTTTTTTTTTTTAAGTTGTTCTTTTGAGTTGTGAGTGGTGGTGAGCATGAGTGAATGCATTTATGGAGTGAGAGATGGAAGGAGGAAGCACATGGTAGTTAAGGACTTAGCTAATTTTTTGGTTTTTGAATCATCTTTCTCATGGAATTTTTTTGTCCCGAATATCCAACGGGGATGGGAAAATTAGAATAATACGGTGAACCATCATCCTATTTTGACAAGTGTCACATGATAATTTGACAAGGTGGAGAGGAGAGGGAGCTAAAACATGGCTTGTGGATCCTTACCGATGTCACACGATGATCCAAGGATCTAACATTTTCATGGGGTGTATTTTTGTATCCTAACTATTTCAAGGGTATGGAGCATTTGAGACGTAAAATTTTACCCTCACCCTAGATGGACAAGTGTCACTTCATGATTGCATGATAGGAAGGGCTAGGATTAGGTGAGAAGGAGCTTAACTTGTATTATGGAGATTTTTGGGGTCATATGGTGGATCAAGGGCTCAAATGTACATGGGTGAATTTTTTTATCCCAACTGTTTTAAGGGTATGGTACACACATGACACAAAAGTGCACATTCATCTAGTGATGACATTTGTCCACCCTTGAAAAGTGATAAGTCCTAGACACTTACCTTGGAGAGAGACTTTAAGAAGAATTTTTTGGGGATCATGGTGGATGTTTTTGGAACTTATTTATATGAAATGAGTCCAAAAATATTTTTGAGAAGAATGGTATTAGTCCCATGAGCTGATTCTTCCTGAAAATCCCTAAAAAATAGCCTTTTTTCTCGGGACCGTAGAGTATTCTTCCAAAAATAGACTATGGAAAGAAGAACTTTGGTCTTGTGAAATATTTGAAAACACCATAATTTATAAAGTTTAATTATCTTTCCAATGGTATTTTTTTTACTCCTAATTCTTCATGGAGCTCCGAAATCATCTTCCAGAGCTCATGCACTTTTTTTGAACTACTAGCTCCTTCACCTTCAAAAACTCGCCTTCATTTGAACTTATCCCTAAAACTTTAACTCTTCCCTAAACTTTCCTAAATTACTTATATTATGATCTTATATCCTTAATACCATTTCCTAATGATTTTGGTCCTTCAACTATGCTCTAGGTGGTGCACATGTGTTTTGAAAGGCTAAAAATAACCATTTCTAAGTGACTAAATATTTTGTCTTGAGAAGCACTACACGAGAATAACTTCATGATCTTGTTTTCATATTTCAAACACATGGAAAAGGTTGTTAAAAAAAACATGAGAACTTGGAGGATTAGGAAAGGCATGAAAAAAAGGAGAAATGATTTGGACGAGTTCTCAGGAGGGTTTACAAGCAAAAACATTGACACTTGGGTAAAGTTGTCATGTTTTCAATAGGATTTTTTCCTTTACAAAAACATAGGAAAACAATGATCAGGGGATCATTTTCAAAAGTTCCCTAAACATCCCTAAATGGTGTTAGTGTAGAATATCATCTCAAGAGCTTTCCAATGACTGTGAGAACGCGAAAAACGGACATCGGGAGCTCTAGATATGTTCGGTCAAAGTTCAGACAGCAGGAAAGTCAAACTATGGTCAACTGGTCAATATTGGACCAAATCGCACTGTGACATGTGGCTTGCCACCACTCGTCGAATTCACTCGATTTTCCTATCGGGAGATGACAAGTGGGCTATATGCTATTTACCGAGTTAATTATTTCTATACCACATTATATTGGTCGAAATTATATTATCTTGGTAAGTCCACTTTCCAAATGCCACATATATATATTAATGTTTAAAACATTAGTATGAACCGCCAAATCAAATGCATATGCTTTGACCACATGGAAGGTGGTGAAGCGGTTGTTAGGGGGCATTAGACCCATGCGTGGAAACTTCCACGTGGAGAAGGAGGATGAAGCGGTTGAGATGGGGGCGGTTAAGTCTACCACTTTATATGCGTGGAAAGGCTTTAAAGCCTTAGACATTATTCCCCACCACCAAATAAATGTGGGAACTTATACACATGCGGATCCATTTGGGATTTAATCCCATTAAACATGAAATCCACTCCACATGGGATTTATCCCATTTAAAAATACAGCCGTGCCAAACACGGGTTTTAATCCCATTAAAAATGCAACCCGAATATTATCTAAGTTGTTATGCTAAGATTTAATCCCATGTATCTTGCTACGGGTTAGGTTAAAAATAGCCTAAGGATAATTTTTAATTGCATATTTTTGGGCCCTAATTTTGTATAAATAGGGAACCCATTTTCATTGTAACACACACACAACTCAAGCTTATTATTTGTTAAGCTTATTGTGGACACACAACTCAAGCTTATTATTTGTTAAGCTTGTTGTGGGGACACACACAACCGAGCTTATTATTTGTTAAGCTTATTTGTGGGATGTGTCAATAGGTATTGTCTATTGGCCTATTATTTTAGGCAATAGTAGATGAAATATTTGTGATTGGGAGTAAATTATAAACTACCCAATAGGCCCATAGCGCCACACCAATTACTTGCAAATCCTGGATTGTCGACCGGAGTGCTAGCGTCGCATTGATAGCATCGGGAAGGCCGATCGAAGCCAAAGGAGATTGTATGCCAGGAAGGTGGAATTTGGGTGCTATTTTTCACCCTTGTCATTTGAAGAACTGGTGTACTGATAGGCAAGTAAAATTCCATTAGGTTTTCTTGTGAAAGTACTATTGTAACTTACAAGATTTTAATAGTGGAACGGTTCGACCACAAACCCAGAGATGTAAGCAATTGCGAACTCCGTAATCAATCTGTGTGTAATTGTCATTATTGTCTTGCATTATTTTTAAATTGATTACTTAAAAGGAGTAAATTATCGACAAATAATTAAAGCCTACAAGGGTCCGAGATCAGGTAGTAATAATCTGATTATTTTCAGATCATGTTTGGTATCAGAGCTGGTTATTGGCTTGCAAACTTGCTAATCTCGAAGCAAGTTTGGTATCAGAGCTGGTTTAGCTCCATATTTGTTTTTCAGTAAATCTGATTAACAAAGTGATTGCTTCAAGATTAGTGCAGTTGGTTCAGTTTGTGTGAACAGGGTACAAGTGCACTATGGGAAAGATGTCTAAACAGGCAAAGCTCGAGGAAATTGAAGCTTATAATCACCAGATCCAGGAAGATAATTCTCTCCTACGATCAATGTATTCCTCCTTGGAAGAGGAGAATGCTCGCTTAAAATCAGAATTGCAAACCAAGGATGAGCTCTTGGAAAGGTTGCAATGTGGTGATCAGAGGAAGGAAAAACCCTCTACTTCAGATGCAGAGGCCATGACAGATGATTGCACTGTAAGTTGTTCACCACGGGAATCTTCTTCTTCCTCCCATTCGGTTTCAGATTTAGGTAATGAAGTCTTTGGTTTGTTTGAAAAGCATACTAGAGGCATTGGATCCAAGTTACTAGATAAAATGGGATTTGATGGAAGAGGCCTTGGGAAAAATGGCCAAGGTATTTCTAACCCAATACAGGTCGAGGATCATCCTCGTTTTATAGGTTTGGGTTATCCTAGTGTGGGAATGGAAATTGGAGAATGCTCCAAGAACGCTGATGGGAGACAAGCTTCCGAAAGAAAAGTGATTACCCCACTAGTCCTACAAGAAGATTATGAGCAGGAAAGTTGTGCTTCGTCATCACAGGTAGGATGTGGTAAGAGAAATCAGTGAAGAGGTAATGAGATTCCACCTCCAGTTTCTTACCATAATCATAAGCACAAGTAAAACTTTTGATCCACTTTTTCAGCTTAAGAAGTATGGTTATGATTTTCAGAAGATGTGGAATTATTTTCCATGTACTTTTTGTGGATTGCATAATCATTCAGTGGCCAGATGTTGGAAGAGAAGGACACTAATGAAGAAGTTGATGCCATTCGTCAAGAACAAGGCAAATCAGAAAGACCAATCTCATCATGCAGAGTCGAGAAATGGTAGAAAGAGTTCCTCATCCTAGAAGGAGATTAAGAGGAATTTTTGTGCTCATTGCCAGAGGAATGGGCATTGGGTGGAAAATTTCTAGAAACTACATCCATCTCGCCATCAGAGTAATGCCAATCCAAAGATAGAATGGAGGCCTATTGTAAAGGCAGAAGAAGTTTTTACTCCACCACCAAGTTGGAAATTCAACCCAGGATTAGGTAATACTTAAAAGTGAAAGTCCTTTAAAATGGGTAAGTCAACAATTTTTCAATTATATATTGCATAATTTAGATTGATGAATCATATGCAGTATTAAGTTTGGAGATCAGATATTGTGAGAAAATGCTAAGAGAAAGGTTTACAATACTCGGTGGATTTTCTTACTTAGAAAATTTGATTAATGCTCCAAACATATCTCCTAATCAGCTTGTGAGTACCTGTTACAGCTTGGATACAGGAATTGACTCATATAAAGCTTAGAGATTGATCTACCATTTGTGCAGACAGTAGAGTTCGTAGAGATCAGCTTGGAACTTCATTCTATGTAGAGGCATTGTGACCGTGTAGCAGAATGGTAGCTGAATCACCGTTGGCATTGACGTCAGGTTGGAACTTCATTCTGTGTAGAGGCATTGTGACCGTGCAGCAGAATGGTACCTGATATTAGTATGTCAACAAGAGGAGCTCTCAAAGGATCAGCTCGGAACATCATTCGGTGTCAAGGCATTGCAACCACATAATCAAATGGTAGCTGATCAATAGACTTAACATCATGCATTGGAGGCTCAAGGTCTTGAAAGAGGCTTAACATCATGCATCGGAGGCGTTGAAAGTCAGCCAAAGGGGACAAGGCATTGTCCATCACCGACATCGGATCAATCAAAGCTCTATATAACATGGAGTTCCTTCAAACCAGTTCAGATTCTCGTGGAATCAACTCGGAGCTAGGAGCTATGTTATAGAGTCAAAGAAGATCCTTGTTGTCAGATATCAAGAAGCTTAGCACCGCACAGAAGGAGTATTGAGGTTTCATTCAGAAACTTAGCACCAAAAAGCGGAGGCGTGGAGGTCTTCTTCGGATATCAGAGTGGCGCAGTGAAGCGTCGTGGGCCCATAACCCACAAGTCCTAGGATTGGAATAGAGTTTTCAAAGTGAGAAGGTTGGAGGAGAAGACCCAAGGGTCTACTACAGCAGCACTTCCGAGGTGGCAATAGAGTTTTCAGATTCAGGATAGTATGGAAGCTTTTTGGGACAAAAAGCTTTTCTTAGTGGGGAGGTGTGATCAGGGGATCATTTTCAAAAGTTCCCTAAACATCCCTAAATGGTGTTAGTGTAGAAGATCATCTCGAGAGATTTCCAACGACTATGAGAACGTGAAAACGGACATCGGGAGCTCTAGATATGTTCGGTCAAACTTCAGACAGCGGGAAAGTAAAACTATGGTCAACTCGTCAATATTGGACTGAATCACATTGTGACACGTGGCTTGCCACCACTCATCGAATTCACTCGATTTGCCTATTGGGAGATGACAAGTGGGCTATATGCTATTTACCGAGTTAATTATTTCTATACCACATTATATTGGTCGAAATTATATTATCTTGGTAAGTCCACTTTCCAAATGCCACATATATATATTAATGTTTAAAACATTAGTATGAACCACCAAATCAAATGCATATGCTTTGACCATGTGGAAGGTGGTGAAGTGGTTGTTAGGGGGCATTAGACCCATGTGTGGAAACTTCCACGTGGAGAAGGAGGATGAAGCGATTGAGATGGGGGCGGTTAAGTCTACCAATTTATATGCATGGAAAGGCTTTAAAGCCTTAGACATTATTCCCCACCACCAAAAAAATGTGGGAACTTATACACATGCAGATCCATTTGGGATTTAATCCCATTAAACATGAAATCCTCTCCACATGGGATTTATCCCATTTAAAAATATAGCCACGCCAAACAACGGGTTTTAATCCCATTAAAAATGCAACCCGAATATTATCTAAGTTGTTATGCTAAGATTTAATCCCATGTATCTTGCTACGGGTTAGGTTAAAAATAGCCTAAGGATAATTTGTAATTGCATATTTTTTGGGCCCTAATTTTGTATAAATAGGGAACCCATTTTCATTGTAACATACACACAACTCACGCTTATTATTTTTAAGCTTGTTGTGGACACACAACTCAAGCATATTATTTGTTAAGCTTGTTGTGGGGACACACACAACCGAGATTATTATTTGTTAAGCTTATTTGTGGGATGTGTGAACAGTATTGTCTATTAGCCTATTATTTTAGGCAATAGTAGATGAAATATTTGTGATTGGGAGTAAATTATAAACTACCCAATAGGCCCATAGTGCCACACCAATTACTTGCAAATCTGGATTGTCGTGGAGTGCGAGCTTCGC
Source organism: Taxus wallichiana var. yunnanensis (assembly GCA_018340775.1). Classification (NCBI taxonomy): domain Eukaryota; kingdom Viridiplantae; phylum Streptophyta; class Pinopsida; order Cupressales; family Taxaceae; genus Taxus; species Taxus wallichiana. The sequence continues at coordinate 315,572,322 of CM031242.1, forward strand.
ATTGATAGCATCGGGAAGGAAGATTGAAGCCGAAGGAGATTGTATGCCGGGAAGGTGGAAGTCGGGTACTATTTTTCACCCTTGTCCGAAGAACTAGTGTCTTGATAGGCAAGTAAAATTCCATTAGGTTTTCTTGTGAAAGTACTATTGTAACTTACAAGTTTTCACTAGTGGAAGAGTTTGAGCACGAACCCGGATATGTAGGAAATTGCGAACTTCGTAATCAATCGTGTGCAATTGTCATTATTTTCTTGCATTATTTTTAAATTGATTACTTAAAAGGAGTAAATTATCGACAAATAATTAAAGCCTACAAGGTGTTATTTAGGATCAATTTTTCCATCATAAATAGGAGAATTATAATGCATAAAACCATAAATTTTCGGATCAAACAAGGTGTTATTTAGGATCAATTTTTCCATCATAAATAGGAGAATTATAATGCATAAAACCAATAGTAAATGGATAGGAAGCCACTTTGTGTGTTATTGGGTTATGAATTAACTAAGTAGTTTTAATGGCATTGGAAAAGGTAAAGGATCCTTATTACAATTGTACTATTTGGGCTTGTAAAGCGTGCACAATATTCTCAAGATTCTATGTAGTATAAGAGGAATGGTAAGCCCCATGTGTTTGTATAATATACATAGAAATAATGGTTGACATAGGAATAGACATTATGACACTTTTAAGGGAATATGAGTTACCCTCGAATATATAAGACTAATAGATGTAGAAAATTTTGATCTACCCATAGCGAAGGATGTAGTAGTGGACTCAAGGTTATTCAATGTTCTTATATGATTTTTTTCATCTATTGAAATGTATAAAAGTATGAAAATGTGCTAAGGGGTTTGTTATAAAAATATCAAATGTGTGTTCATCATCCTCAATAAATGTATGGGTATTAGCATCAAAATATTTATGAGAAACTTCCCTTTGAGAAGGGTTAGGTAAGCTAGAGAGATATTATTAACACATACAAAATTAATATGGTATACATGTACATAGGTATTATGAACCATAGAAGAGTAAGCTTCATATGTGGTATCACACTCGTACTAAAAAAATTCATCAGTGCATCGATAATATCTTGCAACATTCATATAATAGCTAGTGACATATATATGGGATGATTGGTGTATGAATAAGGTAAGGAAACCACATAGTAGGCCATGAAAACAAAAACAAAAACAAATAATTAAAAAATAAAAATGATTATGTACCAAAGATAAGAAAGAACCCTAGGGAAACTAGGGTTTGAGCAAGATGATATACTATATTAAGGGTTGTCAAATGATTATACCCTAAATAAATAAATAAGTGTTTAGTGTTGTGATATGGTTCATATTTATTTAAAGGAGTAAGGGTATAAAAATTTGTATATTTCATTACTTTAAAAACATTAATGCATGAATTATAATATATCTCCCAAATAAATTTGTAAGATATAACCAAAGATAAAAAAATTAAAAACACGATATAGGAAGTGCACTTAGATAACTACATATATATAGATGTGATATGGGAGTGAAAACTAGAAATGATATAGAGGTACTTCATTTCTAGAACTATAATTACAAATATAGCCAATATGGAACCATACAACCTAGCTTAGAGTAATGCATTGATATCAAGAATTACTTTCAAATGAAATATTATGTATAAAAATTCTAAGATTGAATTATCATGAGAGAGGATATTGTCTTTGTCAACAAAAACACCTCATATAGGTATTGTTTGATATATATAGGAATATATATAATATTAGAGACAAACATGTCATATATATTAGATTCCTTGAAATTAATGACTGGCATAGAATATGATGTATGAGTGATAGTGTCAATCATTATATATAAGGGTGATCATAATACGGTGGTGGTGGCACCACATAATAACTATTATGCATTTTGGATGTAGATTTTTCATTTTTATGCTTAGGAAGTGGATTGTTGAATATTTTTAATTTGGCATTATCACTAGTTATCTTTGAAGATTATGTGGGTTCATCCTATTTGATAACATTAGAGTCATGAGATGTTGAATGATATGGAGAAGCTTGAGAAACCTATTGGTGAGGTGACCAATACATTGATGATAGTGGTTGTAAGCATTGAAATTGAAACTTGTACTTTGAGTTGAATATATTAACCTCAAATGGTGGAGGGAGAGATGCAATATTACACTCAAGACATTTTTTCAATACAATGTGTAGGGCACAAAGTAAGTGGGTAAATTTTCAGCATGTGGGTTGGAGTTATAACTTATTTGGTTGAGAAAAAACATTGATTGTTTCCTTAGAAGCAACTTTAACATCATTAGTATTGCATTTGAATGTGTATTTACTTGGAAATTTTGCATTAAATGTAACATGAGTGATAGAAATTTATTTTATTTTGTTCATATGCAATAATTTATCTTCACACTCCTTGAGCGTATGACACCGATGGTAAAAGGATCAGAATTTTTCATTTAGGATTGATTCTTACAAAATAGAAAGTAAGATTTTTGTGAATAGATCTTTGAATTCATGGTCACTGAATATATTTCTCATTTTGGTAATCATGGTCTGGTATCATAAGACATAATCATTGATAGTTTCATCTGATTATTGTCACAATTTATATAATCATGCATAAGAAATTTTTTACCTTGTGTTAATAGATAATTGTGCCATAAATTGATTTTATAAAGTGGTAAAATAGATTACATAATGAGTGGGAGATCATAGAACCTTTGCAAGGTGAAATAATTAATACTCAGGAAATATCTTGGCGATAAAGATTTCATGAGAGGAATAATAAAAACATGCCACATGGAAGGAGTGAAAATTCTTGGTGGGGTTTCCTTTTCCATCACATGTAGGGAGTTTAGTACTAACAAAAAAATGGGTAAAGGGTAAGAAACCACTTAGGTTTTAATTTGGTTGTGAAACAATTGAGTAAAATCCATATCATGAGTAGAACATAATGCACTTTGTTGTAATTATAAGATTTGAGATTGTAAGCTATGATAAAGGGTTTTAAGAGATTTTGTGTTAGATGAAGAAGTGTGTGAACCATTAGGAGTGGATGTAGGATGTGTAGTAGAAATATTGGTTACAAGAAGAGGCATTGAAATATTGTGCATTGAAATATTAGGTTCCCAAGGAGGTAGGCATTGTAGATGTCGGGATAACATATGTCAAAAAATTAGAAGAGGGTTAAGAATGCCTAAAAGGGGATTATTTACTATATTTTTGATCATATGAAAGCTTAGAATAAATAAGGATGTTGGTGATATACTCAATATGGTGGTGATTCTGATGAATTTGTTCACGAAAATGAGATATAAGTTCTACTTGTTCATGAAGCACAACATTATCATCAACATGGTTATAATCATAATAATGGTCACTATTAGTTTTGATGTCATGTAATGGTACCTCATGGGTATGATCAAGCATAGATATATTGATAATGATATGTAATAGAAAAGAATCCATGATACTAAGAAACTTATGAGGAGAAATCTCGATATGTTCAAGTGGGTTAAATTCTAAACCGAGCACTACGTTGGAAGGGAATATGAAGAAAGCATATCTAATTTAAAATAATATGAGAGAATTGAGAATGAAAAACAACATATAATTTTAAAGAGAAATAAATATTAGGGAAAAAGGGGTTATTCTCATATCAAATCACATGTGGAGTTCACCAAAAAAATTAAACCCTAGTTAGATTATGGGAAATCTAATATTATGAAATGAATGCACTAAAATATGTAAGGGTTAGCTATAGGAGGTTATTCATATTAATTAACTTCCAAAATTAATTATCAATTCTAGAACAACACATCAATAATTTCAACTTATGTACTAAAAAACATACAAACTTAAAAATATGAGAAGATGATTGTACTTAGTTGATTACAGATGCTTTTGGGGAATTCTAATTATGCATGTTACTATAATAGGGAGGTCTAAGACTGATGGATCTTCATTTATGGAAGGATAACTAGAAAATTCCCTCATATGGAACTATACTCTTGTGCTAGAAATATAATATATAGTGTTGACCCTTCTATATGGTATTGAACATAGTAGGATTAAAGCTCTGCAAATTCCTAGGATGGTCACCTATTTGGAACTATTCTTTATTTTTAAACCCTAATTTTTGATCATTTTGTGAAGATATTTTAACTTCCTAAATGAGGGCTCAAACCCTAATGATGGGTGAGAGACCCTACAAAAAAAACATTATTTTGGTTGTGGGCATACTCATGCAACACCGTATTAGCTCCATTCTTAAGAGGCCTTAAAATGAACATCATTCTCCACCTAAAATGCGATATTTAAATGAATTCGACTAGATTTAGAAAATATCTATGACACTACTTGTGTTGAGTTTGATATTTCTAAAATACTTCGAAAAGGGATGTTTGATTGCTTATATATGAGATGGGTGAGTCCTTGACATGGTAAGATGCTTCAAAATTATAGTGATTTTTTCCCTAATGACTATATTTAGGTAGCCTTGGGTGTCTTTTTCAAGTTTTGGGAGAGTACTATTATAGTGTCATAATATATCCAAGTTATCAAATGAGGTAGTGTTTAAGTTCTTATATAGGGTTCCATAGATGAATTATCAAGGAAAGGCCAACCTAGAGGGATTATAAGACAAAAAAATAATATGCAATTGAAATAAAAGTTAGAGAACATGTAAGTTCAAGACCATACAAGTCATCCATGACCTGTTAAACATATTGACCAATCTATATAGCCATAAACATGGATGGGAAAATACTATTTTTTTAGTTTGTAACTTTTTAATTGATGTTTGTATATCAATTTTATGCATTTTACTCTCATAAATTGAAACCATGGTAGTGTGTGATGATAAAAATGATAAAAATAGACCTCAAAATATGATAAGTGGGAATGGAAAGGTTATAATTGTCAAATCTCGCGTTGTCAAAGAGTAAATTACCAAATTTTAATATCTACCCCCTTTTTAGTATGAAGTGGATTTACATGCTTAAAGGAAAAGATACCTAAGTATGTAGACACCATTTGTAATGTCTAAGAGTTTGTTTTGTAGAGTCTTATTGTGCTTAGTGTTATTGTGCTCCATGATGAGACCTATAATATAGAGTGTTGTTGATGTCCATGATAAAGAATTGAACTTTAACTAAATTGTAAAGTGTAACAAAAAAAGAATTTTGTTTGCATAAATATGAATTGAATAAATTTAAATAAGGAAGGAATACACCTGTATATTTTATAGAGTGATGGTTTCCATTGTTTTTATTGTACTTAAAGATTTGTATTGTTGAATTTCCTAAAGGATTGGGTGTAATTAGTCCCCAATTGTGCCAAGGAGAATCCATATTGTTAGCTGCATGCAACCCAATACCACAAGTAGAAGAGAGAAGATAAAGAATAATGAAGTGTTGAAACACCCTGCTAAGGAAGAAGACTGGGTATCAAACTCATTCAAGTAAATATGATATCTTCTCATTTTAGTAGAAGAGGAAAATAACGACTTCCTATGAATAAATTATCCACTTTGATACCTTTTTAAACCCCAAAAGCACGATATTGTATATGAATCTAGGAACAATTCTATAAATAAGGATAGAGTAGAAAAGAAATTGAGTTCCCTATGACATTCCCATGTGTCACACAACTAAATAGAAACTATAATATACTAAAATGAAAATGGAGGAAGGAAACTCAAGCCACTAAGATTCATAAATTGGATTAGAAACTAAATTTCATGGTGAAGAAGGATTGAATTGCAGTTGTAGATACCTAAATCTCATCCAATTTTATTGCTAAAATTGCACTAATTATCATATATCCGGTCATTTTTTTATAATTAGAGGTTCTTTCCCCTATATAAAATAGCATTCCCTTTCATCTCGGTCAATTACCAACACTTCTTTAATTAACTAGCCTTCCCCATCCTAGATGCCAAATAATGGTACTTTGTTAGTTTAATCCTCTTTTAATTAATTAATTAACCATTGTTAATTACTTAAGCATTTCCATATTGCTGAGCCGATGAAATTAAGATTAAGTATGAAAGTGCAGGAGGATTGGGAGCTTAGACACAAGGCACGCATGATCACACAGAAGTATAGCAGGACATGGCGTGCCCATGAATAGTTTGAAATTAGGACTTATCTGTTTCCAAATTGGGGCTAATTTTTGACATAGTGTGGAGCAAATTTTGAAGAAGACTTACAGACCACGCAAGGCTATTTTGGGACTAGTATAAGATTGAGTCTCATGCAGAGTTTTGGAGCTAATAATAGGATTATACTATAATTGTATTTTTAGATAATCTATTATTAGTAAGATTGCATGATTTTTTATTCTCATGTAAGGGCACATGGATATTATTAGAATGTAGCCTATTTTTACAGGTGGATAAGCGGTGAAGGAAAAGCCCCAAAACTATAAATATGTATTGGTTTACATGGTTTAGACAATTTGATGTTATTATATAGTTATGTTGTGAGTTTGTTAGTGTGCATGACTATGGAGACCGTATTATATATGTATGGAGCTTTTGTGTTTTCCATTGATTAATATATTGGATCTTATTTGTTGGATATTGGTGTTGGATATAAATGAATATGGATATTTTATTGTAAATCTGATTATAGTGATTGTTTAGTTAATATTTCATATGGTTAAGATCTAGATCTAGTTTATGCACTATGGTTTAATTGATTATCTATTATGGATCTGAAATATACATTCATTCATACTAACATATTGACCAAGATTATCTAAAAAGGGACATAATACCCTTACACGCTTTAGGTGACCTCTCGGTTCAAGATGAGTGATGTGCTAGTGTGCCTTGGGCTTTTATGGGTATATTCTAGGCTACATCATTGGTTCTATTACCAAGACCTCTTTCTCAATTTGTTTTTAGGATGTTGCATGATGAAGACATACTAGTTGACCTTGGGTAGTATTGAAGAGTGGTTAGATGATTTGGAAGAATAGTATACTTGTAGATTTAGCATTAGACATGAGTCTAATGCATGCATCTTGGTTAAACAAAATATGTATGATGCATTATATGATACATTCTCTATTATCTTTCATATAGAGTTATATGAGTGGCTGGTTGTTTATGCATCTAAGAGGAATTAGAGGTTTCACATGCTTGTTTGGACATAGGAAGAATTCCAGGCCTTGGATGATGCTGATGATCGATTTGGATGCGCTTTGTGGATCTTTGGTTCCATGGTGTTTTAAACAACTATATTCTTGAGTATGTAGTTTCTGCTTACTCTTTCCTAGAAGTTGTTCAATTCCATTTCTTGTGCAAGCCCAGAGGATCATATTTTTGTAGCATTCCTTTAGTAATTAAGATCTTGCTTATGACCCTGGATTTGGAAGAGAATACTATGGATAGCTAAACCCAACCATGCGTGGAGGAAGGAACAATTTTGGTAAAGATGGCGGACCTAGTAGAAAGAGAGACAAAGAGAATAAAGGAGGCTTAATTTTAATGAACCACATGAGAGCGATCTGATGAAGCAATGAGAGATCATGGAAGGATTGGTGTTGTGGAGGGATATGGATCATGAAGGATTTGGAGCTTAAGTAGAGGACATGGAGCAAGAGGATCTAAAACTCCCCCATTTTGGAAAGCATGACAAAGAACCCTCCTTGGCTTCGGATTAGGGCACATAGTGATCTGAAAATGGGTGCTTGAAACTAATTTTTTTAATCATTTGAAGGATATTCAATTTTAATTAACTTAAAAGGATTTTAGACTTCCAAAAATGATAAAAATATTATTTACGATTGAAACTAAGTTTGCAATTTAATCAAAATTTCACTGTTTGATCGAAGTCCCAAAAATCACTATTTTAAATTTAATTGATTTCCCAATTTTATTAATTACTGATTATATTTTCATCCATATTCATTTTTCGAATTTAAATTATTTGCAAATATCAAAAACTAAAAATAAAAAATTAGAATACAACACCGATTATTTACGAGGTTCGAATTCCTAGATCCCAGGCTCATGGTGAACCTATCCATTAATAATGTTAAATATGTAAATAAAATAACCTTTACATTAACCAATAATGAATCAAAAAACTACAAAGCGTGTTTCAGACCTTTGAAGGATGTTAATGGAGATCAACCTCTGTCCTTCACCTTCATGATCCACTTATAGTGGTGTCTCCATTTGGTTATATGCCTTTGTGTGACTTTAATAGAAAATAACTCTATCATAAAATCTCGAAAATGGATAAGTCATCACACCATCATGATTTTCTCAAAATTCCGAGAAAATTGCATATATAACTCGAGATTTGGAAGTGAGCAAAAGTACCTAAAAATTGGATTTTTATGCAAGTACCTCTATTCTTCCTATACACAAACCTAGCATTGTCCTTGTATAAGTTCGCAACAAGCCATTTTATAACAAAGTGATCCCCTTGGGCAAGTTGGTTAGTGGATTGGAATTAGAACTATGAGGTCGAGGGTTCAAATCCTACCTCCTACCATTTTTCGTCAGGATTTTCCTCCAAGTGGGTAAAAATCTCATATGTTTGGTGTGGAAAGAGGGAGGAAGGTTTAAAACTTGGGCGATAGAATTTTCTACGTGGTATTTTCCTCCATGTGGGTAAAAATATCAAATTTTTGCATGGAAAGAGGGAGGAAGGTTTAAAACTTGGGTGGTAGACATTGTGTATTGGCTTAATAGCCATTCTAACCACCGTTTAATGTGGGCCTATGTGGAATGCAGAAAATTTTGGAACTATGGTTATATGTTATGAGTTGTGGTTGTTTGGAGGGATAAGGATTTGTGGGGTTTGGAGGGATAAAGATATAAAGTGATCGAGTTAGTATAAAATTTGTGGAAAATAATATGATGTGCCAAAGGAGATATTGCTTTGTTTGAATATATACAAACACCTTGTTGATACAATATGATATATCCTTTGTTATTGATAAGGTCATCCCCGAACTTAGTGGTATATCCTCAATCTCTTCAAGTTGGATAATAATAAGCCCGAACATAGAAAATAATGTGTCTTGGTAATTAACATGGAAGTTAATATCAAAGAATTACAATTGTAATAAATTGGAATTTCAAAATGAACTATGAGAATTAAGACCACTTGTCGATCCTCAATAGGAAAATCAAAATCATGGTGGTAAAGCCATGTGGTGGTTTGAGGACCCACCACATTGGTGATGATATAATTGTCCTCATAGCAATCAGGCTCCCTTCCATTACAAAATATGATCCTCTTATTCCAACGAACAACATTTCACCTGACGAAGACCAGTAGAGCCCAAACCAATACTTCATTTTTTTCCTCTTTGCAACATTCCTGCTATTAACTGAGCTACTTGGCCAATTGTGCATGTGTGCATGTCACCATGGACCTGTTGACCAATTTTGACCTTTTGGTTGACCAAAATTTGACTGTACATATCTTGAACTCGGAGTGCCCATTTTTCTCATTCTTATAGTCATTGGAAAGGAATTTGAAGGATCTACTGCAATAACATGGTTTAGGGAAGTTTAGGGAACATTTGACACTAAAATTTATCCCCTGATCACTCCTCCCTATTGAGAAGGATTTTTGTCCACAAAAAGTTGTTTATCAACCCACAAATCATGATATCTCTTCCTGCATTACACAAACACATATAAGAACCCGAAATAACATTATAGGTTTATTAAATGAAAATATTTGATTAGTTAATTACATAACCGATTAGATAATAACACCCAATTAAGTTAGTGTTCAAATGAAAGGATGTAACCCTATCCGCTTTGCACACAACTATGAACCGTTATACCCCACCGTAATGCCATCATATATAATTGACCGATAATAACATCCAATCTAATACGGAATGCTAGTGTTCAACTTGTCACTTTGTGATATGATCAATTACTTAAATTACAATTTCCTAAACACAGATCAATATACCGGACATCTAAACTACCCATAATTAGGCTAGTGTCTGTTGTCCATCTAAAAGCGTAACAACAACAAATATTCACTATCCAAAATAAATTAGAATATAACTCCCAAAAATTGCTATAGTCAAAGCAAATGAATCCACATGAATCTACTCAAAACATGGTACAACCATCATAAATAATAAGTCATATAATAACATCCATCTATAATGGAAGCTAGTGTTTAATCGACCATTTGTGATTATGTTGATTAAAATTGCAAATAATCACTATCCGAATAATTAAACCATCAATGCCCAAAATTTCTATACTCAAAATATAAATCAATGTGAATCTATCAAATCTATCCATACAAGCTAAATTGTAAAGTGATAAATAATAAATTATATGCTTCCCCAAATTGGTGAACTACCATAATCTAAAAAATGATCAACTAGTGCCTTTGCAAACCGGTTTATTAGTGTAATAAATTTACACCCTAATGCAACCACATCTCATAGTTAAAAAAATCAAATTTTCCCAAAATAAGGGTCTTATAAATTAGTAAAAATAACACATGAGGATACAACAAGTGTTTCTATTTATTAAAACATCCATAATATTTTCACAAATGACAACACTATAAAAATGCAAGTTTCAAAATAGGCATTCGATGATGCCCATATCCCCCGCATACTATTGTCGAAATGGAATAACCAATAAAAATGTGAAAATATGAATATGAGTATGATAAACCTATCATTCAAATCTTAATACGAATGCTTCCAAATTATTTCAAAGCTAAATATAAACATAGGATCAAATCCCTAAATATAGCTTTGAAAATGTTTGCATATTATCACCGATTACTTGCGTAATGTAAACATATAGTTGAGGAATATTTTACCCATCCAATTACTTGGATTTTTCTATTTAGGTGATTTTTCCTCAGTACTAAAATGAGCATTTACACGAGTTAGATCAAAAAATTTTGGTTTGACATTATTTTCCTTTTTAACAACTTTCCAATGTTGCACTAAAGGAAAATACCTACACATCTTGACATCATAACCATTCCTTTTATAATGGGAACAAAATTTAACTTCCCTATTTTAGGAGTCTTACCCATTTTTCCATCTACTAAACTCTCTCTAGGATAATTATTCCTCTAATTAGAAGAGCTAACCTTTTTCCATTGATTGCCTTACCAGAGAGATATTGGTTTTTACACCGCCTTATAATTCACAAAAGGCATTAACTTCTTAACCATTGTTTTCCTCTTCCAACAATATGGTGAAAAATGATAAGTACCTTCACAAAATGTGTAAGGAAAAGCATACTTCTGTCTTTCAAAGCTATATTGTTCAAATTGAAAGAGTGTTTTAGAAGTCATAGGATTTAATTTCCCCTTAGTGCTATTTTTATTGAAAGTGGGAGGAGGTGGAATTTTATTACTTCGGTTACTTGTTTTCTTGCACCTTTCATTATTCCTCTTGATGGAAAAATCTTGCAATTCTAGTGGCATAGGTCCTTACTTTTGTTGGAAGATTTTCTTCCTTGATTACTTTAGAACTTTCTCCAATTTCCATTTTCCCACTAGAATAACCCAAACCTACAAACCGATGTTGATCCTCAACCTTTATTGGGTTAGCATCACCTTGTCCATTTTTACCCATGCCCTTTCCATTAAATCCCATCTTAACCATTAGTTTAAACCCAACTCCCTTTATTTTTTTCAAACTACCCCAAAGGAATATCTAAAACTAACTAAGAGGAAGAATTAAAATGTGAACAACTTACAATGCATTACATCATAGTACTGCATATGATTTGGAAAGAATTTCCTTCTTATTTCATGTTATTGCAACTTTGCAAAGAGGGCATCATTGGTCTATATTTCTTACTGAAAATATTTAACAAAGACTATTCATCTATGGTGGTGTAATCATCATCTATGTTATTTGGAGGTCCAGCTGGAGATATCTTTTATGGTGTATTGTCAACACAAAATGTGGGCACATAGAATGTTGGTATAACATCTAGAAGTAACAAAAATTCACAAACTATGCGATTCTATTTTATCATGACCATTAGAACACAAGGCAACATATCCTCTGGTATGTTTCCTACTTTAGGAGGAGGATGGGGAGGGTCGGGTAGCTTAGGTACTAGTGGATCCGGTGGCTATGGAGGTGGAGGAAACACATGTCTTGGATATGGTGGGCATGGTTTGTACCATCCCTAAACAATTAATATGGAGATGTCTCATCATCTTCTAGAATATAGAGGAATTGAATATTTAGATGAGCACATGCATGTGTGTGAGATACTATAGTGCGGGAAGGGGATTACTGCTCCACAATGTAAGGTAAGTAAGTTTACAACTATATTGCGGGTGTGTGTGCATAGTTGGTATAGAAATTTTGACCTACGACTGACTTGTGTAGATTATACCATGATGTGGTATTCTTTCTTGAAATAATTTTATATCCTTGAGTTTGAGTAGAAGAGAATCAGCGCATTCAAGGCCATTAATCAAGGAACTACTAAGATTGTTTGGGAGTATGATGCTCGGTTCAAGTCCCTTTTGTCTAAGTTATTTTATGACATACACACGAGCCAACATGCTTAGTGGTTCGTTGGAGGACTCATAACACCTTTTAGATAGATGCTTTCACATAAGAATTATACATATCCACATAAGGCACATGAAGAAGCTATGCACATTGAGGTGGTAGGGAGAATTGAAAAAAGTGGTCCCATTTTTCTAGGCTCGGTTTTTTAGCAATGGCTAAACAGTTAGAGAAATTATCAGCTAATTTGGTGCATGAGACATGCAATAGGATATGGTGCACAAATTTTAAAGTAGAAGGGCACACTAAGGATAGTTGTCCTTATGAATCATTACATTCCTTGTTGTTGGACTATGAGATCTCTGTCACTTAGAAAACATTTCAAGTTGGTGCCCATTGTTGCAATGTGCAATAAGAAAGAATGTGTCTTGTTACTATAAGATCTATAAGTCTATTACTCATGATACTAAGGATTTCAGGTTGATTTATTAGATTCATGATGCCATTGATATTGGAGTATGAAATACCAATATTACAAATAATTATAAGGAGAAAATTAAGCATCATGAACATGATCATAATGAAGGACAGGTTTAATGGAGGCCATGGTAGAGGTTAAGGGTAACAAGGAGGATTTAGAGGTCGAGGTCGCAGTGGTGGAAGAAGTGATTTCCATCGTGGCGCTTGTTATTTATGTAGATCCTAGATCATTACAAACACGAGTGTTCTAAGAACAGTGTTTGTTATTTTTTGTGGAAAGAATCACAACAATGAAGAATTCCCAGACTTGTATGAACATTTGAGAAAGAAACAAAAATACGATAACAAGGGAGTGATGATGGTTAGAGTGTAGCACTTCTTGAAACATCAATGGATCTTCTGAAGTTAGTTTCAGATCCCGAATTGATACTGTGAAGATTACTACACGTGCTAAGGTTGTGCCCACTAGGAAGTTACATAATAGAAGCCTTCCACTACTAAGGAGGAGGTTCTATATGCAAAGTATCTAGACCCTATGCAAATAGAAGGAGGCTTATCAAGAAACCATGGAAATGATTCAAAATTTGTAGGGTGAGATAAAATGTTTGAAAGAGTAGTCATGGAAGTTAGAATAGAAGAAGGTAACTGAGCTCCATCAGATATATGTTGATGATCTAAAGGAGGTTTGAAAAATTTTGTTCCAAGAAAATATCATTCCTTTTCTAGGAAACTGGTTAAAGGGAAACACTCTTCACGTTGGGATTGAACATGAAAGGTAGATTTTTCATGCTAACCTTCCCCCTCATAGCCTAGATTATGACAAAGAGATCACTTTGAATTCTATTGTGGATGGTTGACTCTTAAGTAATATTCTAATTGATAGAGACACATAATTAATTGTACTCACTTTGGATGTGTGGGTTTAGATGGAAAGAACATCATTACAGCCATCTTCAAATGTATTATTTATGGCAAACATGAATAAAGCCAGAACTATTGGAGTTTTAAAGCATGTATCAATTACTATATAGGGAGCCAAGCTTACTAGGGTCTTTGAGGTCTTAGCGCTTGCACAAGCTGACATTTTTCTATCTTTACTTAGGTACCCTTGGTGTTATGAAAAAAAAATGTTGATCGTGCTTCAAAAAAGGGTATATAAGTTTTTAGAACAAAGAGGATCATGTCATTATACCCTTGATAAATCGGGAAAGGTGTACCTTATGTAGAGCCATTAAGTGAATAATATTTGAACAAAATTTATGTATGAACAATTCAATATCTAGAAGTTCTTAATCCATCAAAGCTAGGATTTCTCCAATGGAATGATGCATAGTCGATGAGTGATACTACAAGTGTTGTATGTGACAAATGGGGACATAACAACGATGAAATGGTTGGGCATGAAGTAGGAATTATAGCTGCATGCGTAGATAATCCATGAAGTATCGGGCATTTGGGTAGTATCCAAGTACCAAGGCACATTGGTGATGAGAATCCTAAGATATTCCTACTTGCTATGGAATTTTAGTCGGAATGTCGAGTGGAAATAAGGAATATTGACGAGGCCATAAATTGGCCATAAATTATAATTATTTTTTCCTTCCAAGTTACCTTTGAAAGTGAATTTAAATGTAATCTTGGAACTTATAGTTTGTTTAAGATAAAATATAAGATATATATCTTTTTATTCTTTAGAAATATTTTTTATCTATTTTGTTGATTAATCCTATTGATTATTTGGGAAAATATGCAAAGTCTTGTGTATGTAGGCCATAAAGGAAAGATAATACTAGTTTTGGGAAAAGTGGAATTGATCATGAAAATAACATTTAAAATAAAAAATAATTTCATATTCATATTCATCTCTAAAAATTATGCAAGCTCAAAAAAATAATCATCTCAATCCGAGATCGCATGCAAAAGTTATAGTTGTTTTAAGTTATGTCTGGAACTCACAAATTTAGTCTTAGAACTCGTAGATTTAGTTTCAGAATTCACATGTTTAGTTCAGGAACTCACAAGTTGAGTTCCAAAACTCACATATTTAGTTCCGGAACTTAAAAATTTAGTTCGGAACTTGCATCAATCAAATAACATTTAGTTCTGGAACTTGCAATTTGTATATTTATATTTTCAAGCAATTAAAATAGTGGACAAAGCTGCAAGGTATAGAATGACAGTTAGTTTCGGAACTTGAAATTTTGGACAAATATGATTTAGTTTCAGAACTTGAAAATTTAGTTCTGGAACTTGCATTAAATGAATGAAAAATTTAGTTCTGGAACTTACATTAAAGGAATGATAACCTTAGCTCTAGAACCTGCATCAATGGAATGATAGTTTTAGAGGAATTTTGGAAAATCAAAGAATCCAATGAAAAATATGAGATAGGTTTTTGTTCATAGAAATGTGATTAACATAAATCTCATTCATATTTTCTACAGGTTTTAACAATGAAGGTAAATCTAACTTTTAGTGAGCTGTAGTATGAGGAAAAACTTTATCAAACAAGCACTAAAAGTTCCATAAATAGAAACAAAAAAGTCAAATAGAAAATATGAGAGAGGTTTTGTTCATAGAAATGTGTTTAACAAAAACCTCATTCAAATTTTCTATAGGTTTTAACAATGAAGAGAAATCTAACTTTTAATGAGCTGTAGTCCGAGGAAAAAGTGTCAAACAAGCACTAAAAGTTCCATAAATAGAAAAGTCAAATGGAAAATATGAGAGAGGTTTTTTGTTTATAGTAATGTGTTTAACAAAAACCTCATTCATATTTTCTATAGGTTTTATCACTGAATATATATCTAACTTTTAGTGAACTGCAATCTAAGGAAAAAATGTATCAGATAAGCGTCAAAAGTTCCACAAGCAAAAATAACAAAGTCAAATGGAAAATCCAAGAAAGTTATCTAATCAAAATCATATTTTGAGGAAAAAAATCCTTCCAATAATATTGAGAATAAAATCATTATGATTCTTGTTACAAAATGCAAAGAGAAGATTTGGGAGCAAATCTTCCTAAAATAAACAAGATAAGACTCGACTCCAATAATATATCTCTCTCCATATTTTGTGGAGATGGAGATCTTAGTTATTAGGATTAGAATAAAGATAATATCATATTATATCTCCCAAAATAAGAAGTTGGTTAGGTGCATAAATTATAAATGCGACCTTCCACACTCAGATATGTAATGTTTACTACCAAGAAATGAATATGTTCTTTTCTCTCCAATATTTTGTAGTTTTGAGTTAAGATCTCAAAGCATGGTTTAAATCCTCTTCCAAGGAATGAGCTAGACACTCATTCTAAGGAATATGGATCTGTATATTTGTGTTTTTATTTTTTAATTATCATCTTGTTGTGTTGTTCTTCTCTTTGTATTGTAACATTTAGTCTGTTGTAAACCTGTAGGTGTTTCATTTAATTTTGCTTATTTCCAATTCAGAAATTTCAATTTATACAAGTGTGTTTTATTCCTACAAGTTTGATTTCATGTATGCAAGTGTGTTTACATTTCTGCAAGTGTGCATTTAAATTTTTTTCATGTGTGCTTTCAATTTATGCAAGTTTGGATTGTGTTTAAGGGAATTGTTTTCCAAGATCTTCTTCTCTTAATGCATACAACCTTCAAACACCAACCCGGATTGACATTATTAATGGAGAGGATTGATGACCCTCATCAAATATGCTTGTTTATAATTTTTATGAGATGGAAACACACTACTGGATGGTTCATAGAGATAATATTTTAGAATGCAAAGAAGTGAGGATCACTTTATCTCTGTTAGATTTCTAAGGAGCAATGCGCCTACTCAGATCTATGCATTTCATGGTAATGATCATGTTCAACACCACATTTAGTAGTGTGAGAGACTCTAGATAGAGGGCATGAAGCTTTACCACCTTCGTTATGGGTGCACAAGCTCTATTTTACCTTACGAGGTTGCGCGTGTGCATGATATGTCTATGAAAAATTGAATAGAGTGACTAAAAATTTGTCATAATTGATCGTAGGTATGATTCAGACCTTTAACTATTTTTCCACTAAACCTCTAGTGAATGAGGCATTATAGGTTATGAAGCACTTAACTATGGGAGATAATGAAAAGGCTAAGGAGCTCCTTTAGGATTTGTTAAGTTAGTTAGACTTGAAGATGCTATTTGAAGAGGAAGAGACAGATGTTGAACAACTTGGGTGCACCTACCTAGAAAGAGAAAAGGGTAAGATGGTCTATATAGTTGATGATGAAGAAGTGGAGAACCTAGATATTGAGCATATAGAGGGTATGCGTGAGGTCTTGGATAGTGAATATGAGAAGGTGCATGCCTACAATGAACCTATGAAGATCAAGAAATTAAACATTAGAACGGATGTTGAACTAAAGGAGGACATCATTGGAGATTATTGGTCTGAATCTAAAGTTGGTAAGGTAATTGAGCTACTACGAGGCTTCCAGGATGTTTTTCCTAGAGTCTATAATAAATTTAAAGGAGTACATGAATCTTTGGGTCAAATGAGAATCAATTTGAAGGAATTTGTGCACCCAGTTTGGAAGAGGCCTTATGGGATGAATTTGAACCTACGCGTTAAGGTCAAAGAAGAAATTGAAAAAATGTTGAATTCTAGAATCATTAAGCCCATCGAGGAGTCAAAATGGGTAATCCCTATGGTGATCAATATCAAAAACAATGGAATAATTAGAATTTATGTGGATTATATGGAGTTAAATGTTGCACGTGTAATTGATCCCTTTCCCACACCATTTATTGATGAAATCTTGGAAGGATTTGTAGGGCACAAGATCTACTCCTTCATTGATGGATTTTCTGGATATCATGTAAGGATAGATAAAGAGGATAAAGAGAAGATAACTTTCACCACTACGTGGGGAAGTTTTGCATACATATTTATGCCCTTTGGATTAAAGAATATGTCTACAGTATTTTGACTCATTATTTACCCATATGTTACTATGATAGGGTGGTCTAAGACTTATGGTTCTTCATTTATGGAATGATAACTAGAAAATTCCCTCATATGAAAGCTGTACTCTTGTGATAGTAATATAATATATAGTGTTGACCCTTCTATATGGTATTTAACATAGTAGGATTCAATCTCTGCAAATTCCTAGGATGGTCACTATTTAAAACTATTCTTTAGTTTCAAACCCTAATTTGTGATCATTTTGTGAAGATATTTTAACTTCCTAAATGAGGGCTAAAACCCTAATGATGGGTGAGAGACCATACAAAACAAACATTATTTTTCTTGTGGGCACACTCATGAAACACCAGTATTAGCACCATTCTTAAGAGGCCTCAAAATGAACATCATTCTCCACCTAAAATGTGATATTTAAATGAATTTGACTAGATTTAGAAAATATCTATGAAACTACTTGAGTTGAGTTTGATATTTCTAAAATACTTCAACAAGGGATGTTTGATTGCTTATATATGAGATAATGAGTCCTTGACATGGTAAGATGCTTCAAACTTATAGTGATTTTTTCCCTAATGACTATATTTAGGTAGCCTTGGGTGTCTTTTTCAAGTTTTGGGAGAGTACTATTATAGTGTCATAATATATCCAAGTTATCAAATGAGATAGTGTTTAAGTTCTTATATAGGGTTCCATAGATGAATTATCAAGGAAAGGCCAACCTAGAGGGATTATAAGACAAAATAATAATATGCAATTGAAATAAAAGTTAGAGAACATGTAAGTTCAAGACCATACAAGTCATCCATGACCTGTTATAACATCTTGACCAATTTATATAGCCATACCCATGGATGGGAAACATACTATTTTTTTAGTTTGTAACTTTTCAATTGATGTTTATATATCAATTTTATGCATTTTACTCTCATAATTTTAAACCATGGTAGTGTGTGATGATAAAAATGATAAAAATAGACATCAAAATATGATAAGTGGGAATGGAAAGGTTATAATTGTCAAATCTCGCAGTGTCAAAGAGTAAATTACCAAATTTTAATATCTACCCCCTTTTAGTATGATGTGGATTTACATGCTTAAAGGAAAAGATACCTAAGTATGTAGACACCATTTGTAATGTCTAAGAGTTTGTTTTGTAGAGTCTTATTGTGCTTAGTGTTATTGTGCTCCATGATGAGACATATAATATAGAGTGTTGTTGATGTCCATGATAAAGAATTGAACTTTAACTAAACAAGAAAGTGTACTAAAAAGAATTTTGTTTACATATATATGAATTGAATAAATTTAAATAAGGAATACACCTATATATTTTATATAGCAATGGTTTCCGTTGTTTTACTTGTACTTAAAGATTTGTATTGTTGAATTTCCTGAAGGATTGGGTGTAATCAGTCCCCAATTGTGCCAAGGAGAATCCATATTGTTAGGTGCATGCAACCCAATACTGCAAGTAGAAGAGAGAAGATAAAGAATAATGAAGTGTTAAAACACCCCGCTAAGGAAGAAGACTGGGTATCAAACTCATTCAAGTAAATATGATATCTTCTCCTTTTAGTAGAAGAGGAAAATAATGACTTCCTATGAATAACTTATCCACTTTGATACCTTTTTAACCCCAAAAGCACAATATTGTATATGAATCTAGGAACAATTCTATAAATAAGGACAGAGTAGAAAAGAAATTGAGTTCCCTATGACATTCCCTGTGTCACACAACTAAATAGAAACTATAATATACTAAAATGAAAATGGAGGAAGGAAACTCAAGCCCCTAAGATTCATAAATTGGAGTATAAACTAAATTTCATGGTGAAGAAGGATTGAATTGCAGTTGTAGATACCTAAATCTCACGTGCAATTTTATTGCTAAAATTGCACTAATTATCATATATCCGATCATTTTTTTATAATTAGAGGTTTTTTCCCCTATATAAAATAACATTCCCTTCATCTCAGTCAATTACCAACACTTCTTTAATTAACTAGCCTTCCCCATCATAGATGCCAAATAATGGTACTTTGTTAGTTTAATCCTCTTTTAATTAATTAATTAACCATTATTAATTACTTAAGCATTTCCATATTGTTGAGCCGATGAAATTAAGATTAATTATGAAAGTGGGGGAGGATTGGGATCTTGGACATAGGGAACGCATGATCACATAGAAATATAGCAGGATAGGCGTGCCCATGAATAGTTTGAAATCGGGACTTATATGTTTCCAGATTGGGGCTAATTTTGGACATAGAGTGTGGAGCACATTTTACGAAGACTTACAGACCACACAAGGCTATTTTGGGACTAGTAGAAGATCGAGTGCCATGCAGAGTTTTGGAGCTAATAATAGGATTATACTATAATTGTATTATTAGATAATCTATTATTAGCAAGCTTGCATGATTTTTTATTCTCATGTAAGGGCACATGGCTATTATTAGCATGTAGCCTATTTTTGAAGGTGCGTAAGTGGTGAAGGGAAAGCCCCAAACCTATAAATATGTATTGGTTTGCATGGTTTAGACAATTTGATGTTATTGTATAGTTATGTTGTGAGTTTGTTAGTGTGCATGACTATGAAGACTCGTATTATGTATGTATGAAGCTTTTGTGTTTTACATTGATTAATATATTAGATATTATTGGTTGGATATTGGTGTTGGATATAAATGAATATGGATATTTTATGGTAGATCTGATTATAGTGATTGTTTAGTTAATATTTCATATGGTTAAGATCTAGATCTAGTTTACACACAATGGTTTAATTGATTATCTACGTTATGGATATGAAATATACATTCATTCATGCTAAAATATTGGACAAGATTATCTAAAAGGGACATAATACTGTTATCCAAAATTCACCCCCCAGGGTAAATTTTGATAACATGCATCAAATTACTTAGTCCCAGGAAAATAAATTGATTCAGGGCCAAAAAATCATGTTTCTAGGGTCCCCTCAGAATTTTTCTAACTCTCCTGTCCAGGTTGAAAAGAGCAAGTTCTGAGAAAAGGTGAAAAGGCTGCAAAAACAAGCTTGGGCCAGGAAAAATCACAAAAAAGGCTAAGTCCTAGTCCTCGCAATAGTCGGGACGTGAGGGACATCTGGGTGCAAATCGGCCGAAAGGCCGCAGAGCAGCGTCTGTAGGGCAAAGGAACGTCTGGGCCGCCGTGGACGCACAGACGCTTGAAAGCCGGTTCGGCCGAAGGAGAAGAAAATTGACTAACTGCTCTGGGACATTTGGGACAAGAAGACGCGAAGGACGCGAACCACCCGGATCGGCCGAAAAGGAGAACTTTCACACTAAGCAGTTCGGGACATGTGGGACAAAGGTACGTGAACTGGCCGAATCGGGTGAACTGGAAGAATTTGTCCCAGACAGTCCAAGACATGTGGGATAAAGGGACGCATGGGACGTGGATAGTCGAAGGAGCCAAAAGCCAATCAAGCAACGCCGCATGTCATTGGCCAAATGAGGGATGAGGAAGCCCATTTCGGGTGGATAGGAATTTTTATTCCCACACACGTCTGGGACATCCGGGACAAATGGATGCGCTGGACGCGAAAGAGCCGGCAGACCTGCGGACCAACCAAATCATGACACGTGTCACAAGGAGAAAAGTCCAAAAAGTTCAAAGGGTGAGGTTTCAAGCACTAACCCGAGCCAATAAAAGGAGGACACATGTCCAATGAGGAAGGGAAGCTCGAGAGCTCGGGAAGGAGTTAGAGAGTTTAGCAAGAGTTTTGGCCGAAAAGCTAAAAGCAAAGGTCTACCCCGCGCCCTTGTCGACCAATCAATGCATGCCACGTGTCCCAAGTGGCGGGGGCGCGGAAGGAAAGTGGAAAATGTTCCAAAATCACAAAAGGCAAAACTTTCAAGGAAAAACCCGCGGGACAGCAGAGGAGAGAGAATTACGTATCCAATCAGCGCTTGACACGTGTCGTCCAGGTGGCAGAGCGTGGGAAAGATCTTCAAAACACATTTTCACCTGTTTTGTGCCCTAAATCTTCAGATCTTCATATCTTTTGATCCAGAGCTCGGATTTGCACGTTATTTATATCAACGGAAAGCTTATGAAATTCTCTACATGATTCTAGGGTTAATCTTGAATTTTGGTGTAGTCTAGAGAGAGAAAGTTGAGAAACAGCTCTGACACATGTTCATGGCCAGAAGTGACATTTTAGCAACCAAATTAATGCAGAATGGGTCGCATTCTCCTCCAAATCAGTCAAATATGGTAGGGTATGGGTTTGTAAGGTTCCCCATGCCATTTTAATGCATCTGCAGTCAATGAGGAATGGGCTTGCATGTTTTCCCACGTTTCTCTCTCCTGGGCTCGACCCATGTAATGTAAAAGCCAGATTTGGCTCATTTTAAAAATAATAATTACAAGTTGTTCATCTGTTCGGCTCTTCCCTCCCTTCTTTTCCTTCTCCAGGGTTAAAAATGGAGTTCGAACCTCCTCCCTACTCTGTAATGGAATTTTTTTCCTTTTACTAATGAAATGATGTTCTGTGCAAACTTCTGAAGCAACAAAAAACATGTTTTGTGATGCATCTGTCCATCCTTGCTCATTTTTCACTTGTTTTCCTCTTGCCTCTCTTCATTGCAGGTATTTTTGCATGTTTGAATGTTCATTGTAGGTTTGGAGCTATGTTCATGGAGTTTTGGGACATTTTCTGTGTGAAATCTATCCTTGGGCCTATGATGCATCTATCCATCCTTCCCATTGCTCACCTCTCTTTGTTACATGGCAGTTTTGATAGATGTCCAACATTCTCCTTCTCTGGTGTATCACCATTTTAGTGTAGGATTTTGTTCTTTTCCTTTTCTCTCTCTCTCTGTCTCTTTGGCATGGTTAGATTAGGATTAGATTAGCTTGCCTGCACTGGAATAGCTTGTGGCAGGTGGTTTAGGAGTAGGAACCAGCCTTCTCTGGAGATTCCTTTCTCATTTTTGCAAGTCCCACACTTGGAGAAAGGTTTCAATGTTGTGCAATCACACTGGATGCCTGAAGATCAACTTATAAACCTGATCAACATCCAAGGGTGCTGTGATTTTGCATCAACAATACCCTTGCATGTTTTAGGTGAGCTCTGCCGAGTGATGTGCCAGTGTGCCTTGGGATTTTATGGGTATATTCTAGGCTACATCATTAGTTCTATTACCAAGACCTCTTTCTTAGTTGTTTTTAGGATGTTGCATGATGAAGACTTACTAGTTGACCTTGGGTAGTATTGAAGAGTGGTTAGATGATTTGGAAGAATAGTATACTCACAGATTTAGTATTAGACATGAGTCTAATGCATGCATGTTATTTGAAAAAATCAGTATGACGCATTATATGAGACATTCTCTATTATCTTTCATATAGAGTTATATGAGTGGATGGTTGTTTATACGTCTAAGAGGAATTGGAGGTTTCACATACTCTTTTGGACATAGGAAGAATTCCAGGCGTTGGATGATGTTGATCTGATTTGGATGTGCTTTGTGGATGTTTGGTTCCATGGTGTTTTAAATAGCTATATTCTTGAGTATGTAGTTTCTACTTACTCTTCACTAGAAGTTGCTCAATTCCATTTCTTGTGCAAGCCGAGAGGATCATATTTTTGTATTATTCCTTTAGTAATTAAGATCTTGATTGTGACCCTAAATTTGGAAGAGAATACTATGGATAGCTAAACTCAACCATGCATGGAGGAAGGAACAAGTTTGGTAAAGATGGCGGACCTAGTAGTAGAGAGACAGAGAGAATAATGGAGGCTTAATTTTAATGAAGCACACGAGAGGGATATGATGATGCAATGAGAGATCATGGAAGGAATGGTGTTGTGGAGGGATATGGATCATGAAGGATTTAGAGCTTGAGTAGAGGAAGTGGAGCAAGAAGATCTAAAACTCCCCCATTTTGGAAAGCATGACAAATAACCCTCCTTGGCCGGATGAAGGCACATAGTGATCTGAAAATGGGTGCTTGAAACTAACAATTTTAATCATTTCAAATGATCTTCAATTTTAATTAACTTAAAAGGATTTTAGAATTCCAAAAATGATAAAAATCTTATTTAGGACTGAAACTAAGTTTGCAATTTAATCAATATTTCATTGTTTGATTGAAGCCCCAAAAATCATTGTTTTAAAATTAATTGATTTCCCAATTTTATTAATTACTTATTATATTTTCATCCATATTCATATTCTAAATTTAAATTATTTGCAAATATCAGAAAACTGAAAATAAAAAATTAGAACACAACACTAGATTATTTACGAGGTTCGGAATTCGTATGTCCCTAGGTTTATGGTGAACCGATCCATTAATAATATTAAATATGTAAATACAATAACCTTTACATTAACCAATAATGAATCAAAAACTTACAAAATTGTGTTTCTAACCTATGAAGGATGTTAATGGAGATAAACCTCTATCCTTCACATTCATGATCCACTTACAATGGTGTCTCCCTTTGGCTCTACGGCTTTGTGTGACATTAATAGAAAATAAATCTGTCACAAAATCTCCAAAATGGATGAGTCATCACACCATAGTGATTTTCTAAAAATTCGAGAAAATTTCATATATAACTTGAGATATGGATATGAGCAAAAGTGCCTCAAAATTACATTTTTCTGCAAGTACCCCTATTCTGCCTATACACAGACCTAGCATTGTCCTTGTATAAGTTGCAACGAGCCATTTTATAACCAAGTGATCCCCTTTGGCAAGTTGGTTAGTGGATTGGAATTATAACTATGAGGTTGGGGGTTCAAATCCCGCCTCCTACCATTTTTCCGTGGGATTTTCCTCCAAGTGGGTAAAAATCTCATATGTTTGGTGTGGAAAGAGGGAGGAAGGTTTAAAACTTGGGTGGTATAATTTTGTGGTATTTTCCTCCATGTGGGTAAAAATATCATATTTTGGGCATGGAAAGAGGGAGGAGGTTTAAAACTTGGGTGATAGACATTATGTATTGGCTTGAGAGCCATTCGACCACCGTTTAATGTGGGCCTATGTGGAATGTAGAAAATTTTCAAACTATGGTTATATGTTATGAGTTGTGGTATTTTAGAGGGATAAGGATGTGTGGAGTTTAGAGGGATAAAGAGATAAAGTGATCAAGTTAGCATAAAATGTGTGGCAAAAAATATAATGTGCCAAAGGAGATATTGGTTTGTTTGAATATATACATACACCAAATTGATATAATATGATATATCCTTTGTTGTTGATAAGGTAATCCCTAAACTTAGTGGTATATCATCAATCTCTTCAAGTTGGATAATAATAAGCCCGAACATAGCAAATAATGTGTCTTGGAAATTAACATGGAAGTTAATATCAAAGAATTACAAAGGTAATAAAATGAAATTTCAAAATGAACTATGAGAATTAAGACACACTGTCGATCCTCGATAGGAAAATCAAAATCATAGTGGCAAAGCCATGTGGTGGTTTGAGGACCCACCACATCGGTAGTGATATAATCATCCTCATAGCAGTCAGGATCCCTTCCGTTACAAAATTTGAGCCTCTTGTTTCAATGAACAACATTTCACCCGACGAAGACCAAGAGAGCCTGCAGACCAATACTTCATTTTCTTCCTCTTTGCAACATTTTTAACATTAACCGAGCTACTTGGCCAATTGTGTATGTGTGGATGTCACCATGGACATGTTGACCAATTTTGACCTTTTGGTTGACCAAAATTTGACTGTACATATCTTGAGCTCAGAGTGTCCATTTTTCTGCGTTCTTATAGTCATTGGAAAGGACTTTGAAGGATATAATGCAATAGCATGGTTTAGGGAAGTTTAGGGAACATTTGACACTAAAATTTATCCAAAGTGATCACTCATCCCTATTGAGAAGGATTTTTTCCACAAAGTTGTTTATCAACCCATAAATCATGATATCTCTTCTGCATTACACAAACACATACACAAACCTGAAATAACATTTTAGGTTTATAAATTGAAAATAGTTGATTAGTTAATTACATAACCAATCAGATAATAACACCCAATTAAGTTATTGTTCAAATGAAAGGATGTAACCTGTCCACTTTACACACAACCTATTGTGAACTGTCATACCCCACCGTAACGCCATCATAGATAATTGACGAGATAATAACACCCATTCTAATATAGAATTCTAGTGTTCAAATGTCACTTTGTGATATGATTGATTATTTAAATTACAATTTCTTAAACACGAGATCAATATACTAGACATCTAAAGCGCCCATAATTAGGCTAGTGCACGTTGTCCATCTAAAGCGTAATAACAACAAATATTCACTATCCAAAATAAATTAGACTATAAACTCCCAAAAATTGCTATAGTCAACAAATGAATCCACGTGAATCTACCCAAAACATGGT
Organism: Taxus wallichiana var. yunnanensis; assembly: GCA_018340775.1. NCBI lineage: Eukaryota > Viridiplantae > Streptophyta > Pinopsida > Cupressales > Taxaceae > Taxus > Taxus wallichiana. Next base: position 315,598,690 of record CM031242.1, read on the forward strand.
ACCACCATCATAAATCTAAATCAATGTGAATCGCCAAATCTATCCATACAAGCTAAATTGTAAAGTGATAGATAATAAATTATATTCTTACCTAAATTTGTGAACTACCATAATCTAAAAAGTGATCAACTAGTGCCTTTCCAAACTAGTTTATTAGTGTAATAAATTTACACCCTAATTACAACCACATCTCAAAGTTAAAAAAATCAAATTTTCCCAAAATAAGGGTCTTATAAATTAGTAAAATAATGCATGAGGATACAACAAGTGTTTCTATTTATTAAAACATCCATAATATTTTCACAAATGAAAACACTATAAAAATGCAAGTTTCAAAATAGGCATTCGATGATGCCCATATCCCTGCATACTATTGTTAGAAATGGAATAACCAACAAAAATGTGAGAAGATGAATATGAGTATGATAAACCTATCATTCAAATATTGCATACGGATGCTTCCAAATTATTTCAAAGTTATATATAAACATAGGATCAAATCCCTAAAATATAGCTTTGAAAATGTTTGCATATTATCACCCGATTACTTGCAATGTAAACATATAGTTGAGGAATATTTTGCCCATCCAATTACTTGGATTTTTCTATTTAGGTGATTTTTCCTTAGTACTAAAATGAGCATTTACATAAGTTAGATCAACAAATTTTGGTTTGACATTATTTTAATTTTTGACAACTTTCCAATGTTTCGAAGGAAGATGCCAACACATCATAACATCATAACCATTCCTTTTATAATGGGAACAAAATTTAACTTCCCTATTTTAGGAGTCTTACCCATTTTTCCATCTCTCGAACTCTCTCGGGATAATTATTCCTTTGTTTAGGAGAGGTAACCTTTTTTCCAGTTATTGCCTTACCAGAGTGATATTGGTCTTTTACACCTGCCTTATAATTCACAAAAGGCATTAACTTCTTAACCATTTTTTTCCTCTTCCAACAATATGGTGAAAAATGATAAGTACCTTCACAAAATGTGTAAGGAAAAGCATACTTTTGTCTTTCAAAGCTATATTGTTCAAACTGAAAGAGTTTTTAGAAGTCATAGGATTTAATTTCCCCTTAGTGCTCTTTTTAGTGAAAGTGGGAGGAGGTGGAATTTTATTACCTCGGTTACCTATTTTCTTGCACCTTTAATTATTCCTCTTGATGATAGAATCCTACAATTCTATTGGCATAGATCCTTTCTTTGTTGAAAGCTTTTCTTCTTTCACTACTTTGGAAATTTCTCCAATTTCCATTTTCCCACTAGAATAACCCAAACCTACAAACCGAGACCGATCCTCTACTTGTATTGGGTTAGCATCACCTTGTCCATTTTTACCAAGGCCCTTTCCATTAAATCCCATCTTAACCATTAGTTTAAACCCAACTCCGTTTGTTTTTTCTCAAACTACCCCAAAGGAATATCTAAAACTAAATAAGAGGAAGAACCAAAATGTGATTAACTTTCAAAGTGCATTACGTCATAGTACTGCATATGATTTGGAAAGCATTTCCTTCTTATTTCACCTTATTGCAACTTTGCAAAGAGGGAATCCTTGGTCCGTATTTCTTCTTGAAAACATTTAACAAAGACTATTCATCTATGGCGGTGCAATCATCATCTATGTTATTTGGAGGTCTAGCTAGAGGTATCTTTTATGGTGTATTGTCAACAAAAATGTGGGCACATAGAATGTTGGTATAACATCTAGAAGTAACAAAAATTCACAAACTATGGGAGTCTATTTTATCACAACCATTAGAACACAAGGTAACATATCCTCTGGTATGTTTCCTACTTGAGGAGGAGGATGGGGAGGGTCAAGTAGCTTAGGTGCTAGTGGATCTGGTGGCTATGGAGGTGGAGGAAACACATGTATCTTTGGATATGGTGGGCATGGTTTGTACCATCCCTAAACAATTAATATGGAGATGTCTCATCATCTTCTAGAATATAGAGGAATTGAATATTTAAATGAACACGTGCATGTGTGTGAGATACTATAGTGCGGGAAGGGGATTACTGCTCCACGGTGTAAGGTAAGTTAGTTTGCAACTATATTGTAGGGGTGTGTGCATAGTTGGTATAGAAATTTTGACCCTAACCAGACTTGTATAGATTATACCATGATGTGGTATGCTTTCTTGAACTAATTTTATATCCTTGAGTTTGAGTAGAAGAGCATCAGCGCATTAAAGGCCATTAATCAAGGAACTACTGAGATTGTTTGGGAGTATGATTCTCAATTCAAGTCCCTTTTGTCTAATTTATTTTATGACATACACGTGAGCCAACATGCTCAGTGGTTTGTTGCAGGACTGATCACACCTTTTAGATAGGTTCTTTCTCATAAGACTTATCCATATCCATGTAAGGCACATGAAGAAGCTATGCGCGTTGAGGTTGTAGGGAGCATTGAAAAACATTGGTCCCTTTTTTCTAGGCTCAGATTGTAGAAATGACTAAACAGTTAGAGAAATTATCAGCTAATTTGGTGTATGAGACATGCACTAGCATATGGTTCACAAATTTTGAAGTAGAAGGGCACACTAAGGATAGTTGTCCTTATAAATTAGTGCATTCCTTGTTGTTGGACTATGAGATCTGTCACTTGGGCAACATTTCAAGTCGGTGCCCATTGTTGCAACATGCGATAAGAAATAATGTGTCTTGTTACTATAAGATCTATAGGTCTGTTACTCATGATACTAAGGATTTCAGGTTGATTTATCATATTCATGATGCCATTGATATAGGAGTATGAAATACCAATATTACAAATAATTATAAGGAGAAAATTGAGAATCATGAACATGATCATAATGAAGGCGATCTAATGGAATCCGTGGTAGAGGTTGAGGGTACCATGGAGTATTTAGAGGCCAAGGTCACGGTGGTGGAAGAAGTGATTTCCCTCATGGAACTTGTTATACATGCTAGATCCCTTGATCATTACAGGCACGAGTGTCCTCAGAACATTGTTTGTTCTTTTTGTGGAAAGAATCACAAACATGAAGAATGCCCAAACTTGTATGAACATTTGAGAAAGAAAAAAAAATAGGATAACAGGGGAGTGACAATGGTTAGATTGTAGCATGTCTTGAAAGATCAATGGATCTTGAAGTTAGTTTCGAGATCTGAATTGATACTGTGAAGATTACTACAGTGCTATGGTTGTGCCCTCCAGGAATTTATGAAATAGAAGCCTTCCATTACTAAGGAGGAGGTTCTATATGTAAAATATCTAGACCTTATGCGTCAGAAGGAGGCTTATCAAGAAACCATGGAAATGATTCAGAATTTGTAGGGTGAGATACAATGTTTGAAAGAGCGAGTCATGGAAGTTAGAATAGAAGAAGCCGCTAAGCTCCATCATATATATTTTGATGATCTAAAGGAGGTTTAAAAATGTTGTTCCAAGAAAATATCATTCCTTTGCTAGAAAGCGGTTAAAGGGAAACACTCTTCCCTTTGGGTTTGAACATGAAAGGTAGATTTTGCATGCTAATCTCCCCCTCATAGCCTGGATTATGACAAAGAGATCAATTTGAATTCTATTGTGGATGGTTGACTTTTGAGTAATATTCTAATTGATAGAGACACATAATTAATTGTACTCACTTTGGATATGTGGGTTCGAGATGGAAAGAACATCATTACAACCATCTTCAAATGTTTTGTTTATGGCAAACATGAATAAAGCCACACCTATTGGAGTTTTAAAGGATGTATCAATTACTATATAGGGAGCTCACTTTAATGGGGTCTTTGAGGTCTTAGAACTTGCACAAGTTGATATTTTTCTATCTTTACTTAGGTGCCCTTGGTGTTATGAAAAAACATGTTGATCTCGTGCTTCAAGAAAGGGTATATAAGTTTTTAGAACAAAGAGGATCATGTCATTATCCCTTTGATCAGAAAGGTGTACCTTATGTAGAGCCATTAAGTGAATAATATTTGAACAAAATTTATGTATGAACAATTCAATATCTAGAAGTTCTTAATCCATCAAAGCTAGGATTTCTCCAATGGAATGATGCATAGTCGATGAGTGATACTACAAGTGTTGTATGTGACAAATGGGGACATAACAACGATGAAATGGTTGGGCATGAAGTAGGAATTACTGTTTGCATGCGTAGATAATCCATGAAGTATCGTGCAGGCATTTGGGTAGTATCCAACTACCAAGGCACATTGGTGATGAGAATCCTAAGGTATTCCTACTTGCTATGGAATTTTAGTCGGAATATAGGTGGAAATAAGGAATATTGATGAGGCCATAAATTGGCCATAAATTATAATTATTTTTCCTTCCAAGTTACCTTTGAAAGTGAATTTAAATGTAATCTTGGAACTTATAGTTTGTTTAAGATAAAATATAAGATATATATCTTTTTATTATTTAGAAATATTTTTATCTATTTTGTTGATTAATCCTATTGATTATTTGGGAAAATATGCAAAGTCTTGTGTATGTAGGCCATAAAGGAAAGATAATGCTAGTTTTGGGAAAAGTGGAATTGATCATGAAAAATACATTTAAAATAAAATATAATTTCATATTCATATTCCTCTCAAAAAATTATGCAAGTTCAAAAAAATAATCATCTCAATCCGAGATCGCATGCAAAAGTTATAGTTGTTTTAAGTTATGTCGGAACTCACAAATTTAGTCTTAGAACTCGTAGATTTAGTTTTGGAACTCACAGGTTTAGTTCCGGAAGTCATAGGTTTAGTTTTAGAACTTGCATATTTAGTTCCGAAACTTAAAAATTAATTTCTGGAACTTGCATCAATCATATAACATTTAGTTATGGAACTTGCAATTTGTATATTTATATTTTCAAGCAATTAAAACAGTGGACAAAGCTACAAGGTATAGAATTACAGTTAGTTCGGAACTTGAAATTTTATGAAAAAGAAGATTTAGTTTTGGAACTTGAAAATTTAGTTCTAGAACTTGCATTAAATGAATGAAAACTTTAGTTCGGAACTTACATAAAAGGAATGACAACATTAGCTCGGAACCTGCATCAACAGAATGATAGTTTTTGAGGAATTGTGAAAAATCAAAGAATCCAATGGAAAATCTGAGATAGGTTTTGTTCATAGCAATGTGTTTAACATAAACCTCATTTATATTTTCTACGAGTTTTAATAATGAAGATAAATCTAACTTTTAGTGAGTGTAGTATGAGGAAAAAGTTTATCGAGACAAGCACTAAAAGTTCCATAAAATAAAACAAAAAGTCAAATGGAAAATAGGAGAGAGGTTTTTTTCATAGAAATGTGTTTAACAAAAACCTCATTAAAATTTTCTACAGGTTGTAACAATGAAGAGAAATCTAACTTTTAGTGAGCTATAGTCCGAGGAAAAAGTGTATCAAACAAGCACTAAAAGTTCCATAAATAGAAAAGTCAAATTGAAAATATGAGAGAGGTTTTTGTTCATAGAAATGTGTTTAACAAAAACCTCATTCATATTTTCTACAAATTTTATCAATGATTACATATCTACTTTTTAGTGAATTGCGGTCTAAGGAAAAAACGTATCAGACAAGCGTCAAAAGTTCCACAATAAAAAATAACAAAGTCAAATGGAAAATACAGGAAAATATCATATTATAATATCATATGATATCATATTATATCTATGCCCTTTGGATTAAAGAATATGTCTACAATATTTTCACTCATTATTATATAGGCATTCCAGGAGTTTATTAATAAGTTCTTATAGGTGTATCTAGATGATTAGACAGTCTATGGGCTTGTGAAGGATCACTGTGATAACTTAAGGCTCATGTTTGAGAGATTTTAGAAGTTGAGCATCTCATTAAACATCAAGAATTACATTTTTTACGCACCATTTGGAAATTTTCTCGGAGATACAATCTATAAGGAAGGTTTGCTAGTGGATCCTACTAAGGTTGTTGTTATTTTGGGCTTAGAGGAACCAACTATCCAAAGAGAGGTACGCAGATTCTTTGGGCACGCAAGAAACTATATAAATATTATCAAGGGTTATACCAAGATCATTGTTCCCTTATAAGATTTATTTAAAGGAAGAGGTAAGTTTTATTGGGGTGAGGCACAACAATGTGCGTTTGAGACACTAAAGGAAAGGATTACTAAAATTCCTATTTTGCACTTTACTTCATGAACCAAGCCTTTTCACATTCATGTAGATGCCTCTGGCATGGCCAATGGTGTGGTATTTTCCTAGCCTAGAGAGGGGATTGTTGATCATCCTATTTTCTTTGGAAGCAGGAAGTTAACTTCAGCAGAACATAATTACACCACTACGAGTTTGAGGCCTTATCTATGATAAATGAATTCCATAAGTTTATACATTATTTTTTAGCTACCCCATTCATCTTTTATACTGACCACATGACACTGAAGTACTTGATGAACAAGCCCATTTTACAGGGCACATTTTCTATAGGGTTTTTTTATTCTAAGAGTTTAACTTTATTGTGGTGGTTAAGCTAGGAGAGGAGACATAGATCATTGAGGATACAATGTTAGATTCACAACTATTCAGGTTAAACTATGTCCCCTTGGACTTAGAGGATATTATTGTCTTTTTATACACAGGGGTGACACCTGATGGAATGAAGGCTTTGGAGAGTAAAAACTTGATATCTCGCATCGCACCTTACATGTTGATCAGTGGAGACTTATACAAATTAGGTCGGGATGAAGTTTTATGCCGATGTGTACTTGAGCATGAGCACAAAGAAATTATGGAGGAGGCTCATGATGGTATTACAGGTGGACACTATGTAGGAGACGCCACCATGCACAAGATTTTATTAGCTGGTCTATGGTGGGAAACATTATACAAGGATTGCAAAGAATATTGTAAGGCATGTGACCATTTTCAACACCTTGGAAATCCTGAGCATAGAGATGAGATGCCTTTGAGGCCTATTGCTAGTGAAAAACCTTTTAAGAAGTGGGAAATTGACTTTGTGGGTCCTATTTACCCACCCAAACATAGAAATGGATCGAGTTATATTATAAATTTTATAGATTATCTTACAAGGGGGCGAAGTGGTGCTTACAAAGGATTACATAGCAATTATGGCAGCAATGTTTTTGTGGGAAAATTTTATTAGCAGGTATGAATTCCCTTTAGGTTTAATAAGTGATAGGGGTACTCATTTTCTTAACGATACCATCATAATATTATTAGATGAATTTATGGTTGCACACCATAAAACAAAACCTTATCATCCTCAGGAAAATGGAACTATTGAGGCTTTCAACAAGATATTGAGCCATACCTTGACTAAAATTTTTGATGTTAGAAGGAAATAATGGGATGATAAAGTCTCTATTGTACTTTGGGCATACAAGACAACCTATAAGAGGTTGAATAAAGCAACACCCTTTTAGCTGGTGTTTGGTGCAGAGGTTATTCTACCCATGGAATTCATGTTACCTTCTATGCATATCGTGCACGTGCAAGTGGTTTATCGATGAGAAAGAACTTATAGAATGTATTGACAAAGCGATGTGGTGGATGAAATATGTGCCATAGCAAGATGGATTCAAAAGAAAGAAAAGGGTAGGAAGAAGGAATGACATGATAGACATATTAAGGATTAGAGACTTGAGGTTGGACAAATGGTTCTTCTTTATGATTCAATTTTTGCACCACCCTAGAAAACTTAAGGTGCATTGGTTGGGACCATATGTTATAACCTATATACTTGATTCGAGCACTTACCGGTTAGAGGTGTTGAATGGAACATTATTTCTCATTTACTTCAATGGGAGTAGGCTAAATCCCTCCTATAAATAAGTCTTCTTGGTGTTTGTAATAAGGTAATATTTCCATTTAGCTTAGATTTCCTTAATGCATTTCCTTTATATGTGTTTCCTTCATAGTTGTTATGATTTTTTGATTTAATTTAGTGTTTTGTCTAATAAGTGCACTTGCATTCCAAAAGCTTATTACTATCAAATTTTTTTCATGCATAGAGGACCACGCATACCCTTAGTGTGGGGTGGAGTATATACAAGGTTCATTCCAAGTTTGAATATTATTTTAATATTATCTAAGGATGGGTATGCATAGGAGAGAGTTATTATGTAGGTGCTTGAAGGAAAGGTGCAGATAGGAAAATTTTCTCATGAATAAAGACCATGTATAGATGCATAATGTAACGTGAGGTAGACTAAAACAATGGAAAATACTTAGTGAAAGGCTTAGTGGTGAAGTACTTTGGCACATGAGGGTAGGAAAAAGGAGGTATGTGGTGAGAAGTATAAGGTGCACCAAAATGTTATAACTATGGTGTAGAACTAAGAAGTGTGAAAACATGACAAAATGATGAATCAATGTTGGGTACGGTGGTAGGTGGAGAGAAATAAATGTGAAATATTTTTAAAATATATATAAGGTGGTGTTGTGAAATCATTTTCACCTTTGCGAATAGAATTATTTGAGTGAGTTGTTGACAAGTAAGGTATCGAATGTGATGTGAAGTAAGGAGATCCATGAACTATCTGGATTTGTCAAGATTTACACACTAAGAGGATTGTTGCTCCATTTTAAATTGTGTGGGAGAAAATTGATAGCTAGGGTTTGGGTTTGGAGCTAGGGCACATAGTTTCAAGCTAGGGAACATGGAATTGGAGTTGTAGAGATTTAAGAAGGGAAAAAAATCACACCTTTAGAGTATTATGGCACTAAAGAAAGAACATAGAGAAGCCGAGGGAGAAGAAGCGAGAAGGAATTACAAATCGAGGCAAAGGATGCCCTAAAAATCCATTTCTTAGAGATGCAGTACCCTGAGGGGGTTTACATGGGTCACGATTGGGACTCACACATTCACCAAGTAAAGTAAGTGATTACAACCACCAGATGATAGATAACAAGGATGAACTTGACAAGTTACTGGTGAAGAAGAAAAACAAGCAAACAACTGATGATATGGCCATATATGATGACATGGGTAAAAATATTTTGAGAAAGGTGGGAGTTTTACAGTTGTATGAACTCCCTTATTTTGGAAAACTAGAGAAGTTATACTAGTGGTTGATGAGTAGAGTCCACAAGGACTTATTTTATATTTATGGGAAACGAATGAGGATCACCACGCCCCTGATTGGGACCCTGTCAGGATTAAGGAGTTTAGGCACGAAGGCTAGTAGCGACTTGACGATTAAAAGGAAAGAATAATTGAGATAAGGAAATCACTAGGTTATATGAAGGGAGGGTGAAAAATGAACATTGATAAGATGAAAAAATAACCGATTATCTAGCAAAGCAATGCACCTCGTGACAAATATGAATAACTAGGAGCGATGGTCGTAGGTGAATACCTTATGATTGCATATAGCGAAGAAAATGATTGAAGGCATAGCTTAAAAATTGGTGGGCTTCATTGCTAAAACCATCATTTAGGAGGCGCATGGAGGTGATAATATTAGTTTTGGCATGATCCTATTATCCCTTATTTTTAGAAATTAGAGTGCCCGATGGGCCAAAGGATAAAATTTGGGAATATCCTAGAGAAAATAAATCTCTTGCAGAGATATTTGAGAAGTATACATGTGATGGGACCATGAGTGGCCCCTTTAAACAAAGGGAAGAGATGTGGTATGAGTGACTCGTGCCATGTTTGAGGAGGAATGGAGAATACCCAAGGAGTTACCTTCAATATATTAGGTAAGTAGGTATAATTTTCTATGTATCAACATTGCTGTATTGTAAGCTTTGTAATGAAGGATGAGAAGTGGAGCCCATGGTATATGTTTCCATATGTATCCATTTCATGTTATTTCCATACATCTATACATATATTTTCAGATGCAATCTGGTTGTTGTTTAATGTAGACAAGGTATACTGTGACTAATACACTTTAAGGAAGACTTAAGTGTATTCAAGTAAGTTTGTATACATTGAGAGATTAATTTCAGATGATATTAATATGAAGGTAATGAGTATGGAAATTGGTGAGATTGGGGAATCCCTTGTGTATATCCTACTAAATCCCAAGTTGGATAATAGGAGGTATGTAGAATATGAGTTCAAACTTACTAGCCCACCTAAGGCGAAGCATACAATTAGCACTTTGGAAAATGATGAACCGCATTCTCCTTGTGGAAAAAGATGAAGAAGAAGTGCATTAAGATAGTGGTGGTTTAGAGCATAGAGGTAGGAAAGAACCCACTATTGGAGAGAGAGTGGGCACGAGGTGACCCCTCCACTAAAACAAGAAGATGAAGCGCTAGAGAAAATGGCATTAGAGGTAGATATAGAAAAGACTCTGAGGAACCTCAATATAAGAGGGTAATTAGAAGAAAAAGACCCAAGGCATGGGACCTTCCCATCCACCAAGATATGACCCAATATTTCACCTATGAAGGTGGAACCTGAGAAGAAGAAAAGGCACGGTACATCCCTCGGAAGGAGGAAGAAGAAGAAAAGTCTAAAGATAATGTGCCTAACACTCTAGTGTAGAATGAGAATGCAGAGGAGCCTCAGGAAGAGGAGGTGAAGAATGATGAAGAAGTGTTGAAAGAATAAAACATACACAACGGGGATGTTGGGTTGGAGATAGGGAAGATAAGGGTGAGCCATCTGGCATGCCCTCTACATTATAGACAGGTGAAGGTCCAGTATTAGATTCAGGGGCCAATGTTACCAAGGGTAAATTCTCTAGTAAAAATAAAGAGGAAGAAGCATATGAGACTCCATCTATTGGATATATAGATGACCCAAGAAAAATCATATGCGCATGGTTCCAAGGTACTTTGGAACCCAAGGATTTATATGGGTGGGATATCATGGATGCGGGTATAGAAAATGCCCGCATAAAAAGAAAAAACTATCATGGAGGATAAAGAATCACATGGATGAGCCTGAATTTGATGTGTGTGAGGAATCCTGTGTATCGTGGAGGTTGAGGAAGGCACACCATTCACGCCATATGATTGTTAAGCCTCCGATGATGTTTGATGAATAGGTGAGCAATGCCCTCACTAAGGTATCTACTGAAGTTGCATGTCGGAATATTGATAAAGCATAAACTAATAGAGAAATTTTGAAACACAAGAAAGATGCAACTACTGAGATCAAGAACCTCATAGAAGAGAATGAGAAAGATGAGGAAAAAAACAAAAAAATCCTTAAGATTGATGAGAAAATTGGGGATGAGATCATAGAGAAGAGGCCAATCTGTTGGATATAGAGATGAACCGAGAAAAATCATATGCCCATGGTTCCAAGGTACTTTGGAACCCAAGGATTTATATGAGTGGGAGCTCCTGGATGTGGATATAGAAAATGCCTCCATAAGGAAAAAACTATCATGGATGATACAGAATCACATGGATGAGCCTAAATTTGATGTGTGTGAGGAAGCCTGTGTATCATGGAGGTTTAAGAAGGCACCCCATTCACGCCATATGATTGTTAAGCCTCCGGTGATGTCTGATGAATAGGTGAGAAATGCCCTCACTAAGGTATCTGCTGAAGTTGCACATCGAATATTGATAAAGCATAAACTAATAGATAAATTTTGGAACACAGAGAAAGATGCAACTACTAAGATCAAGAAACTCATAGAAGATAATGAGAAATATCAGGAAAAAACACAAAAAAATCCTTAATATTGATGAGAAAATTGGGGATGAGATCATAGAGAAGAGGCCACATTTTCAGGACAAGGTTAAATGCATTTTAAGTCCACCTGCATTATCTATGTATGATAGTTCAATTGTTCTTGTAGGAAGGAAATGTGTGCACTGTCAACACCTAAGGATGCTATAGAGGAGACAAAGAGAGCCAAAGTCACTATTGTGCGAGAAGATTAAAAGTTATGAATCCTTATTGTAAGTGTTGAAGGATGAATTTAATAAAGAATATTGTGTTGACTTTGTGTGAGGCACCGAGATGAAATATAAATAAAAGGACCATTTAAGAAGAAAATGAGGTCCTAAAGGTAATGAAGATGAGACACTTGGGCGTGTGGAGAGGCTTACGTTGATTTATAAAAAACGTGATGCACTTGTAGTAGACTAGGATCCACATAAAGATAAACAAAAAGGTGTTGGTAAACTCATTACACGTAAAATAGATCTCATGGAGAGGATGGTCTCTAGCATAGCTAACATTTTTAGTATATTACAAAATGAGAAGGAAAATTTGACTCATGATTAGATGGAAGACATAGTTATAGATGTTCTCAATAAAATTGGCACAGCGGTGAGTGAATAGAATGACTTGGAGGCAAAGATTAAGAATGATTATCTAAAGTTAATCCTTCATGTAGAAGAGCAAGGTGATGAGTAGTATGACCATTTTTGTACAAGTACTTACTTTATTCATTGAGAGATAAGTTGGCATTACCCATTTTAGGGATGAAAATGAAATTAGTGTGGGGAAATGTTTATACGATGAAATGCATCTTAAGTATGAAAGTGTGGAAGGATTGGGTGCATAGAAAAAGAGCGCATAGGATCATGTGAAGGTATAATTAGAAAGGGTGTGCCTAGAAACAATATTAAATAATGACTTAGCCATTTTTAGATTGGGGATAATTTTTGACATAGAGTACATAGTACATTTTGTAGAAGACTTGCAGACCACACAAGGTTATTTTAGAACTAGTAGAAGATCGATCACCATGAATAGTTTTGGAGCTAATAATAGGATTATAATACAGTTGTATTATTAGATAATCTATTATTAGAAATCTTGCATGATTTTATGTTCTCATGTAAGGGCACATGGCTATTATTAGCATGTAACCTATTTTTTAAGGTACATGGGTGGTGAAGGGAAAGTCCCCCCTATAAATATGTATTGATTCGCACGGTTTAGATATTTCAATGTTATTGTAGTGCTATGTTGTGAGTTTGTTAGTATGCATGACTATAGATACTTTATTATGTATGTATGAAACTTTTTTTATAGTGATTAATATAATGGATCTTATTGGTTGGATATTGGTGTTGGATGTAACTAAACATGGATCTTGTATGGTAAATCTGATTATAGTTATTGTTTAGTTAATATTTCATATGGTTAAGATCTAGATCTAGTTTATGCATTGTGGTTTAATTGATTATTTGTTATGGATCTGAAATATACATTCATTCATGCTAACATCTTGGAAAAATTTATCTAAAGAGAGACCAGGTACCCTTGCGTGCTTCATGTGAGCACTTAGTTCAGGCTGAGTGATGTGTAAGTGCACCTTGTGCTTTTGTGGGTATATTCTAGGATACTTCATATATCATTTTTAATTAATAAGCCTTATTATAGGTTAAATCACCCTTCCAAAACCTTCAAATTCTACTAATTTCCTTCTAAATCATCTTTAAATGGATTCTTAGGCTTAACTTGATCTATTAATTAATCGTAGTTGATCAATCAAATCACCCCAAACTCCCATGAGTTTATAAACTCTAATAAATTAATTCTAATCATACTTATCCCTTTGTAATTACAATTTTCCTTTATTATTGAAAAAAATGGACTTAGAGTGGGGTGAATAAGTTCTATAATATTTTTTACTTTATTTATCAAACAATGCATTCATCATTTAAGTTTTCCATTCATCATTCATAACCATGTGATCTTATTAAGCTATAAAACATTCAATCACAAGATACAAAACTCATAAACAACATATGTAAGTGGGAAACCATCATGGTGAAAAAACCCACTAAAAACCATTTTTTATATTACACAAAGTAAGGACTTAAGTTAATATTGCACATCACAAGATTTTTCTTTAGTGAGGCACCAACCCCACAAGGAGAACCGATCCCTAAACCCTTATTGATATTACTCACAAGAAGAGAATTGTATGAATATGACTCAATGCAAAATATTTTGTAAAATAATTACCATTGAGAATATGTTGATCTCACATCTGATTATGATCACAAGATTCAACTTATAAAAATATCAAACCCTCTTCAACTTCAACTCTCTCTATCATGATATTTCATGAATTGATTTTTATTCAAATCCTTGCACACTTTCTCTTTATCCTTCATCAAACTTTTCACACATTCTGAAATCTCTCTTTATTCTCTTGAACAACTTTCACTCTCTCACTTAGGTTGTATTTTTCCCTCCTTCTCAACTAGCTCAAAAATGAAATAAAAACAAGCACTTATATGCTTCTCAACTAAAAAAAAAAATATAGGTAAATCTTTACCAAAGACTTTGACCAAAATAACTTTATAAAATAACATTAAATTGATACACATTCATAAAACGGACCCATGTAGGTTGACAAGAACCAATACACCAAACAAGCCAAAATAGGACCAAAACCCCATCATTTCTCTCATAAATAACCTCCAAACTCATCACCATGATTTTTAAGACTCAAAAGGAATCAAACATGAAAAATAAATTATAAAAACATCATCCATGCTCACAAATTATCTTTCACCAATACTTTTATTCATAATATTATCAAGAAGGACCATTTACTTCACAAAACAATTATTTCCAAGAACTAGTCTTCACCTAAAATGCTCAAGATAACCCAAGAACACCTCAAATATTCCATGTAAAAACTCATTGAAAAAACACTGAATTTTATAACACATAAATTCTTTCTATACCTCATGAAACATCCAAAAAAAAGTAAACTACGTCTCTTTTCGTCTTCATCAAATTGAGCTACCCAAAAATTAGTTTTGGCAACTCAAATAGTTTACACCCTTGGTGTAACTTTTTAGACCTAAAAATTTCTTTACTATGAAAAACATGCATCCATATTCACTCTCCAATATATATAAATCATCATAAAATCCAAAAATATGAGACTTCTATATCAATTTTTTCATCTAAAGCAATCATGTCCTAAAACACTCAAACCATGTCTTCACAAACTGAAATTGTTAACCAGTCAAAACACCTCATAAAGATAAATAAATAAATAATTATAAATATCTTTGAATATAATTTCTATATCATCTTACATTTCCCTCCAACTCAAGGTGGAATTCCTTCAACCAGTTAATCTCTCGTAACTACTCAAATATACCCTTTTAGGCCCAAAAACTAGTCTTCATAAATAGGGCACACTTTTCCCTCTAGGACTTAAACCATGACCTGAAATTATCTTGTAAATATAGTAAAAATCCCAATCTTCAAACTATGTTGATTTAATCAATGTCTTACATGGACAACTTTTCCACAAACTGAAAATCTCTTAAAAATAGTCTTTTTGAGTGGGGCCCACATATTGTTACATTCTCTACCATACCTTTCTGGAAATATGGAGGAGTCCTAAAAACCCTCCAATCATAAATTTTTCAAAATTAATCAAAACATTATCATTACAATTAACTTTCTTTAAGTCACTTTTTAACTAGGGTTTAAATAGGGTTTCAAACCAATTTACCTTCTTAACGATCATTCATTAAAAAAATGACAATAAAACAACCTCATTATTTTTAAAAATGTTCTTAGATCAATGGAAAAAATTCTGAAAAACCTTTGGGTTCCATGAAAAGCACACAATTCACAACGAGCATCAGAAGGTCCAATTTTAGTACAACAACACACTCTAGAAAACATAATTTTAGAAAAAACTCCATATCTTGCAAATTATTCTTCACTTTGACCTAAAAATTGTCAAGAAGTATTATGACAACATACTCTAACTATAAATACTCACCATCTAGCTCAAATATATATAAAAATCTCCAACCACAATGACTTACTTGTGTTTTCCTATCTTGTCTTCACCTTCTTGCTTCCCAAGGACCATTAAGCACCACAAAAACATTTGAGAACTGTCTTGAAACTCATCATACACCTCATTTATACCATCACCATACTACGGTTTTCATTGATCATGAATTCCTTTCCCCATTTATCATACCTACATGTCATACCACATGTTCTAGGACTAGTAATAGGACTAGAATGACTTGACTCAAGCCATATAACTGATGAATTGACCATTATGAATAATTACATACTCTTGGACACTCTTGAAACATCATACCAACCATAATTAAACTCATAAAAACCTTAAATCAACTTAGGAGGAATCATACTATGACCATGCACTTTAAACCATACTCCAAAACACCATAGGACTTCACTAAGCATGACATTACCAATCACCTACATGTTTGACATCTGAATAACACATAATAAAGAATGATATGACACCATGACATCCTTTTCCATTAATTTATATGAAATCAATGACAACACTAAGAAAAAATGGCCAACAGTCTCCCCTTTATCATTGATTATAACCACCTTTAGAAACATTTACTGCAACCATAAAACAAAACACTCCTACATAACCTCATTTCCATGATTTTGATGCGATGAAACTCTCATGATTTTACATCTATGATAAATTCTACTATGATGATACAAAATGAGAAATGACAACAGAAATATGGCACAATGGAACCAATAAATAAATTGACTTACTTGCTCAAATAACTCCCCCTTGGATCGCACTTTATCTTTCTTGCCTTCTTCAACATCATATGATGATTCATGGACCTATAATGAGCCTCAAAACAAATCCCCTAAGTGTATATTCTCAAAAAAATTCTCTATTCATGTTAAACATATCCATTTATCACAATATAGGATTTGTACCTAGCAAGAAATCATAAAATATGCCTCTAATGTTTTGCAAAACCTCATTTAAAACCATTGTCCCTAAACTACATCTTGAGTACATTATTTTCAAACTTCTTCATGCTCTATAATCTCATACACAAGATGAAAAAAATTCTTATATCTCCCCATAGAAACATAAATCCTATATCTCACCTGAAAATGCAAAAATTTGAGCATTTACCTTGTTTAGGATGTTATGGAGATAGCACATCATTTGTACCGATGCCTGAAGCATCCTTTTAGTACCTTCTCTATTATTTTCCTTCTATAATAGTTAATCAACTCATAACTTACTCTCCTTACATGTAATTAGGCCATCACAAACATGTATCATAATTTTTCTCAACTTCATAGACTACTGATCATTGACATAGTTTATTCATCCAACCATAATGCAATAAATCAATACTACAAGTCTTGTAATGAGTTACTCTTCATAATACAATAAAAAAATGATCCTTCAATTTCTCCCTCAACCTATTCCATCATACTAAAATAACTTGATACTTCATGCACAACCATGTATTTGTCCTTGAAACACCATAACAACCCAAGAAAGATACAACTTCATACTTAACTTAAGATTTTATTTCATTAGAATACACAAAATTCTTTCAAGATAGCATTTGGTTAAGAAATTATACTGTTAACAATCCAAAGTAAACACATCTTAAATTTTCAACTTATATCTAATTAACTTTGATTGGGCTAACCTACTTACCTTGAGGCCTCTAGACATGGTCTAACACATACCTGAGTCATAATCTTGATGTCATGACCATGAAACCAATCAGACCGTGAATAGAGACATGACTTATGAAGAAACATTTAACCATAATGATGCATACACTCAATCCTATAAAACATCATTTTAGATAAAACAGATCCTTCAAATACTTGATGGAAAATTAGATTACCCTACTACCTATAATGACTTAAATATATTTACTTGATCATACCTTCACCCATACCAGAGTATTTGCACTATTCTTATCATATGATCATACTTTGTAACCATCATTTTCAATATTTTTGGTAATAGGAAGATTCTGACAGGCCTTCTTGATACATGTATAATACTCATAACTACAAACATGAACTCATACAAACTGAGAAATACACATTTCAACGTTTTATAGCTTCTTACTCATTATTTTTCACAATTTTATCTTAAACTTTGATCATAATGAAGAAACAACTCCTTCGACTCAGCTAACACCATGCACATACCTCTTTACATTAACTCATGATGTATAGAATCTAAATTTTTCACGTAACTTAAGCCACTCATACATATTTCAATAGATATAATCAAAAACATGAAATCCCAACACATAACATATGATAATGCATGATTAATATGACCTAAAAATACCTTACACACCCTCAAGCATGACATAGAACAATCATTCCTTTTTCTATTGAAGAAAACCTATACAATCATCATATATACCTCAATTCTTATATTACCAAAAGGGACTGCCCATATTTATTTTTCGAGATACAATGAATTTTCCCTATCCAAACCTTGATTTCATCCCTTGAACATAATTGAGACATTTAGGATTTTACACTAATAATGTTTGATAATTATAACAACAACATGAGTTATGACAAGATACCTTAGTTTCATTCACTTTATACATCATATAAATAAGATTAACTCAAGATACAAATGAGAGGATCCTACAACATACATTCAATATTCTCTTACCCTACTCAAGTTTTCTCCCCCTCCTTAGAGAACCTTATCAGACCTATGTACATCCATCATATCATAAAACCATCATAGACTGACATAATATATTTGATTTCACAAATCAAAGGAAGAGAGCACTTCAAGATTTCCTTCAAACCTATATTAAATATGATTCCTTCATACACATTCAACAACAAAACCTTCTCTTATTTGCAACTCTGTTATATTTCAAGTAATAAAAACAAAATCCATACCTCTATTTCACACCATTTATGTATATTCAAATTGATTGTACTTTATCATCTAACTAATTTCAATGTGAGAACTCACATCACTTCTTCATCCTTATCAAATCTTCATATGAATTCATTACATCATCTGGGATCAATTATATCCTCCTTAGGTTATAATGACAATGATATCACAAAGTTATGTTTCCAAGACACAAACCCTAAGCTCAAATGGAGCATATATCATCTTCAAGATGTATAGATCATTATATTATCTGACATAAAGGTAATAGATTCCTCCTTGCATTAGTAGACACATATCAACTTAAAAAGAATTTTCATGATACAAAACATATGAAAACATCCTTATTTTATCCTTTTGTGGATGAGAAACCTTGGTTGAAGATTTTGAGATTTCATGATCATGGAAGTAACCATGTATTCATTAATTATACATATCATAATTTCATGTCTCTTAAATCTATCACCATAGAAAGCTTCTCCCCTTATCTCAAGAATTTTCAAACAATCATTACTCTCCTACACAAGCATCTTATCTAACTGATGAAATTTTCACGGTCTACAAACATGTCTTCAACTCAAGGATGACCATTTGATCTCCTTTATGAGAATATACATCCTTGATTATATCATTAAACCCTTTCTATAGCCTACTCTGATTTTATTTGATTCCTAAAGCACTTGAGATCAACACACAACAACATACCACTTTTAAAAAAAATTCACATCAACTCATGAAATATGAATAGATACCTTTGACTTGATGAAGCAAACAATGACACTAAGAATTATGATTATAAATAACACACTCTATATTTTTCTTTTTTAAAGCCAACATGACACATCACAGATCTTGAAATAATCTACAGGACATTGAGAATTAGAAATTGATATTTGACATTGAGAAAATAATTCATACCTCAATGAAGTACATCAAATTTGAGACAACAAAGAGCA
This sequence comes from Taxus wallichiana var. yunnanensis, assembly GCA_018340775.1. NCBI lineage: Eukaryota > Viridiplantae > Streptophyta > Pinopsida > Cupressales > Taxaceae > Taxus > Taxus wallichiana. The sequence continues at coordinate 315,618,250 of CM031242.1, forward strand.
AAAAATTCACAACCTTATACTACTAACTTAAATCTCATAAAACCTACAATAGATATATTAACAACATATACTCCCAAAAGGATAACTTTTGATCAAAACATAGAATTTGACACAGCTAACTCCTCATCTTTTACTTGAGAAAAAGACATATTCTTTATGAGGACAACAATACTTACTCGTAACAACATGACAAAATTAAGTTCCATGAAATAGACCAGACACTCAACTTTTCAATATTCTTACACCAACACCTTCATGCTTCTCCACCTCTTGGAGAATATCTTCAATTTTTCATGGAGCAAATTCAATCCTTGAGGAAATTCAGAAAAATCTACACACAAAATTATTCAAGGACATGACCATATAGACATAAGACACAAACTAGATGTAAACCTTAACTCAACTCTTAAGAATCCTTTCAAGATAAATACAAACTATTGACAAACTGAGAATATGACCTTAAAACAAGTTTTTCAACTTAAAAAGACTATGATGAATGAGAAAAAGATATACCTTAATAAGAATAAAAAAACCTTGAAGGGATCACAACCATGCTTCCTCCATTTGATGTATCTCCTCTAGATACCTATAGAAGACATACAAATCTCATTAGGTCACTAAAATGGTATATTATCATCAAATGATCCCAAGGACTCTATCCTCTCTCTTTCCTTGTTGCTCATTCCATTTGAAGACCTTTCATCCTTAGATATAATGATTTCATATCCAATGTCTCCATCATCTGATTGAAGGCTTGTCAAACACATGTGGTTGTCTCCATTTGCAACAAGATCCAATAGACCTCTATGAAATATATTATATTTTCTAAGTTTGAATACATTTTTCATGGTATTTTCAACAAACTTAGGCATCTTGAAATATATTGACTCTCCCTTAACTATCATTGTTTCTTTCTCCTTTATATCCTTTATCTTTTCATCCTTGTCACAACCTTGGGAAACATTTAACCGTGATAGAAATATGAATATGACTTCTTCATCACATAACTTTGATCTTTATTATTCTTTGTCCTTAACAAGTTTAGGGTCTTATTTCTTTACCTAAATATTAGAGACACCCTTCTTGGCCTCAGAATCTGATACATCAGCCTTAGAATCATTCATGGAATTGTTTTTCCTTTTGAACATTCTTCCATTTTTCCTACTTGGATCTTGAAACCTTTTTTGACCATTGGAGAATCACGATAGTGAAAATATCGAGTAATATGTCCCTTTTTGTGAAATTCTTCCATCTTATATGCTCATACACACTAAGATTTCAACCACAATCATCTTCCCTATTATCATACTCATAACATGAGCAAAATTAATGCTTGAAAGAACTTTCACCATTCCATGATAACACATTATTTGAGAAATTATTCTTGAAATTCCTATCTATGTGACCAAAACCATTACAAACATAGAAATATCCATTAAAATAAGAACCATACCTCATAAAATTAGGTTTTATAACATAATTATACTTCTTTGAATCATCCTTCTTAGCCACCTTCATGTTAGCTTGAGATCTTGGACAAGCTTTATCATCATCCTTTGCATGTTCTCCTTTGAATCGTATGCTTCTTTTATCACTAAAATTTCTTTGAGACTCCAAGATTCCATCAAGATATTTATAACTCTTCTCTAAATTTCAATACATCTTCAACCTATTGGAAGCGTCTACTAAATCAGATCCTAAGGACTTCAACATTTATTCATATCTAGAACAAGTATCTTCTTTATCCTTTAAGGATTTTGACACACTCTCAACTTGAGATACTATCCTTTTGATGGCTTGTCCATGTTTATGATGTTGGTCCTCAATTATACACCCCTTGTGGCTTCACAACAATTATTTTAGGAAGGGGGAATGCTTGGATGGTGGTAGACTAGGTGGTATGTAATTTTTAGCTGGGGATGGGTATAACACATCCTTGGGATCACAACTTGGGGTGATTGAGGGGCACATTCAAAGGATATGGTCTTATCCTATTACTTTTGGTCCTACCTTGAACCAAGGTGAGAGGATTTTGGGGTAACCTGAATGCAGAGGGGGAGATATATTATTTGTTCCTTTTGATTTTTCAAATCATGGATTAATCTAGGATAATCATGGCAATGAATACAACACTCACTCTCATGACTTTCTCATAAAATATGTTTCATATTCTTATTGCACTAGAAATAGGTTACTATAGACAGTAAAGTTCAGTTTCTCTTGCATTCTCTTGACAATAAAATTAAGTTTAGAAGGCACATTTAGTGATATTTAGAGAAACAAAGTATTAAATGGACAAATGGAAGTTAATATAAAGGGTGGGATCAATTATGGTAGTTGTAACTTCACAAAGGGGGGATTTATATGATGATAGATTCCTTGTATCAAAGCATTTAATGCTTAATAGAGTATTTGGTTATTATGGAAAGTAGAGAACACTTGATTAAGTAGTTATAGTTTCTCCAAAGAAATATTTTCATTCATTGATACTCAAAAATGAAAATTTCCAACACAATATCAAAAATACTCAACACAAGAGCTCATGCAAGAATTATTATAAATTATTTGTTGCTTCTAATCTCGTATGCCCAAGACATACTCAAAGGATAACAAAAATCACTTCGACAAAATGGCTACAATAAGGATTTTAGAATTATTTCCAATATTGCAGAGTAAATTCTCACACCATAATATTGAATTAATGACCAAAGAAAAACCATTAAGGACTGATATAGTGTATGAACAAGAGAATTAATGAACACAAAATTACAATAGAAAATATAACACATCTATCAGCCATTCAACATACATAAATAAAAATACAAAAATTTAACTCACAAGAAGACACATTTCTTCGATCTTGAATTTATTAACAAGGGAACATCAAGAAAATGCTCTCAAATTTTTTCAATGGTTGTACATTGCAACCACCTTGACAAAAAATTTTGGGAAACTGAAATCCATATGCATTTCACAAAAGAAACATTTAATATTATAATTGTATCTCTCGACGTTTTTTCAGAAATAGAAAAATTTAACCCCCTTTATCAAAATACCAAAACTAACTCCCTTTTATATGAGGAAAATCCCCATATTTATACAAATTTGAGGTGTTCGACATTCGATTTCCCCAAAATAGAAAGTGAATATTTTTTTTTGCTCATAAAGAAAGATATTTAATCGAGAGATGGAATATAACTTGTCTAATCGAAAATATTTGATTTTCGTTATTATTTTGGGATCGATTCCATGCCTTCACTGCCACATGTGCATAATAGTTAGTTGATACTACTAGGTGAATTTTTATCATTTTTATCTTTTTCTCCAACCCAATAAGTAAATTTCTAAATAAAATGATGCCAAATTGAAGGTATTGAGGAGACCTTTCCAATGAGACTGATTTTTCTTTATTTGGAGCTTTGGTGAAAAATTTATGGCCATTTAAATTTTTTTCATGTTAGGATGAACAAGAGAGTGGCATGTGAAAGATTTTAATTGGCTTTGAGAATTGGATTTTCATATGTTTTTTCTTCCCTTTTCTTTTATATGTTTTTGGTTTTGAGTGCAAGTGAGTTCCATTACTAAAATACGATCCAATAATGCCACATTACTTCACCTTCTCGACTATTATCTTACTTGATTGATTTTTGTGCAACACAAGCCAATGACAAATCTCTACACTCCTCCTAATTTCAGTCTATTTGATAACCTCCAATGACAGCCAAGAAACATGAACCAATAAATAAAATGCACGTTTACTTCACAATTCACTTTCATTTACAAAAATCTTATTAGATTGTGAAGTATAAACCAATTAGAAAGCTCCACACACCTTTGTTTTTTCAGCCTTATCAGAGTGTGAAGCATGAACCAATGAGAAATCTCCACACTACTTTGGATTTTACAGTGTCGGGATCTCTTTCTTTCATGTTTTCCTTTCATTGGTTACGAGGTCACGCCTTAACATCACAACTTCTATCTGGGCAGACTTTCTTACTGGATTTATAGAAATCCTATCACATAAAGTACCTTGACCGACTAGACCTCTTGGACCTAAAGCCTTATAAAAATCAGTTTATTCCATTGAATTTAGGTCCACCAGAGACCATATACTCACCTTGACAGAATGATGACACATGTCCACCATCATCCATTGACCTTGTGCCATTTTTATATCCCCTAATTTCACCACATTTCTTTTTGACCATGTTGAATTTGTCTTCCTCACCACGAAACTAAAATTTTATGAAACTTGGTACATTTTTCATACTTGAAGTCTATGAAACATGAATGGATTACAGAGGCCTAGAATCTTTCCATGCATCCTCTCCTTTTTAGAAATTTGAATTTCTTAGTGGTGAAGGTATTTGACAACCATTTGAATGTCTCGGGCTCTTTTAAAACAACAAAGTCCATTTTAAATTTGTGATTTGGTGTTGAAAGCGTGTTATTTACCATTTTTCAAGATGTAAACGTATCCCAATCATGTACATGTATGAAGATTTAATAATTTGGTCAATCAGTGCATTAACCAGTTCCCAGGGAATTCTTATGGTGTCATTCAAAGAAACAAGGCTTGAAAAGATCAAGGGTTTTGTGCTCAAGATTCACAGGAGAATATTTGATATTGAAAAGATTCTAAATTCATCTTAAATTCTCAGCTTTTGGTCCCATAGACTCATCACTATTGTGTACGTCATTAAAATCTTTCATTTCATTTTAGTCTTCGAAAATTTCTATTGGATCCTTTATTTTTACTTTGACAAGGCACAAAATGTCTTACAAATTGATAATTTTCCTTATCTTAGATTGATATTTGAAATAAAGGGAATAATACATAACACACAAAAAGGTTAAGTTTATGGAAAGTCTAATAAAAAATCATCTTAATAAAGGGGAATATATTGATTACCAAAAATGGCTCCTACTCAAGGATGGACACCCCTATGGGTGCCACAACAATAAAGACCAGATGCCTCATCCATTGGGTAAGGATTCATGGAGAAAAAACACTCGGAATTTTTGAAAAGATACTTAACATTAATACCATAATATTACCATGTTCGAAATCTAGTCACTATAGACTAGAGTACAAAAGGGGAAACAACATCATAAATAAAGGTAGAAACAAAACTTTACATTGTATAATTATCATACCCGACCCTTTTTCTTAGTCCAAGAAGTTTTGAGATACATTCCATTGACATGAAACTCCAAAAATGTCCTTCTAAGTCCTTCAGAAAGAAATTATGTTCTCTAATCTTGATATCAATAGAATAGTGTCCCATCCATAGGGCATAAAATTTCCATGTTTTCTCTTGTCTTCATGTCTGATGTCCCATAATAGGACTAGGTATCCAATATTGAAAAATCTTGGAGTGACCTTCGTGTCAAATATCTTCTTCAGCTTTTATCTTAACTCAACACTTTTTGATGGGAATCTCTTCTTTCCTCATCCAATTCCATAATTTGATTGATCCTTATCTCATATGGACTTAATTCTTCCCCATCTTCAAATTTCTTTATGAAATGATAGGTGGAAATTTGCAAGTGTAAGTGGAAAAGGTACTGAAATTTATAGACTAACTCAAAATTAATATTTCCATTAGTCCTCTTAGCGGTACCTTTGTCTTCCCATAGTGAAAAATTGAGTTGTTCACCCATTTATTTTTATTTGTCTATAATGTTCTTCTCTGAGGATCTTAAGAAGGTTCTTATTGCTTGATTATGCTTTTCCATTTCCTTGAGGATTATAATTTTATGCATACACAAAGTAATACCATGTTCATGGCACATTATCCCCAATGGTTTAGCTTTGAATATCATGGAATTGTTGGGAATTATTATGGTAGGCACCCTAATGTAAACACCTAAAATTAGCACCACTAATCTTCGTGTCCGCATCTCTGCTAGTACCCATTCCATTATCACATCACTATCATATTTATCCATTAAATCCCTAACCTATGTCTTATTTCTCCCCTCCATATTTACCACCCGTAAATATCAATTCCACATCTATAAACTCCTATTTAATCCTCTCCTAAACCACTTATAAACAAAAATCATATAAAACAAAACAAATCACTATATCCCTAACCATTCAAAAACCTCCCTAGACCATATGATCTATTCCCAACATACATCCTTCATCTAAACAAACAAAATATTGATATGGGAAGCTTTTTACCACTTTCCCATATTTCCTAGATTTCCATCAATCCCCCATTCGCCAATGATTTCACCCTATTTACAAGTATAATCTATAAATACATATTCCAGACCTTCATTTAAGGTTAAATTAAACTATCTTAGTTTGTAGTCATATGGACTTGACCTTTGACAGAACATCCTTAAAATCACTCTTAGGGAAGTCTTATTTGTATCATAGTCCTCTTCATCACAATAACATCAATATATCTCTTCTTCAGCTCTTAGAGTCCATTCACATATGTTGGAGCTTAACTTAGTGGATCATCTACACTCTTCTCCTCTAGGGTCTCATCATCTTTCCAATCTTATCTATAGACATACACAAGTGTCCAAGACATAAAAATATCTCCTTCAACATTTGGAGGTGTTTGTATCCAAATTGATTCTCCCTTAGAAACCAAGCAACATCAAATATTTAGCAAGACAATGAGAGACAAACAGATCATATTATGAGTCATTTTTAGCCGAGGAGGGGATTTGTCTAAATATTTGTCACTCACACATCAGAGAAATGGATAACACCTTCATTAAGGATTTTATCTATCCTCACTACTTTAGGCTATGCCTTTCGACTAGGGTGAGAGGACCTGTTTTGTAACCTCTTTCGGTGAAAGAGAATAAAGATATCCTTCTTTGCATGAATTTGAAAGGGGACCCTGAGAAAATATGATCAATGCACCACATTTTAACTCTCATGAGTTATCACTTCTAAAGAATGGTGATATTTCCTAAATAGGGCTAAGGTTACTAGAGACATTAAGGAATTGTAATTGCTTCTACTTATTTTGGCAATAGAATTTATGCATTTGTGGACATATAGAGAGAATAGGGGTAGTTCGGGTGGGATTCATTATTTTTTGAATAATTTTGGTGGGAGATTAAGCATGATAAAATTGATTATGCCAGATCTCTAAGAACCTTCATAACAATTGGAATACTAAATGAAAAAAGATTCGAACAACTAACATATTCCTTCAACTAGAAGGTGTGCATCAATGGGGGCATATTTTCACAGTTTCACACAATCTCCAAGAATTTAACACAAAGACTCGAGATAAAGACTCAATAAAACATGAAAGACCCTTGTTTCCTCATGCCTAAGATACAGTCGAAGGCTTACAGACAATATTTATCAACAAATGATAGTGAAGTGATTTTAAATTGTTTATCTCATTACAGGATGAAGGCTCTTCTTCAAAATGAAATAGAAAATGCCACTAAACTATCACATGGATGAGATCTTGTGTGATTCGAGAGGACTTTAACATAATATTGCAGTATAAATAAGAAAAACTACTTACAAACATTCGAAATAAAGTAGATGCAAATTGGTCTAAGATTGACACTGATTAATTTGAAATTGATTAGATTCATCAGCAGGGAAAGTTTCTTTGAATAGTCTCAGATCTTGTCAATGGATGTACACTCACAACCAACTTGACATGATTGAAATCTAAAACACAAGAAATTAATAGGTTTCTTAGATTGGTCTCTCAAGAAGATGGGCTCTCTCAAAATTTCTCTTAAGAATTCAACCCTTGACCATTTGCAAGAGTATTCTCATTACATTTATACATTTCACTTGCTCACTCATCCCAAATTTCCACCCCAAAAAAGAAGAACATTTGAGGGACATTTTCTTGTTACCAATTTATCTCAGAAAGTGACGGTCAACAAATTTACACCCGCAGCTTCTAGGTGGACAAATCATGCACTGAACACATTTCTTAGACCCTCGACTAATGACTAGGATGCCATGCCACAATTTTTTGACAGTCCTTCTAATCATTCTTATTTTTTCATGTGAGAAATCCCCATTTTAATCATTTTCTGGAGGCTCAGATATTTGGATCTAACAAGTAAATCCTTTTCACCCTTGAGGAAACACCTTTTCATCCTTTTCTCTTATAAACTCCATCATTTCATCATTTCCCTCTCTTCCTCTACAACTCTATCCCATATCCAGCTTCTCTAGTAATTCAGATTTTTGCAAGTGCCCGAGAAATTCCAACTTACAAATATCAACCGTAATAATCTTTAGACTCACAAAATAAGTTATAAATCCATTTAATGGCACTTTGTAGACAAAAATGACAAGGAATTTCATCAAAAATGATGAAAAACAATGTGTATTCACATCTCCAGGAGTCTCAGAGAAAAAATGGTTGAAAAATAGATGCAATTCACAACAACCGTTGATTCTTCCCTTTATCAAATTTAGATCAGATCCATCCACATGCTTCCTTGGTGCAATCGCAAAGGATAAGTACAAAGGAAAATTTCCAAACAAGCGCTGGGAATTCCACGTGCCTAGGGCCCAAGAAAAATGCCTTTTGGCATTTAAAAATTCTCGAGTATAAAAGGAGCCAATGAAGCCTCCATGTGTCTCTTTGGTGCACCTTTGGTATGGTGCCAAAGAGAGGAGACCCAAAAAAATGTGGGCTCACCACATGTCTCATCCAAATATTTTTTGAAAAATTTTAAGGACTGGTGAAAGGCTCCACGTGTCTAGGGTCCGAGACAGTTTTCCTTAGCTATTTGAAAAGTCCAAGCAAGGGAAGAGTGAGCGGAAAATTCCAAGTGTCTATTTGACGCTTCTTCAAAAGTAAATAACAAGGAATGTCCCCAAATAGGCATGGGTCTTCCACATGTCCCAAGCTTTAGAAAATTTCTTTGAAAATTTTAAGTATAGAGAGGAATGACGGAAGCCTCCACATGTTTCCTTGGCACAATTTCTAGATGGTTCCCAAAAGCGGAGACCCTAAAAAAATGTGGGCTCATCACATGTCTCCTTAGTGTAATTTCTAAGGTGGGACCCAGAGGTAAATCCTCAAATGATCACTGGCCCTCCACGCATCCATGGTCCGACAAAGTTGCACTGACCACATTAAAAAAAGTTTCTAAGTATGGGCGAGGCAACGGAAACCTCCACATGTCTCCCAAAGCACAACTCGCAAAGGTCACACCAAGAGGTGAAATTCGGATGAGTGCGAGCAGCCCTCCATATGGAAAATACTTGAGTTGAAGTGGGCCTTAGAGTTTCAAAGTTTCCCACCAAGCTGCATCTAATCAGAAAGGGCCACATTTCCAAAGATGTTAAGATATAAATTGATAGGAAAACACAATTGTCAAACCATAAAATGTAGGGAAATCACCATTTATGCCTAGAAATAAATCTTTCTTTTAGGATAGAGAATTTGAAAATGATATAAGGCCCAAATGTGATCCACTGAGCTGCATCCAATTATAAAGGACCACTTTTCCATAGGTATTGGGACAAAAATTGACAGGGAAAACAAAACATGACTATGGAAAAATGGAAGGAAGGGAAAAACATGATTTTATGCCCAAGTTACAAATTCTTCCACATGGACAAAGGAATAGAAAACAAATTCTAGACTTAATGTGATCCTCGACCAAAGGAAAGGATTGATCATGGCAACCAAATGAAGGATAGAGCTTTCATGCATCAATACAGGGATATAGAAAATACAATAGAGCCTTAAATTGAATAATTTCAATGAAAAAAGGGGTGAGATTAAATTGAGCACCAACAAGAGGTAAATCACACATCTAAGAGTCGATTCAACAATCCTCTAGTACCAACAATCCTCCCATCTTAGGACATTCAAACATCAAACAATTAAGTATAATCATCGACATCCTCAACCTTCTTCTCTCTAGTAATGTCATCTTCTTAGTCTTATTCATCAAGTGGAATAAGGCAATTCCTTTCCTTTTACATTGTCATCTTATTCATTTATCATCTAATAGTCCCAAAAAAATTTGTTTCACTTATTATCGGTATATACACTTCTGCAATAATCTTCATGATTCCCCTAAATTACCAACGATCAACCCCAATTACGGTGATTGAAATTAATCATCAAAGATCCATATGCATTAGATCATTTATATCAGTAGCCCACCTTTCTGAAATCCATGGCTCCATTTTTATTACCATACTTCCTTTGCATGTTTTTTTCCAATAATATCAAGCTCCTTTTGCGCCAACTAAAACATTTTATCGGTTACCTAAATTGAACCCATCCCCTTCTCACCTTTGGGAGTACACAAATATATACATCCTTGGTTATTTGAGCCCTTTTTTGATTCCTACACTCCCTTTGGATTGGGTATCACCATTAGACCATCATATAGCCTTGGACCATGTCATTCCCTTTTCCTTTGCATTAGTGGCTATATCATCTATTTATCATTTTATCTCATTATTATCATATAAATTTCTAGAAAGTGGATTGAAATACTTGCAAGGAATTCCATTGACTTCTAGGGAATGGCCTTTGCTAAGAAATGTTCCATATATCTATCTAATCCCATATTATTCTTAGTGTTTTTGATCTATAGGTTCCTCCATCAACTAAAGAAGGAAGGATATTTCATCCATCAGCTACAATGTTCATCTCTATAGGTATCATTAAACCCTGCATCTTTCGAGGTTGGTTTTTTTATCATTTCACTTTATTAATTCAAATAGAAAGGCAGAACATCTTTGAACACCCAAATCTACAGAGTATGTTATTGAGAATAAAATTCATGACTACTTGATGAGTTCCTTTCTTGGTAGGAATGGATTAAACCCATTTGGTAAAGTAATCATGGCTATCAATATTCACTAATGACCATCACTTGAAGAGTCGATATTTTACCAATAACTTACAATCCCCATTGTTTGAATGGAGATTCCACATACACACACCGCAAGGGTAGGGCCTTAAAGGATTTTAGTCTTCTAGAAAAATTTTGACAACTTTAACACTTTTGAACCAACAAGGAAGCATCTTTGAATAATGAAGCCCACCAATAGCAAGACACCGAGAGATAGACATATCATATTATGAGTCGTTTTATATCCAAGGAGGGGATTTTTCTGAATCTTTATTTCTTGGGCATCGAAGAAATGGATAATACCATCATTAAGAATTTTATCTATCCTCACTACTTTAGGGTTGTGCCTTTTCACTGGGGTGAGAGGACCCATTTTTTAACCTCTTTCGGTGAAGGAGAATGAAGATATCCATATTTGCAAAAATTTGAAAGGGGACCCTAAGAAAATATGATCAATACACCACAATTTAACTCTCATGAGTTATCACTTCTAAAGAATGGTGATATTTCCTAAACAGGGCTAAGGTTACTAGAGACATTAAGGAATCCTGATTGCTTTGGCATATTTTAGTAGTAGAATTTATACATTTGTGGACATACAAGGCAAACAAGGGTAGTTCAGGTGGGATTCATTAGTTTTTGAATAATTTTGGTGGGAGATTAAGCAGGATAAAATTAATGATGCCCGATATCCGAGAACCTTCATAACAATTGGAAAAATAAATGATAGAAAGCTTCATAACAACTAAAATATTCCTTCAACTACAAGGTGTGCATCAATGGGGCCCCATATTTACATGGTTTCACACAATATCCAATAATTTAACACGAAGGCTCGAGATAAAGACTCAATAAAACATCAAATACCCCGATTCCTCATGCCTAAGATACACTCAAAGGCTTACAGACAATCTTTATCAACAAATGACAGGTGAAGTGATTTTAAATTGTTTATCTCATTATAGGATGAATGCTATTATTGAAATGAAATTGCAAATGCCACTAAACTATCACAGGATGAGATATAATGTGATTCAGAGGGACTTTAACACAAGATTGCAATAGGAATAAGAAAAACTACTTGCAGAAATTTTGAAATAAAGAAGACACAAATTGGTTAAAGATTGACATAGACTAATTTGAAATTGATTAGATTCATCAATAGGGAAAGTTTCTTTGAGCAGTCTCGAGATATTTTCAATGACAAGTACACTTTTAACCAACTTGGTGTGATTGAAATCTAAAACACAGAAATTAATAGGTTTCTCGATTGGTCTCTTAGGAAGATAGGATCTCTCAAAATTTCTCTTAAAAATTCAACCCCACTATTTACAAGAGTATTCTCATTACATTTATACATTTTACTTTCTCATCCCAAATTTTCCCCAAAAAAGAAGATTAATCGAGGGACATTTTCTTGTTACCAATTTTTCTCAAAAAGTGACGTTTAACAAATTTAGACCCGTAGCTTCCAGGTGGACAAATCATGAACTGATCACATTTCTCAGACCCTCGACTAATGATTAGGATGCCATGCCACAACATTTTGATAGTCCTTCTAATCATTCTTATTCTATCATGCGAGAAATCCCCATTTTAATAATTTTTGGAGGCTTTGTATAGTTGCATCTGACAGGAAATCCTTTTCACCTTTGAAGCAACACATTTTTCATCCTTTGCGCCTACAACCTCCATCATTTCATCCTTTTCCGTCTCTTTCCTCTACAACTCTTTCCCACATACAAATTCTCTAGTAATTCACATTTTTACAAGTACCTAAGTAATTCCAACTTTAAAATATCAACCTTAACAATCGTTGGACTCATAAATTAAGTTCTAAATCTATTTAATTACACTTTTCGACAAAAAAACAAGGAATTTAATCAAAAATGATGAAAAACAATGCGTATTCACATCTCTAGGAGTCCACATGTTTCCTTAGCGCAACTACAAAGGAGAAGTACAGAGTCAAATTTCCAAACAAGTGTGGGACTTCCACATGCCTTAGACCCAAGAAAATTGCCTTTTGGCCTTTTAAAAGTCTCAGTATAAAAGGAGCTAGTGGAAGCCTCCACGTGTCTCTTTGGCACAACTTTAGTATGGTGCCCAAAGGTGGAGACCCCAAAACGCGTTTGGGATCCCCACGTATCTCAATATGGAAAAGTTTTTGAAAACTTTGAAGGACCAACGGAAGGTGCCATGTGTCTAGCATCGAGAAAGTTTTCCTTGGCCGTTTGAAAAGTAAAAGCAAGGGTAGAGTGAGCCAAAACTTCTAAGTTTCCCTTTGGTGCTTCTTCAAAAGTAAAGTACAGGGGCAGGTCCCCAAATAGACATGGGTCCTCCATGTGTCCCAAGCCTTAGAAAATTTCTTTGAAAAGTTTAAGTATAGAGAGGAGCTAGCGGAAGCCTCCTCATGTCTCCTTGGCGCAATTTTGAGATGGTTCTCAAAGGTGAAGACCCTAAACAAGTGCGGGCTCACCATGTGTATCCTTGGCACAACTACTAAGGTGGGACCCAGAGGTAGATCCTCAAATGAGAACTGGCCCTCCACACATCCATGGTATGATAAAGTTACACCGCCGCATAAAAAAATTCTAAGTCCGGGTCGAGGCAAAGAAACCCCACGTGTCTCCTTGTCACAACTCTAAAGATCAAATCAACAGTGACTTTTAGATGAGCACATGACCTACACATGGACAAGACTTGAGTTAAAGTTGGCCTAAGAGTTTCAAAGTGTCCCATCGAGCCGCATCCAATCAAAAAGGGCCACGTTTCCATAGATGCTTTGAGATATAAATTGATGAGGATAACACACCGTCAAACTATAAAATGTAGGGAAATCACCATTTCTGCCTAGAAATGAATATTTATTTTAGGATAGAGAATTTGGAAATGATATAAGGCCAAAATTTTATCCACCGAGCTGCATCTAATAAAAATTACCACTTTTCCACAGGTATTGGGAAAAAAATTGACAGGGAAAACAAAACGTGACTGTGGAAAAATGGAAGGAAGGAAAAAACCTGATTTTATGCCCACATTAGAAATTCTTCCACATGGATAGAGGAATGGAAAACATATTCTAGAATTAATGTGATCCTCGACCAAAGGAAAGGACTGATCATGGAAACAAAATGAAGGACTAGAGCTTTCACGCATCAACACGGGGAGATAGAAAATATGATATAGCCCACAAACTGAAGAATTTCAAGGACAAATGAGGCGAGATAAAATTAAACACCAACATCAGCTCCGACTCAGGGATGGGCACTCCTGTGAGTGCCACAAGAAAAAATAGTAAACCAAGTGCCAAAAATAAACCATTGGGAAATGGATTCAAAGAACAAGCTTGCAGAGTAGAACAATAATAACCAACTCCCCAATGATGAACCGAGAAACCAACAAAATGGCCACCAAGGACTAGGACGAAACAAAATAGAAAAAAAAATCAGAAAGAAACCAAAATACTTTACATTGTATAATGGTGTATACCTTGATTCTGAGAAATCAATCAAGGAAATGTTTCAAAATTCTGCCATCAAAAGGCAAATCAAGTAATTCTCCATCTAAGTCTTTTGATAAGAAGGTATGCTCACCAATTTTAATTTCAATTGAATAAGGGCCCATCCACAATGCATTAAACTTTCCTTGTTTTCCCTTACCCTCATGCCTACTATCCCACAATAGCACAAGATATCCCACACTGAAATCTCTTGGAGTCACTTTCTTATCAAACAAATTCTTCAATTTTTCTCTGAATTTTACATGCCTCTGATGGGAACCCTTCTTTCTTAATCTAAATCTACAATCTGATTTATTCAAGCATCATAGGTACTAACCTCTTGATCTTCCAGTTGTTGAAGAAATTGAAAAGAAGAAAATTGCATACGTAGGGGCAACAAATTTTTAGTTCCATACACCAACTCAAATGGGATTTTTCCAGTAGCTCATTTAACAGTGATTCAATCATCCCAAACAACAAATTTCAACTGCTCACCCCACTTCCTTTTGTTCAACTCCAAATTTCTTCTAATTATCTTCAACAAATTTTTATTGCTAGACTCTTCTTGTCCATTTCCTTGGGGGCTATAATTATAATCATATGTCAAATTGATCCCATATTCATGGCACATGACCACGAAAGGTTTAGCCTAGAAGCTCATGGAATTATCTAAAACTATTTTGGCAAGTATCCAAAATCTACAAATGATATAATTCAGGATAAAATCCAAGACAATTTAGTGAGATGAGTTCTTAGTGGGGATTGCCTCCACCCACTTGGTGAAGGAATATGTGGCCACTAGTATCCACTTATGGCTTGCACTTGAAGGATCATAAATTTCCCCAATGAAATCCATTCCCCATTTCCTAAATGGGGCTTCAACTAATACAGTGCAAAGGAAGGGAGCCTAAAGCTTTGGGTCTTCCGTAAAAGCGTTGGTAACTCTCACATTTTCTTACCAAAAAAGTTGTATCCTTGAAAATAGTTGGCCACCAATAACCAGCCCTTAAGATTTTATGAGCTGTGACTCTTCTAGCAAAATTCCCCCCACAAACTCCTCCATGGAGATCAACAATTATTTTAGGGCTTCATCTTGAGTTATGTATGTTAAGAGAACTCCCTCGTGGTTCTTCCAAGCTAACCCAAAATTCATAATGACATATTTTTGGGAAGATAATTTAAGAAATATTTTCCGATTCTTGCTCAAATGTTCAGGAATCTGTAGATGTTTGAGATAAAAAATGATGTCCTTGTACCATTCAAAATTTATCAGTTTTTCAAGGACATTCAACCTTTCTTCTTCAACTTCATTTACCTTAATTATCTACAGATTTCTCTGTGCCATAAGTTTTTCGATGCCCAAACCTCTGACCAATTTTGTTGTTTGGATATCCATATCATACTCTTGTAATTTTTTTACCCATCAACATATTTTATTTGAAACCTCCATTTCTGATAGGATATCTTTCACCATGGTGTGGGGAACATAAGTAATGACTTTGGAACTTAGAATATATGGCACGAAGACCTTTTTCACTTTTACCAAAGAAAATTCCTACTTCTCCATGATATTATACTTTACCTTAGCTCCTTGTAATGCCTTACTAAAAAAGGCAATTGGTTTTTCAACTCCCTCATCATCCTTATATAACAACACAGATGCAATAGTACTTTATAAAGAAAAAGAAAAAATTTGGAAAGCCTTCTTATAATCTGGAGCTGCTAAAACAAGGGCATTCTTTAATACTTCTTTGATCCTAGAAAAATCTTGAACAACTAATTCTTCTAATTTGATACTTTGGTCTTTCTTCAACATGCTAGTGATTTGGATAGTTAGTTCAACAAAGTTAGAGATAAATCTCCTAATAAAATTAATCTTCCAAAAAGGATTGAATTCCCTTCTTGGTTCTTGGAACATGGAATTTGTTAATGGGTTCTACCCTTTTAGGATCAATCATGACCCCTTCCTTTGACACAATGTGTCCAAGTAGCTTTTCTTTCTGAACTCCAAAATGGCACTTCTACGGATTTAGTGAAATACCATACTCCCGCATCTTAACAACATTTTTCTAAGTGTTGTAGGTAGTCACTCCTTTTCTAGAGAAAATAGTCACATCATCTTGATATAAAGCAATGAAATCATTAATTGTTGGAGCCCGGAATATTAACCAAGTATGAAGGCGCGTAGGCACACAAGGTCCTAGTTATGAAAAGGCACATAAGGAAAAAGTGTGTGAGAGAAAGGTTTAAGGAAGCACATAGCATGCATCACATGCAAAAGAAGGTTTAGGAATTATTCAATTTGAGCACCCAGGGTAGAACATGTGAAAAGCATGACCGGTTAAGCGTGGATAAGATGTCATCCTAGCAAAAGGTTGGCCCCAATAGGGGCATGCCTTGGAATCTTCTAGAAGAAAATCATGAGATAAAGTGGAAAGCTCAAGCTTAGAGAAGCATGCTCACATGAAGGATCACAATCGACACTTGGCACTAGATCTGAGGGAACTAGAAGGTGAGTTGGAAGTGTAGGATAATTATAAATACAAGTGCATGTGGAGTAAAAGAAGAGACACTAGGAGTTAGGGAGATAAGGAGTTTGATATACATGGCGAGTTTGAGATATAGTATAGGCAGAGCTCTACAAAATTTCTACAAAGACTCTGTTAGTGGATAATTGATTTAGGAGAGAATGTACTAGGCATGGAGTTGTAAATTTTCTTTTTGTAGCTTAGTTACACAAGTCCAGTGAATTGCATGACTATGGTTTGCTTCCATGCAACACCTTGTAATAGTTTAATGAATGTAATGAGGTTACCTGATATAATATATATGTGAATATCAATGGTTCTAGATTCTATTAAAGCACTCGATCTGAAGTGACTGCAAGGATCTAGAGGCCGTTCTAAGCCCTATGGTTCTTGTATGTCTTCAGTTCCCTCCTAAAAAATCTTACATAAATGATGCTTCCCACTAAAATCACATAAAAGAGAGACTCAAGACCACACATGCCTCGGTGAGTGCTTAGCTTCCGCCTGGGTGATAGATCGACACGCATGGGGGTTCCTTCCTTTTGTGATGGGAGTAAAAATGACTACATCTTGGTTTCATTGCCGGGACCTCTTTTTGAAGTTGTAGTGGGATATAACATACATCAGGATCTATGTAATGAGTAATGATAGAGAAGTTAACATTGGAAAATGTTGAATCATGGTTCAAGAGCATGGGGATGAATTTTCTCGAGAGATTCAAAGACTGGACCTAAGTTTAATACATGTTGATGGGTAGAAGAGAACCTCTACCATGATTTGTATGAGACCTTATTTTTTTGCTTCCCAATATAACTATATTAATGGCTTTCAGCCTATGTGTCTAGATCAAGTTGGTGTTATGGATCACATATGTGGACCAAAGAATACTACTAAAGGTTGCAGGATGTAGATCGATGTGGACTCGTGTTGTAGATAATTAGTGAAGAGGAGTAATGACTAGTTACACTGGAGTATTCCATTTCCACGTATTCTTGTCTGGAGGTTACTGAGTTTGAATTTCTGTGAGAACCTAAAGTAACATTTGTATGTGCTATTCCTCTAGCTATGAAGATATTGATGGTTACCATGGGTTTAAAGATGTTCCCAATGGCTAGCTAGACCTTTCTAAGCACTGGGTAAGGGAGCTTGGGTGGAGGAAGATTGTAGATATCATGTCGAGAAGGAGAGGGAAGAGAGACGGATCAAGTATAGAAAATCGTGTAAAATGGAGATTACTAGACGGTGTGAGGCTTCTACTGTGATAGATCTATGGAGACAGGCATTACGGGAAGAAGTTGATATTCACATAGAAGACATTGAACTTGAGTAGTCTGTGCTACCCCATCTTGGAAAGTGCGTGAGGGAGACCCCTTTGGCATCTAGTGAGATTTCGATGCATAGAGAAAGGAGATTTGTTGGTGCATATCTGAACCCACCCAGTGATTGAGCCCTTGCGCTTGGTTTTCCTAAACCAAGAAGAAGTGTTATTGACCAAGTTAATATTAGTGGAAGAGACAGATCCGTGCCTAGGAGGTACAATTTTATAATTCCTTCTTCTATGGATGCACATATTCTAGTATTTAGAGGAGTTTTTGGACAAGGAGCAAGTATACAACCTTTTAGTTTCACATTAGGGAGTGACACGAGACACAAAGAGTGGTAGCAGAGCACCATCATAGACCATCGCACATAGTTTAGTGGGACCGTGGGGGCACTTGGCATAGCTCCTATAGGCCCTATTGGACCTAGTGGTTCTAGTGGATTTGGTGGCTCTGGAGGCACAAGACCGGTGGACCTAGTGGATCAAGTGGTGGAGGAAACACCAGAGGGAACCAAGGCTCTAGCTCAAGAGGACAGGGACCCCAGCCACCACCTCAAGTATTCTTTGAAATGTCTTTACATTTACCATATTACAGAGGCATTGAGGATGTTGTGGAACATGTTCACAAGTGTGAACTGTTATGGCATGTAAAGGGTATCAAAACCCCATAATGAAAGGCTAGTAAATTTGAAACCACGTTGCAAGGATGCGCACATATCTTGTATAAGAAGTATGACCCTCATCAAATGGTGGTAGACTACACTGCTTTAAAGAATGCATTCTTGGCAAAATTCCACATTCCTAAGTTTGAGCAGAACACTATTAGCACTCTAAAGGAGATCTAAAAAGGAATGAAAGAGAGTGTGCAGGAGTATGATGCACTTTAAAAATATCTTGTCTAAATTATCATATGATATTCATGCTTCTTAGCATGCATAGTGGTTTGTTGGAGGATTGATCATCCCTTTTAAAAGGGCCTTGTCTCATAAAATTTTTACAAAACCACGCGAAGCATTGGAAGATGCCCTTCACACCGAAACTGTTGGTAGTATTGATACTAGCATTAGCCCATTCTTGGAGGCTCAGATTATTGCTATGGAAAAGTAGTTGGAAAAATTATCTACGAACTCAGCCCATGAGACTCATAGTGGTTTGTGGTGCACATATTGTGAAATAGAAGGACACATTAAGGATACTTTCCCCTGGAGGATGGTACACGCTATGACAGTAGATTATGAAATTTTTCATGGGGACCATGACGCAAGTAGATGCCCCTTGTTGTAGCATGTGATCAGGAAGAATGTGTCTTATTATTGAAAAATTTACACCTCTACAACCCATGATCTTGAGGGATGTATGCTCATTGATTAGATCCATGAGGCCATTGATCATGAGGTATGCCAAACCAGCATTACCGGTGGTTCTAAAGGTGATGATCGCCGTTATGAGGAGTGCACAGATGGAAGCACATGTGGAATAGGTTTTCAAGG
The DNA here is from genome assembly GCA_018340775.1 of Taxus wallichiana var. yunnanensis. NCBI lineage: Eukaryota > Viridiplantae > Streptophyta > Pinopsida > Cupressales > Taxaceae > Taxus > Taxus wallichiana. The sequence continues at coordinate 315,637,933 of CM031242.1, forward strand.
AGGATTCCATGGTCGAGGTAGCTGCGAAGGAGGAAGGAGTGAGTTCCTGTGTGGAACTTGTTTCAACTATGGATCTATAGAACATTACAAACATGAGTACTTGGACCTTTTGTGGAAAGAAACATAAGTATGAGGAGTGCCTGGAATTATTTGAGCATATGAATCAGTAGCACAGGAAGGACAAGGGCACTTTCAATATCAAGAAGGAAGACATATAGTGGATGCCTTGGGTAACACAGGATGCAGGTTTGGAACCTATCTTGGTAACAACAAGGCAGAAGCCACGCGTGCAAGAGAGGTGCTAAGATAGAAAACCCTAGTTTCAAGGGAGGAGTTCATTCACGAGAAAGTATCCAGACCCCATGCATCAAAAGGAGATATATTAGGACAAAATGGATGTTATTCAAAGCTTACAAGGGGAGATCCAATGTCTAAAGGACCAATCTAGGAGGGAGTAACAAGGAAAGAGAGTCGAGGCACAAAAGGATGACCTGGATGAGGTCAAGGAGGTGTGTAAAATGCTAAGGCAAGAGAATATCATTCCCTTACTAGGATCCTAGTTGAGAGAGAAGGTACCATGTGCCAGAGAAGAGCATGAGAGACATGTCTTACATACGAACCTTCCCCCTCATAGCCTTGACTATGACAAGGAGATTACGTTGAATGCAGTTGTAGATGGATGAATCCTCAGCAATATCATCATTGACATAGGCATGGAGGTTAATGTTCGCTTTTAGATACATGGCATCGATGGGAAGACCGCATTATAACCATCTTCGAATGTGATGTTTATGGAAAACGAGACTAAGGCAATGCCCATCGGTGTCTTAAAGGATGTAGATATTACTATCTAGGAGGCAAGTTTACTAGAAATTTTGAAGTCTTGGCACTCGCTGAGGCAGACAATTTCGCAGCACTACTTGAGCACCCTTGGTGTTACAAGAATAATGCGGACCTTCGGTTCAACAAAGGGTACATCAGCTTCAAGAACAAGGAGGAATAGGTCATTAAACCCTTGGTGATGGGAAGTTGAGACCATATATTAAACCATTGGGAGAGGAAGATTTATATGTGCTCAATTAGAGACCCTGAGATGATACACCCTACTAACGGGGTTATCCAGTTTGAAGATGCTCAGTTAGTGAGTGATACCACTAGTTTGGTATGTGACAATTGGGTGCATGGAACTTACGAATTAATGGGATGGTAGTTGAGAGGGTCAGTGACAATGGTGACTAAGGTGCACATAGCTAGGTGCCTTAGAGGAAAAGAACTGCCCAAGTATTTAGGAGGAGCCTTCCCTAAGATCTTTCTGTAGGAGGTGGAAGCTCAGTGGAAGGATGGAAAGGAATGGAGGGGGATGTTAAGTTATGTCTTGCTTGTCACAACAGCTCGGTGGTGGGACACACATCAAGAGAGACTTTTAGAGTGGCACGAGGTAATAATTTATCTCTCTGTCATATTTTCTAGAGTAATGTACCCACCATCATCAAGGAGTACCATGGGAAGAAGCCCGCCTCTTTCCATATCCAAGAGTTTGAACGGGTTTGAAGAGAAGGTACGGAAGATTTTCCACCATCCCTATGGGTGCACAAGTTATATTCTACACTACGAGGTTGTGCTCGTGGATAGTACATTCATTCAGAGACACGCCACCAAATAAGGAATTGGCAAGAGCTCACGGATGACCTTGTTCAAACCTTTGAATATCGACTACCAAGCCATCGGTTTATAAGGCCTTGCAGGTATCAAGTGCCTTACCATGGGGATAGCACTAGGATGGAAGATAGGCTGGTTGAATTACTAGGTGAACCAGGATTGGAGGCGTGTTTTGAAGAAGAAGAGGAAGCAGAAGAGTTACTGACTTAAGTGTGTGTGTTTGGAAAAGGAGAATGGAAATTTGGTATATGTGATTGATGGAGAGGAATTGGAAAATGTAGATGTTATCCATTCTATAAAGACACGTGAGGTAGTGGATAGTGTGGATACTCATCTGCGCACCTACCATGATCCTTTAAAAATGAAGAAATTTAACATCGTTTAGGAGAAGAACCGAGGACGCTATTATTGGGGATTATTGGATAGATAAGGAATTATCAAATATCGTTGATCCATTTGCACGAATTTGAGGATTTATTCCCATGCAAGTCCCATGAGCTCAAAGGTGTTCACCACTCCTTGGGAGATATAAAGATAAAACTGAAGGATGGTGCGCACACGGTTAGAAAAAGGCCCTACCAGATGAATCCCAACTTGCGCGTGAAGGTCAAGGAGGAGATAGAAAAATGATAGCTTTTGGGATCATTGAGGTAGTGGAAGAATCGGAGTGGATAAGTCTAATGGTAATCAACATCAAGAAGGATGGGTGGATTAGAATTTGTGTGGATTATAGGGAATTAAATGTAGTTTGTGTCATTGATCCATTTCCACCCCCTTCATTGAAGAAATTTTGGAAGGAGTCACTAGGCACAAGATCTCTTCCTTTACAAATGGATTTTCAGGGTACCACCAAGTCCAGATTGCAAAGGAAGACTAGGAGAAGACAACTTTCACCACCGAGTGGGGAATTTTTTCATATACGGTCATGCCCTTTGGGTTGAAGAATGCACTATCTATCTTTTCACGCATAGTGGTGCAAGCATTCTAGGATTTCATCCATAAGTTTCTTCAGGTCTATTTAGATGATTGGATAATATATGGTCTAGTTAAAGACCACTGTGACAATTTACGTTTAATGTTTGAGAGGTGTAGGCAATTGAGGATATCCCTCAACATAAGAAATGTGTGTTTACTACACCCTTTGGGAATTTATTGGGGCATATCATATGTAAGGATGGCTTCTTGCTAGTAGATCCCGCTAAGGTTGTAGTTATTTGGGGTTAAGGGAGCCTACTAGCGCTTGAGCGCAAAGGCATGATTCCTTGGGTTTACATGTGCTATTACAGAAAATTCATTAAGGGATATGCCAAGATCTTTGTGCCTTTAGAGGAGCTTCTTAGACATAAAAGTGCCTTCCATTGGGGAGAGGTGCAATAGAGGGCATTTGATACATTAAAAGATAGGCTTATCACCGTGCCTATTTTACATTTTCATTCTCTGACAAGCCCTTCCATGTCTATATAGATGCCTCAGTGGACCACCATTGGTGTAGTGCTTACATGACCAGTGAAGGGATTGTTGATCACCCTTTATGTTTTACAATCGGGAAGATAACGGCGCAGCAGAGAAAACTATACCACAACCGAAAAGTGCGAGGAATTTTCTATGATCTATGCACTCTTCAAGTTTAGATAGTATTTTCTAGCAACACCCTTTGTGTTTTACAATGGCCACATGACATTAAAGTATTTAGTGAACAAGCCTATTCTACAAGGATGCATATGTCGATGGGTGTTGTTGTTTCAAGAGTTTGAATTCACCATTATAGTAAAGCTTGGAAAAAGAAACTATGGGCTTGATCATCTATCAAGAATTGATTCAAGGGAGGATGCGAAGAGTATTGAGGAAGCAATGCTAGACACACAACTGTTTAGGTTGCAGTGCACACCCTTGGATTTGGAGGATATTTCAGTATTATTAAAGGAAGGTGTGGTTCCGGATGGAATGAAGACATTAGAAAAGAATTAGTTGGCCATACGCATCGTGCCCTACATGTTAATCAGTGGAGACTAATACAAGTTGGGACATGATGAAGTTTTGCGCAAATGTGTCTTAGAGCATGAGCCCTTGGAAATCATGGAGGAAGCACATGGAGGAAGTGTGGGTGGGAATTATGTAGGTGATACCATTGCGCACAAGATATTAATGGCAGTTTTGTGGTGGGAAACCTTTTACAAATATTATAGAGACTATTGTAAAGTGTGTGACCATTTTCACCACATTGGCAAACCAAGAAGGAGAGATGATATGCCTTTGTGCCCTATTCCTAGTGTGGAGCCTTTTGAAAAGTGGGCAATAGACTTTGTAGGACCTATTGCACCAAAGCAAAGTGCATAGGAATGGGTCACGTTATGTCATCACTCACATAGATTATCTCACAAGGTGGGAAGAGGCAGCCCCAACTAAAGAATACACAGCAACAAAAATGGTAAGGTTCTTATGGGAGAACATTATCATGAGGTATGGATGCCCGTTGAGTTTGACCAGTGATAGGGGTACACATTTACTGAATGAGACTGTGAGGATCCTATTATCAGAGTTCATGGTGGCTCATCATAAGACTACGCCCTATCACCTAGAATAAAATGAAATGCATGGAAGCATTCAACAAGATATTAAGTCATACTTTGACCAAAATTTGTGATGTCGAAAGACAAGATTGGGATGACAAAGTATCGGCAATATTATGGGCTTACAAGACAACGTATAAAAGGATGAACAAAGCCACACCTTTTTAATAGGTGTTTGGTGCGGAAGCTATTTTTCCAGCTGAATTTATGTTTCCTTATCTATGAATAGTGCATGCATGAGGGTTAGGTGATGAACAAACACCTGGAAGAAAGAATTTATGAGTTAATGAAACTAGATGAGAGACGATCACTCACCCAATGGAGCCAAGTAGAAGAAAAGGTAAAGAAAAAGGCTTGGCATGAATTCCACATTAGGAACAAGAAGTTTGATGTTGGGAAGATGGTGTTACTATATTATTCCAAGTTTCGAACCATCCCGGGAAGTTGAAAGTCCATTGGTTGGGTCCTTACACAATCTCTTACATCCTTGATTCAAGCACGTGCTAGTTACTAAGTGCCGGATGGGAAAAAGTTTCCCAAACACTTCAATGAGTAGGTGAAGCCCTACTATAAATAAGTCTTCTTGGTATTTGTAAATAAGGTTTTTTTCTAGTTAGTTTAGAAGTTTTCTTTATGCATTTTCCCTTTCTTGTGTTTCCCTTTCGCGTTGTTGTTTTTTTTGCACCTTGGGCACCGGTAACCTTATTGCTATTTTTGAGAATTTGTGAGTGCACAGAGGACCACACATTACTTTAAGTGTGGGGTGGAGAAAAGTGAAGAATCACATGATTAAAGTACCAAGGAAGTTGTGTTGAAAATCCTTGTTGAGTAGCCAGGTTGAAAGAGGTATATAAAGAGAAAAGATAAAAGAATGGTTGGTTCTAGGGTAAAGCTACTTGTAGATCCCACATACTAAGGAGGAAAAATTACATTTAAAGCAACACGAGGTAGGTGAGAGCAAGAATCAAGATAGAAGAAGTGCCTTTGGCGTAGGTTACACGCGCGCAAGAGTCTCCTGTCAGGTTGGATTGGTTGCATGCCAAAAGGTTGGAGGATTTTTCATGCAGGAAGGGCACATGAGTGAAAGCGCTAAAGACAGACTTTGTTTGAAAAAGCCACATTAAATGAACAAAGTACGGTGGTAGGTGAAGTAGCATTTAATGTTCAAAAAGAGAAAAACTATAAGTAAAGGGTTGGGGAACTCTCATTTTACTTTGTGAAATAGAGGAGTTTGAGATATAAGCGAGTTCTATAAAATAGATTTTTAGATTCGATCGAGTGAAGGAAGATTTGTGAGATTGAATCGTGAGAAGCTAGTTTGAGTTTCGCAAACTGAAGGGGTTACACAGGCATGGAAAGAATTGAAGACTCATTTGTCTTGTGAATATTTTATCCAAATTAGGGTTTTATAAACTAGGGCATGGGTTTAGAAAATTTGTATCATGAATTTGAGATTGAAGGATTGGAAAAAGTGAGACAGAGTAACGAGGAGAGAGTAGGAGTGATAAGAGGACCTCGATAATGGCACCCAAGAAAGGGAAGGGAAAGACCAAGGCCAAACAATAAGAACCCAAAGTAAACACAAACGAAGAATGGTATGTAGAGATGTAATACCCAGATGGGGTGATGATGGGGAAGGAATGGGAATCCCACCTAAGAAGTGTACCTGTTAGTGACTATAATCACCACACAAACACAATAGAAAAGGAAATGGCACTAGAATTAGTGTGCCCCACTAGAAAATGAACACTAGAGGGTTTTCTCAATATACAATGATGATGTTAAGGTCAAAATGGAGAAGGCAGGGCTACTGCAACTCTATGAGTTTCCCTATTTTGGAAATCCAGAGCACCTGTACCAATGGTTGATATCGTGGGTATACGAAGATTACTTTCACTTTTCTAGGTGCAAGATGCATATGACTCCCCAGCTTATTTCACAATTAACAAGACTCATATGTGAGGGAGATATCTTGGAAGATGACCTTGGCGATAAGGAGGCTATTTAAGAGACCATCACCGAGTATGCCTGCAAGAAGGGGTCATGATATTACGACATTTCAGACATCAAGGACCCCGTGATGAAAATGGCCATACATCTGGTGACTAAGCTGAATGGCCAGGAAAGGATGACATAGGTCAACAAACCCTAGTTACATGTCTACAAGAAAATTACAAAAGGCACCATATACAACCTATCTCGCATACATCGTAGAAGAAATCGTTAAGTGTGTGAAGGAAGGGGACAAGATCCTCTTTGAAAACATCTTACTCACCATTGTATTTATGGAGATTGGGTTTCTGACGCACCAGAAAAATTTGTATGGGAGTACCCCACTAAGGATCCTTTATCTACAAAGAGGTTCAAAAAGTATGCCTATGATACAATGACAACACCCCACAAGGCGTGGCTGGAGAAATGGTACACGCACCTAAGGAATGTGTTCGGGGTAGAGTGGAGAATCCCTAAACAACTCCCAATAGCCACTGAAGGGGAAGCTAAGTTCATTGTCTATCAACATTTCTGCTTGGGTAGGTTCAAGCTAATAGACGAATCATGGAGCCCTTGGTGTAAGCTTCCCTTCACGTTCACTGCCCAATACTTCCAAGTGGGAGTGAATAGATTTAAGGAATCAAAGAAGTTAAGGCTGGAACTAGGTAGTATGGAGCAGAGCATAGGGAGATGAGGAAGAAGCTAAATTACCCCGGCGACAAGCATGCATACATGGAAAAGTATGTGTCACACGAGATCCAGATGACTAGGTCGATAACACTACCCATCGTTGGAGGAGCCGCGGCACGTGTGTACCTCTGTATAAGGACAAATTTTGAGAAGGGCATGTATCTAGAGAATGAAGTCTCCATACCTAAGGATCCCATAGAGAGAAAGAATCCCACGCCTAAGAAGAGGGGAAGAGAGGAAAATCACCAAGTGTGTCAACTACTCAGACAACTGAGTATGCCAACAAAAAGCACCAAGCCAAGCACCTACATATGGAGAAAGAAGTCCCCAGTGAAGGAGAAGATGCCAGAAGTAGAGGCACCTAGGCAACCCCTCGCCAAGGAAGAATCACCTGAGGGAGAAGATAAGGCCGAATCCCTAGTTCAAGAGCCACCTCTCAGGAAAAAGTAGAGGGTAGATGAGGAAGCTGACTTGGAGGTGACCAACAACTTGGAAAAGTACATGGGTGGAAGAGGGGATGAGAGTGAAGAAGATGACAACGAAGAAGATGAGCCTGAAAAAGACTAGGAGCCATGGGTTTTTAGCATCTATGACTCGGAAGAGGAGAGTGGAGATGAGAAGTAGGAGTTCATATTCACGTGGTGCAAGGGCACATAGGATGAGGAAGACACCGGAGATAGGGAGGGGAATGAAGAGGTTGGTGGGGAAAAGTAGGGAGCCATAAGTTTTACAAAGGAGAAAATCACTGAGGTGGCGGAAAGAGAAGCACAGAAAATGCTCAAAGTCCTGGTAGACCAAGAGTTGGAGCACAGCGTGGACATAGTGCTGAAGGAAGGGAAGGAAGAGAATACTGAAAAAGAGCATGATAGTCTGGGAGGAGGTTCTACTTTAACAAAGTAAATTTCCCCAAAGGTGTGCACTTGGGAAGGAGGACTTTTGATATGGAGCAAAGGCAAGTAATGGGCTATGTTGATGACATGAAGAAGGTGCTACGTGTGCATTTCCAAAGTTCTGTGCCCATAGAAAGACTTCTAGCCATGGGTTCTTTTGAAGAGGATGATGCATACCCCAGAATAAATAAGATGCTCTCTTTGGAGTTTGAGTCCCACATTGATGAGCTAGACTTCAAAGTATATCAGGGGGTGCTCATAACATTGCCAGAATCTAAGGGGTAAATCCCTTAGTGAATTCTCAGGAGCTCTTGGATGAGAAAGTATGTAATGCACTTAATAAGGTCATGGTTGAGACCGAGGCTAGATTATTCACGTGAAATGATAGGATAAGATTCTTGGAGGAAAAAATAGGGAAGAAGGAAGAGGAGTTGGTGAAGAAGACTCGTAGCCTAAAGCGGGAATAATCGATCACCACAACTAAGGCGCTAGTTAAAATAAGAGAAGATAAAGGTGTAGGAAGTGTACAAGAAAATGGAGTCTATCAAGGGTGCCATCCTTTTGAAGCACCCAGACTTAGCACCACCCACATAGAAGTACTCATCCCTTCTGGAGTGTATAGAAGATCTAATGCATGTCCTCACTATGGAGAGATGACCTTTAGCCCTGGAATCTACAGAAGAAGTGGCCACACACTGGAAGGAGGAGGACATATTGAAGGTGGTAGTGATCATTTTTTAGTATATCCAAGTACTCGTGGAGGTTAATGTCACTTCCCAATCTGCGGAGGCTGCATATGATACATGCGTAGATAGGGATAAGGTGGAAAGCTCCTTGGTCACCACACTTGAAGCAGAACTAAAAGAGTTCTAAGAAAAGAACAAGGGGAACAAGGTGGAGAGGGACAAGGTTCTAGCTGAAGTAGAGAAGAAATCAGAGGCAATTGAGGCTTTAAGGAGCTTAATTAAGGCTTGGCTAAAGGACCTATACCCCAGATATTACTAGGAGGATGGATAAACTCGAGGACCTGGGAAAAGAGATGGAACAGATCATGGACACTTTGGGCACCTAGGGAATTGGCTTAAGTTTTGATGAAGTGAGCACCCTGGTGGGAAACCTCTACCAAAAGGCACATGGCGAGGTCAAAGAGTGGAATAAGCTAGAGGCTGATTTGTGAAAATATTTCCCTAGCTTGATGAATTAATGCTCCCCCTTCATTCTTTCCCAAATTCTTTCATTCCTTATTCTTAGCAAAGTGTAAGACTATTCATTGATTCTCTAGACAACATGCATCTTGGTTAAGTAGAGTGTTTCCGAGGATGGAGAACATGTGTAGTGTGGGGTGATGTTGGACCCCTAGAATATTAACTAAGTATGAAGGTGCGTAGGCATGCACGGTCCCAGTTGTGAAAAGGAATGCAAGGAAAAAGTGCATAAGAGAAAGGTTTAAGGAAGAACATAGCACATGTGATGTGTAAAAGGAGGTTCGGGACTTAGTCAATTTGAGCACCTAGGGTAGAACACGTGAAAATCATGATCATTGCGCATGGATAAGATGCCATCCTGGTGATAGGTTGGCCCCGATAGGGGCATGCCTTGGAATCTTCTAGAATAACATCATGAGATAAAGTGGAAAGCTCGGGCTGGAGAAGCATGCTCACATGAAGGACCACATTCAACACTTGGCACCAAATTTGAGGGCACTGGAAGGTGAGTTGGGTAGTGTAGGAGAATTATAAATACAAGTGCTGCATGAGTAAAAGGAGAGACACTAGGAGCTAGGGAGATAAGGAGTTTGATATACATGGCGAGTTTGAGATATAGTATAGGCGAAGGTGCAGAATTGCTATAAAGACTCGTTAGTGGATAATTGATTCAGGAGAGAATTTACTAGGTATGGGTTTGTAAATTTTATTTTTGTAGCTTAGTTACATAAGTCTAGTGAATTACATGATCGCGAATCGCTTCCTGTGACACCCTGTAATGGTTCGCTGAATGTAATGAGGTTACCTAATATAATATATATATATATATATATATATATATATAATTTAACATCAATGGTTCTAGTGCATATTTGTCTCTTATGAGTTCTCTTTCCTTTCATGCCATGTATGAATGCTTTTATAATTCTTTCTGTCATAATATATGTTCTAGATTCTATTAAAGCACAAGATCTAAAGTGATTGCAAGGATCTCGAAGGCCATTCTAAGCCTTATGGTTCTTGTATTTCTTAACTTCCCTCCTAAAAACTCTTACATAGATGATTCTTCCCACTAAACTCACATAAAATAGAGACTCGGTACCCGCATGTGCCTTGGGTGAGCTCTCTCGGCTTCTTTTGGGTGATAGGTCTGGTGTGCATGGGGGTTCCTTCCTTTTGTGATGGGAGTAAAAATGAATACATTTATATAGCCGAGAAAGATACATCCATTAATCTTTGGAAAGTGGCTCCAGCATTCATTAGACCAAAAGGCATTCTGACATATACATATGTTCCCCAAGGAGTGGTAAAGGCAGTCTTGATTCACTCTGATTCCTTCACAACTACCTAGTTATATCCAGAAAAACCATCCAAGGTGGATAAAAATTCCAAGCCAATAAGCAATTGTAACATATTGTCCATATTTGGCAGAGGATAGTTATCCTTCATTGATGCTATATTCAAGTTTCTAAAGTCTACACACAACATTATATCTCCGTTCTTATTTCTAACATGTACCATGTTTGCAACCCATGATGAGTACCTTGTGGGCTATATGATTCCTCCATCCCTCTAATTTTTCAATTCTCCTTTCATCTTCAAGGAAAGGAGTAGATTCATTAGCCTCTATTTCTACCTAAATGGCTCGGTAGAAGCTTCTAAGGGAATTTTGTGCTGGAAAAGATCCTATTTGTATGCTTTCAGTTAAGAATAAGACCATGCTAAGAAGTCCTAGTATTTCTTCAACAATTGTACATATGACTACTTTTATTCCTTACTTTGATTGATACCTAGCAATATTTTATGTGGTTTATCCTTCATGCCCATGTCATGTTCTTTAACATCCCTCAAGACTGACATGTTTCTGTTAACAATGCAATCAACATTATCAAAGTTTGATTCAAGTGCTACCAAACCTTTGGGAATAGTGTTATTCTTCAACTAACTAATGTCTTTGCGAAATAAAGTATCCTTTCCATCAGCCGCACAAACCATTAGCTCCCAATCTATATGTTGATCAGAAAATTCTCCTTGGTTCTACAATAACCTTTACACCTCGGAGTTGTCTTCAAACACTTGCCAGTGTTTAACATTTTTAGGAACAGATGGCCTAGTCAATACCTCAATATTATACTCACAATAGGGGGATACATTATAATTTTCAAACGGACCCCAATAAGGCCAATTTTTCGCTAGAGTATTATACTTCCTATCACGATGTATTATGTTGAAGGATTCAAACATCTCAATGAAATCCCATACTCCATGTTTATACTTGCTTTATTCTCTTATTTTTTTGTTACATACGCTTTCTAACCTACTTGAAAATTAACTTTGAATCTCCTTTAAAAATGATTTCTCTAATACCATATTTCCAAGAAATTCTTAAACCCAATAATAGTGCTTCATATTCAAAATATTATTAGTGCACTTAAAGGTGAGTTTAAAAGATAAAACAAACTCTTCATATCCTTGAGATATCAAAATAATACCAGCAAGCCCCATCAAATAAAAAATTCCAAGGAGAACTTACTTGATTAAGATACTTGCATTGATCAATTTTGTTCTCTTTACCATTAGCAAACCCAACAAAGTTATCTACACCACTGTTAGTGTATAACACTTCATATGAAGAATTATTGGGATCCTTAATGAGATGTAGCATCTTCTTTTCACCATACAACTTTACAAGGCTGTCCTCAATAAGTATAGTGGAAAAATACATATCCATCTACACACTACCATCCACACTAGTAGTCCATTTTCTTGATAACAACATTCCCCATTTGGCAGGGAAATCAACAATAACAACATCTAGTTTTAATTTCTTGCCTGGGTAAGCTACAAGCTGCACTATCAGACCCTTGACACATCCAACCACTAACACCTCTCTGGAATCCATGGCAGTGTACTTCCCATAAGCTACTATCACTTTGATATATAATTCATTCATGACCTCAAGAGGCATAAAATTGCATGATGCTCTAGAATAAAACATACCATTGTGTGCCCATCCTTAATAATCGAGTAGTGAAAAATGGATCTACATTCAGTTGGGACTCAACCAAGGATGTTCCCAAATATACTTGGTGGTTCACCCAATTATTCTAGCACTTGGGGTTTTTCTAACTCTACAATGGTAGGAGTATCAACATTGTTTACATTTCTACCTTTGTTAATATTTTCTTCTTTCAACCCCAAATACTCAAAGGCCCTTTTCATGTGCTCGGGAATCCTAAGAAGCTCAAAAATTAGAACAAAAATCTTGATCGACTCTAGACTTGGGCAATGTCATACGGAACGTATTTGAGCAAGGAAACATTTGGAGGAAGACTAAGAAACTCATTTGACAAGAAAGGATTTTTCATGGTCTGAGCATGGCTAGGGATACCAGTTCTACTTGGGGACACAAGGATTTTTCCAGATGTATCTTTCTTAGGAATTTATTTTGAGATATTGGTGAGAACTGGAGTTTTTGGTTTGGCTTGAGGCCCTACCCCTTTGACAACTTTACTCCTAGTGTTATATTCCTTTTCATGGACACTAAAAAATTCATTAACAACTACCTATCCTCCTCAGAAGGTATTCCTCCATCATAATTTTTAATCATTAATGCCCTTAAGTATTCAAAATCATTACTAGGCAATTCAAAATATTGTACCATATCTATTTCAAAAGTATGAGGGGGAAGGGGTGATACCCGATGGATGAAATCCATGAAATTTGCAATAGTTATGGAACCGATTAATTCATTCAAAGTTACTCCTTGCTTTGTGACCTTGTAGAGCACCCCACCATGCACACATCATCATCAATTTCATCATCAACTTCCTCAAATTATTTATCTCATCACATGGGGCATGTGGCAAGAAACATCTATAACACCACTCAATTTGACTAGCTTCTTCCACAAAGAACAACTCGGAAGTCAAAGGATCAGGCACAATTATATTCTCATGGGCTTGGGGCTGTCTATTTCTTGATCCCACAAGTCCGTTTCCTTTTTCATCAGATCTCTAATCACCCCTAGGATGATTTGCAAATATTTATTGACCTTGTGCTTTATGATAACCTTAAGAAATTTTTCCAATCCCCTTCTCTTCTCTGTCCAGTTTATAGTATATTTCCTTAATGAGTCCAACCGCTTTTTTCACAACCTCTTCTAGATCCACATACTTACTTGAATGAGGCTTATTTGGATTGATTAGGTTGATACCTTCCCTCTTGGGAGGCTTACCAACCGCTTTGATATTATTTTCAATCTACAAATCCAAGGTGAAGGACTCGCCTTAATGTTCTTTGGGTTCTTATCCTTCAAATACTAGGCATCCTTCTTATCAAAAGCATCAGAGTATTTTATCAAAAAAGAAACATCAGTTAGCCTTAGGATCACAGGTAGCCTATTTACGGTCTTATTGAACCTTGTATTGAAGTCATGAATAGACTCATTAGGATTTTTTTTATATTTTCAAATTCTGATAAAAGAAACCTAGAGTCTGTTTTATCTCCATACTAAAATCTAAAAACATTCTTCATTTATGTCCATGAATCAATGGAGTTGTCTTAAAAAGATTTATACCAGTCCTGTGCATCCTCTTCTAGAGTATGAATAAACAATTTTATGTACACATCCTCAAATTTGATCTCAAATTCTTCCATCATATTGACAAAAATATTTAAGTGTTGATCCCCAATAATGGCATTATTTCCTTGAAATTTAGGCAATCTATTTATAACATCTTGGGGCACAACATTTGGATATCTAGCCATACCTCTGAAATATATAGGACCAAAAGTGTTCACAACAAATAGAGGTTTGGTGGGGGCTGGGCCATATTGTTTTGGGGAGGTGATCTTACAGGAGAAACAAAATGATGAGGAGTGAGGGGTCTGTGGGGCACATGAATACAATTCTCAGAATGAATGTTCTCTAAAAACTCTGTTTCTTGGAAGATCCTATCAGCTTTGGAGAACACAGGATAAAATGAGATGTAAATTTTTCAAATACAAAAGAAGGACCCTCTCCAGTTGGAGAATTTAGATTTATAAAGAGACTACCTAATTCAAAAGAACTTGAGGAAGTATGGCAATCTTCAATGATAGGATGATCAGTTTCCACAATTGATAACTCTTTTCTTGATTTTTGATATCCAATAAATTTCTAGATTCTTCTTCCTTCTAAATTTGTCTTTCCTAGCTTTGGAAACAACTTTCTGGTAGGGTCTCTAGCGAAGAAATATCTTCTTCCTTCTAGCTTTGTAAATATTAGTGATAAATTGTAATTGACAGAGGTTAAGACATGGAAATTTATCAATAATTCATTCAATACGGAGTCGACACTAAGGATTTTCCCCTTAGTTGTGCAAACACACTAAAATTGATCTATTAAATGTCCGTCAACACTAAATTCATGCAAATATTCATAGATATGACCCTCCTTTACCCATATTTAACTTTGATGATGTAAACTTAGTGAAAAAAACCATAGAAACTAGAAATATTGCATGCAGAACTTGTAACTTTGCTTGATTCTTACAAATTTGGACACAGGATGACGTTTCAACAACGTATTTGTACTTTAAAATTTGTAAGAAGCATTTACCAAGGTCTATATGCATTTTGATGGTGTTCAAACTTTGCACACAACTTCATGTCCCTAGCAACAATGCCATTCTGGTGTTGTTGCTGCACAAATAAATCTCAGAGCTCAAATAATCCCCAAAGAACACAAATCAATTTCTCAGTAGCGTGCCATTCGATGTTGGTATCAAAATTGATTCTCCCTTAATAACCGAGTAACATCAAAGATTTAGCAAGACACTGAGAGATAGATCATATTATGAGTATTTTTGTAGCTAGGGAGGGGATTTGTCGACGACTCTGTCACTCGAGCATCGAAGAAATGGATAGCACCTTCATTAAGGATTTTATCTATCCTCACTTCTTTAGGTTCTATCTTTTGATTAGGGTGAGATGACCCATTTTGTAACATCCGTCACTAAAGGAGAATGAAGATATCCTTATTTGCACAAAATTAATAGGGGACCCTAAGAAAATATGATCAATGCACCACAATTTGACTCTCACAAGTTGTCACTTCTAAATAATGGTGATATTTCCTTAACATGGCTAAGGTTACTAGAGACATTAAGGAATCCCGATTGCTTCTACATATTTTTGTAGTAGAACTTATACATTTGTCGACATATAGGAAAACAGGGGTATTTCGGGTGGGATTCATTATTTTTAGAATAATTTTGGTGGGAGATTAAGCAAGATAAAATTAATTATGCCGATCTCTAAGAACCTTCATAACAATTGGAATCTTGAATGACATAAAGTTTCGTAACAACTAAAATATTCCTTCAACTATAAGGTGTGCATCAATGAAGGCATAGATTTGTGTGGTTTCACACAATCTCCAAGAATTTAACATGAAGGCTCATGATAAAGACTCAATAAAACATCAAAGACCCCCGGTTCCTCACACCTAAGATACACTCGAAGGCTTATAGAAAAAAATTATCAACAAATGACAATGAAGTGATTTTAAATTATTTATCTCATTACAGGATGAAGGATCTTCTTGAAATGAAATTGCAAATGCCACTAAACTATCATAGGGACGAGATCCTGTGTGATTCGGAGGGACTTTAACACAAGATTGCAATAGGAATAAGAAAAACTACTTATACAAATTATGAAATAAAGTAGACATAAATTGGTCCAAGATTGACACAGATTAATTTGAAGTTGAATAGGTTCATATGCGGGGAAATTTTCTTTAAATGGTCTCAGAGCTTGTCAATGGTTGTACACTTGCAACCACTTGACATGATTGGAATCTAAAACATAGGAAATTAATAGGTTTCTCAGATTGGTCTCTCGGGAAGATGGGCTCTCTCAAAATTTATCTTAGAATTCAACCCCGAACATTTACAAGAGTATTCTCATTAAAATTATACATTTTACTTGCTCACTCATCCAAAATTTCCCCCAAAAAAGAAGATTATTTGAGGGACCTTTTCTTGTTACCAATTTGTCTCAAAAAGTGGTGTTTAACAAATTTGCACCCAAAGCTACCAAGTGGAAAAATCATGAAATGATCACGTTTCTTAGACCCTTGACTAATGACTAGGATTCCATGGCACAACTTTTTGACAATCCTTCTAATCATTCTTATTTTTTCATGCGAGAAATCCCTATTTTAATCATTTTCTAGAGGCTCAGATATTTGGATCCGACAAGAAATCCTTTTCACCCTCGAGGTAACACCTTTGATGAGGTAAGAATATGTCTGATTAATGTATAATATATGATCTCATCTTACTCTCCTTTTGATTAAGTTTGATTACATTGTGTGACTTTTAGTTGATTTGATATGAGTTAGGATGTAATTGTCTATATTTTGATTGATTATGATTCTAATGTTAAAAGATCTAGAATTCCTAACAAGTGTGTGTTTGAATTCATTTTTGTAATAAAGTAGGTCTAAATCAGTCGAGGAAATGAAGTAGGAAGCATTTAGTTTGTTTTCAGCAACATCTGTTCCTACACAACTTAGTTCTGGAACTTCCAAGCTAGTTCGGAACTCCATCACACAGTCATCATTTAGTTCCGAAACTTTTGGACTTAGTTCTGGAACTCCAATATTTAGTTCTAGAATTTTTGGACTTATTTCTAAAACATCTGGGGATAGCTCGGAACTCTCACGGTTTGGAGCCTTAACAAATTCCTATGGTTTTGGAACTTCTCCAAAGTTTTGGAACCAATAGGAGTTATCTATTTTAAACCACATCCAGAGATTTTACATCTACGACCCTTTCAATCAGGAAGGACAAGAAGATTTCTAAATGTAGATCCAGGGAGAGTTATCCTACAACTATTTGATCAACCGCAATCCGGCTCAACATCTATTATGGGCATGATTCGATTTCATCAAAATCATTGAGACAACTGTGATTGTAAAATGTATATAAAAGTATAACTGTAGTAGATAGATAGGATATATAGAAATAGAAGATATAGAATGAGATAGAAATAGAACAGAGAAGAGAAATAGACTAAGTACTCAGATCTAGTACGTTTGTAATTCCGAATGTTTTATCAATAAAATAGCCATTCCTATTTGAGATAATTTTGAGTTGTTAAATCCTAATTTGAGGAGGAGCAAGGGCCCACTCCCCAAGGACCAAGATATTCATTTATTTGGTATTTATATTTCTTCAGCAAATAGCTTAGATCTGTTAATTCTATATTTTTTTAATCCTTTCAGTTAAAATCTATTGTATACTTGTTCCTGCATGTGTTTAGATAGATTCTTATATTTCTTGCAATTGTTTTTAAGCATTCTAAATTGATTGTGTTTATTTCCAAAATCAGGTATGTTTACTTTGAAGCAAGTAGTGTGTTTCCATTCTGCATAGTGTGTTTCATTTTAGTAAAGCTTCTAGTGTGTTTACTTTCAGCAAGTTTTCATAGTTTGATTTAAATAAGGTTTTACCAAGAAGTTCTTAAGACATTAAAGAGATCCCCCAAAAATACAAAAATAGCTCTAGTCAACTACTAGATCAATGAAATTACTCTTGTTGCATATAGCTTTAGACACACCCCTGGTTTGATATGACATCAACAAGAAGTTGATTAAATGAAGGGAATGACGACACCCATCATTTTTGGTGCCATTATCGGGGACCACTATTTTTGGTGCCGTTGGTGCAAGAGTAACAAATCATACATCTAGTAGTTGAAGGATCTTCCCTACTATATCACAAAATATATGAGTAGACCAAGAGACTCACAAGGTAGATTCCTCCAAAAACATCTTCACAAGAATTCATAACATCCTCTAGTCAAAGTAAGGAAATTGATCAAGAATTAGATGCACCATTATACCTTGTCAAATAAGAAACATAATTTCCATTTTTGGAATTCTTAGATCAGTCACTGAAGGAAGTAGAACTTTTAGGAAAAGGCTTATTACTCAAGATCCATTTAGGGAAAGTTTTGATTCTCAATCGAGTAGTCAACCTCCTACTCCTAAATTTTCACCTTCCCCAAGACATATCTCTTACCACATTAATTGGGAGGAAAATTTAGAAAATATTTTTAAAATGGCATGAGAAGCTGAGAGAGAACCTGATAGGACCTTTACCTATCCAATCCAATTGGGATATGATGATACATCAATGAAAAATACCTCACCTGAACATTTACCCACCTTTAGAGGGATTTCATCTGAAGATCCTAACAAATTTCTGTTTGAGTTCAAGGTACTATGTTAGACCTACGATTATAAGACAAATAATAAAAAACTTTAGTTATTTTCATCGAATTTGAAGGATGCAGCAATGAGGTGGTCCATGGGATTACCATCCAACTCTATTAGCACTTGGGCACAAATGGAGACCACCTTCCTAGATAAATACCAAAATTATTGCAAGGGGAGAAATAGGAAGGAAGAATTCTTCAAAATCAAGCAAGAGGATGATGAAAACATAGAAGGCTATTTAGATAGATTCCTCTTTGTTAGCAAAAGATGTGGATTTGTGCTTATAGAGGAGTTAAGTAAAACCATTTTTCTTAAAGGTTTGGATGACGAATCTAGAGAAGCCCTTAACTTGATAGCAGGTGGAGAAATTTATTAGATAATAATGAATGGAATTAAAGAGAATTGTAGAAGCTATTCTAGAATGAGAGGTGGACCTACAAAAGGAAAATTAGTGAAAATTTTGAATCTAGATATGAACAAACTAATGGATGAGTTATCAAACATTAAAACAAACATTTTAGGGCAATTAACCTCTACTATGGATGGATTACAAGCTAAATCAAATTCCAAAAATGAACCATTGGCTATGTATTATCCTAGATGCGGGAAGAAGTTTGCATTAAGAGACTATCCTTTGGATAAAACATAAATGTGTCTAGCCTTTGTGAATCTAAAGAACATGATAATGATGTTTGTTCTTTACTTCATGTTATTAAGAATTAGCTTAAACAAATCAGTGCCTCACCTATAATAGAAGAAATGAATTTTGTTAAGAGACAACCTAACCAAGGGTAGCTTATGCCAAGATTAGTTCCTCATCCCTAGACGATGCCATGGGCTACTCAGGAAGTACCACAAAATTGGGGAAAACCTCCTTGGTTACCTCAACCAACTTGGAACCCTCAATATTGGGAAAATCAAGCTTGTTATACTTAGGGACATCAACAACCATGGGATGGTCAAATAAATCCTTATGCTTAGTCACAACCTAGATGGGACCCTAGTAATTATGCTCAAGGAAGAACATATATAAATTAGAATCAACAGGCCATCATGGGATCCCCTACACAAAATTCACAAAATGAGAATGTAGTCAAAACACAAATGTCAGCACAATCCAGTAGAAAATCCAAGAAACAAACAAACTCTTGTTTATGGAACAGAACCAAAAAAATAAGTTGATTTACATGATATGGATTGTAAGGATATTCAAACTAGATTTGGGAAAATCATTAACAATCCACCCCTCATAATCACTAAAATGACAAAAGAAAATGAAATCCCTAGTACTGTTGTTCCAAAATAGGATATAGAAAGAAAAGAAAGAAGCCGAGATAGTAACACTCACCGAGACTCCATTTCCATATAGATTCAAAGAAGCTATAGAAATCAAAGAGTTTGAATTGGTATAGGAACTAAGGAAATTGAATATTGAAATACCACTGTTACAAGCAATTAAAGATATTCTAGAATTGAACAAATTAATCAAAATGTTATGTATGAAAAATCTTGGAAGGAAGAAATAATACCCCAAGACTATCAAAGTAGATGGGAAACTTGCTGATTTATTAGTAGGAAAACTTTTACTTCCCAAATATGGAGATCCTGGAAGTCCTGTTATTTTTGTCTCTATAGGAAATAAGGATGTACATAATGTTTTGATATATTTGGGAGTTGTTATCAATGTAATGACAGTGGATACTCTAAAAACATTACCATTAATGGGTATAAAACCTACTAATACCATATTACAGATGGAAAATCAGTCTATAGTAAAACCAGAAGGAATTATTGAAGACATGGTGGAGTCATGGGAATATCAAGTTAAATTCCTAATATTGCAACCAAAAGGTAAAACATTGGGTTATCCTATTATTTTGGGTAGACCATGGTTAGCTACGATTCTGTTTTGATAGATTGCAGGTCAGGTGATATGACAATCTCAAATAGTAAGAACTCTAAAAAAAAATTCTTATATCCTACTACACAACCTTTTACTGACAATCATGAACAATTGTGGGTTGATTCTCCTAAAACTAATAAACAAAATTTGTCTTCTTTGGCTATGATCACATTATAGGATCATGTAAGAGAAGTAGAAGAGATGATTAATCCACCATTGGATGAGAACCTATTGTCCTTGAAGCAATCATAAATAGTTCTGGAACCTACGAACTTAGTTACGGAACCCACAAACTTAGTTCCAAAACCCATGAAGTTAGTTTTGGAACCACCACATTTAGTTCTAGAACCACAACAATAGTAGTTATCTTTGATTGAAAATGATTTCACTCCAGAGGAATGAGATTTCTCATGGGGAGAGGATGAATCAGTAGCTTCAGTTTCAAGTACATCAAGAAGTGGTGAAGAATTTCTAGAAAGTAGCAGTGACGAGGAATTTGGCCTGCAAAGAGATAAGTATCATAATTCTCATTACTGTCCTTTTTCTAGTATTCTGTCTCAAGGAAATTTTGGAGATGTTGCTACATACCATATGTTGTTACCACATGCATGTCCATTAAATAATTTAATGAAACCCTTCCCACAAATCATTTCATCACATATTGGAACCAAGCATGTTGAAATTCAACCAGGTAAAACTTTAAACATTAACAGTTGGTTAAAGGAGGATGAAGAAGCTAAATTGTTTGATGTTCTAAAAATCATACTAAATATTTTTCTTGGGATTATAAAGATATGAAGGGAATTCATCCAAGTATCTGCACTCATCACATCTATATTGAAAAACATTAAACAATTTAAGCATCTTCAAAGAAGGATCAACCCAGCTTTAAGGGATATAGTCAAACAAGAAATTGAAAAACTATTACAAGTAGGTTTCATCTACCCTATCTCAGAAAGATAGTGGGTATCTCCTCTTTTAATTGTTCCCATAAAGAACAAAAAATGGAGAATATGTGTTGACTATAGGAACTAAAAAAGCCACAATGAGAGATTATTTTCCATTACCGTTCATATATCAAGTCCTAGATAACCTTTCAGGTAAACAATACTTTTCTTTCTTGGATGGATTTAGTGGGTACAATCATATCAGAGTTGTTGTTAAAGATCAAGACAAAACTACATTTACATGTCCATGGGGAACCTTTTCCTATAGGGTGTTACCATTTGGTTTATGCAATGCTCCTGCAACTTTCTAAAGAGTTGTACTTGCAATCTTTGCTGATCTAACAAATGATTGTGTTGAAGTATATATGGATGAATTCATTGTACATGGAGATACATTTGAAGATGCTTTGAGAAATCTGGACAGAGTGTTAACAAGATGTGAACAACACAACCTGTCTCTTAGTGATGAAAAATGTTTGATGATGGTGGATGAGGGAATTGTATTAGGACACCATATTTTAAAAAAGGAATTTAGGTGGATCAAAACAAATTTAAGATCATTTAGGATTTACCTATTCCTTACATTTCTAGGGCATGATGGGTACTATAGGTACTTTATAAAACATTTCAAGAAAATTTTTGCCCCCATGTTTAATTTACTAACCAAGGACTCGAATTTCTTTGGGATGAAAAGTATCAGCATGCTTTTGAATTAATTAAAGACAAATTAATCAAAGTGCCCCAATATTGAGAGGTCCTAATTGGGAAAATCCATTTCATATCCAAACAAATGCCTCAAATTATTTCATTAGTGCAGTATTATGGAAAAAGATGAGGAAGGAAAGATGTATGCCATTTACTATCTTAGCAAGAATATTACTCCCCCATGAAAATAATTACACCACCACCGAAAAGGAATTTCTTGCTATGATTTATGTAAGAAATAAATTCATACATTACATTATAGGGTACAAGATATTTGTACACACATATCATTCAGCAATTAAGTATTTAATGAAAAAACCAGTGGTTGGAGGAAGAGTCATTAGATGGTTATTACTTTTGCAAGAGTTTGATCCTACCATTGTGGACAATCCAAGTAAATCTAATGTGGTAGATGATTTTTTTTAAAGACTAACCACCACAGGGGAGAAAGATCCGATCAAGGATAAATTTCTAGATGAACAACTATTTGCAATCTTAGAAAATACACCATGGTTTGCTGATATGGAAAATTATCTTGCAACAGGAAGTTTCCTCCTTCTTTCACTAAGAAACAAATAAATAAGTTAATTAAAATCAATGCACAATTCAAATGGTTAAATGGAATGTTATTTAAGTCTGGTCTTGATTTTTTCTTGCGTATGTATGTAAGAGAGGATGAAATCTTTGACATCCTCAGAGCATGTCATGATGAACCAAGTGGAGGACATTATTCAGTAAAAAGAACATCTCATAAGATACTTAGCACTGGTTATTATTGGCCATCTCTGTACAAGGATGTGAAGAGATATATCAAGAGGTATGATCCTTGTTAAAGGATGGGATAACCAACTTTCACCAATGAAATGCCTCTTCGCCTCAAGTTGTGGTTGAACCATTTAAGAGATGGGGATTTGATTTTTTTGGTCCCTTTAATCCTCCTTCACAAGGAAGGAATATATTCTTGTATGTATTGACTATGTGAGAAAATGGACGAAATACGAGTGCATTGATAAATGCCATTTAGGAAGCGATTGCTAATTTCTTTTGAAAAATAATTATGATAAATATTGAAGCACCAAGGAGCATAGTTTTAGATAAGGGACCACAATTCATATCTAATATGATCCAAGCTTTCACAAGGTATTACCAAATCAATCATAGGAAATGATCTCCTTACCACCCATAGTCAAATGGACAAGTTGAAGTAACAAACAAAGAATTGGAGAACATCCTTACCAAAATAGTTGAAGTTGGGAGAAAATATTGGGTAAAGAGACTACCTGAAGCTATCTGGGCTTATAATATAACTTGGAAAACTACAACAGGGTTTTCACCATATGAATTAGTCTATGGGAAAAATTCCTTGTTGCCTATAGAGTTTGAACTTTAGATATTGAGGACAACAATAAAGGTGGGAATTGAGTTGAATGCAACTCAAAAAGAAAGAATCCTTCAACTCAATGAGTTGGATGAATTAAGGTTGGAAGCACTTCAACAAACAGAGATGATTCAAGAGAAAAGGAAGCAATGACATGACACACATATCAAGAAAAGGAAATTCAAAGTAAGAGACTAGGCATTTCTATTTGATTCTAAGTACCAATAGTTCAAGGGAAAATTGAGAACCAGACGGTTGGGACCCTATCAGATTGAACAGATATTTGAAAATGGTTCTATTATGTTACTTCCCATTGATGGAAGTAGGAGAACACTCTTTATCAATGGACATAGGATAAAACTCTACTATAAGCCTCTCACTAAGGATGAATTTTTGAGAAAGATTGAAGCAGATAAAGAATTTAATCATATGGAAGAACTCAATTCTTCCAAAATGATCAAATAACTACATGATAAATCCATAATAAAGGGAAGAAGATGAAAACCAGCAAATGGCATTTTCTTCCCAAATATATAATATATATATATATATATATATATATATATATATATAATTCTCTCAAAGGTCAATTGAAAACCAGCAAATGGTGGTTGACCTCTTTTTGGCTAGTTCAAATAAAGGAATTCTTTTGAATTCAGTTGTCTTATCTAATCATGTTTTGTTCCACTTGTAGGAATGACGAGTCATCATAGCAAAAGGATTACATCATCAAGGATGGTAATTATGTCTTTTAACTTATTTAGGGTTGATTAAATGTTTACATGTGTGATTTGACTTAATTTAAAAGTAGGTATGATGAGTCATCTATTTATACATTATGATTACAAGTGTGTAATCATGAAGTTGATTTGGATGGAATAAGTGGCAGAATGGTTATCATTAGTAATCATTATTGCAAAAATCAAGTGAAATAAGATTACAGAGATATTTTGAGGAAGGAGCAGTGAATTGAGTTTGTATTCCGTAGCAAAGAACAGAGAATTCAGAAGTTCCGCAGCTAATAACTGAGGTTCCGTAGCTAAGAACAGAGGTTCTACAACCAAATTCATCAGTTCCATAGCTAAGAAAAAGGGCCTGCAACCAATTCACACAAAATCAAAAGAGCCAAAACTCAAGATGATATGGGGATTAAGAAGAAATCTAGAACCAGAGGATGATTACCAGTGCTCACGTAAAAGAAGTGGCATCCATCTTTGAGCATGTAGGATGGCTAGAGTTTCTTAAGAAATTTTCAAGGCACAATGATGAATTAGTAAGAGAATTCTTCATAAACCTAGAACAATCAAGAAAAAGGTGAGAAATATATTTATTCCTTTTTCTATAAATACTGTGAGTAACGTGTCTGGATTACCAATTGTGCATGTCCCATAACCCACCAAGGGGAATTTGAAAGAACTAGTTGAAGTCTTACTACAAGAAGAAGAAACTAAACCCCAGTACATCTTCAATACAAAGAAAATCATAAAAGGGGTTAGAAGGGCCAGTTTTCCCAAACCCTTTAATAGGGTAGTGTTTTGGATAGTAAAATATTTAACCTGTGACGATCAGTTTGGGTCTATGGGAAAAGAAGTCTTAAAAATGCTCATATATTTGAAGTATGGCTCGAGAGGTATTCCCTGGGGTTTTGGGAAAATTAGGCAACATGGTCTAATTCATTTAATATGCCAACACCATTTCCTATCAAAGAAGAATGGAGAAGAAATTTGGGACAAGTTTCTTGGCAAGTTCAAGAAAAACCCTAATATTATCAGAAGAACAATTCCAGCCCCATTCTCTCCTTTAGCTAATCTAGAAATTGATGCCCCTGTAGAAGGACAGAGGGAAATGGAAAGAGAAAATATACCAAAAAGAAGGTCGGTGAGAAAGATAAAAACAATAGAGCCTTCTGTACCTGTGAAGGAAATTCCTTCTTCTACAATAGCTTCAAGGAGCCAATATCTGTCTTTGATGGTGATAGCTCACCCACACAAGAGCAAGAAAGAATAGTAAGAAGAAGCTCTAGAAGGAAATTCACTGCTGGGCATGTTGAACTTCCCTAGATAAGAAAAATTCATAAGAGGTCAAGGGAAACCCCAGAAGGAAGGAGTGAGCAGGAAAGGATGGAAGAAGAAGCTGCTAACATTTTGGGTAGCATGGCCATGACTCCTCCTAAGCCAAGTCAAGCTAAAATGGATAGAGGAGAAGAGAGATTTGAAGAGAAAGATTTTTAGGAATTGGTTGAACCATCAACAGTGCCACATGAAGAAGAAGAGTTGGCATCTAAGATAAGAAAAGGAAAATTTCCTTTGATAGAGGAAGAATTCCCAACTCCTCAAATAATTTCAGAGGAAGAAGAAAGACAACAAGTTAAACAAGCTTTGTTCTTGTCTAGAGTAGAGCTCATTATCAGAGAAAAAGATGAGGAATTGGATTTCCTCAAGCTCAAATTGGAAAAAATGGAAATGCTCATTGGAGAGCTGACAACCCAGCCTTACAACCAGGATCGAGGAATTATTAGTAACCAAAAACAAGCTGATAAAAAAGAAGAATTTTAGGCTTCCAGAAAATAGAGTGTTGTGTCCACAGCCTCTGCACAGACTGAGTTGACCTATTTACCACTCCAACAGCTATGGAATGATACTTGCAGGGAGCTCAGAGAAGCCAAAACATTAAATGAAGAATTAAAGACCAAGATGGAGGAAGAGATGAAGGCAAGAAAGGAATGGGAAGAAAAATTTTATAGGGAGGAAGGAAATAAATATAAATGTTTTGCCAAAATTCATATGGTTTGTATTATGAGTGAGAAATTACTTGCCTACAAGAGGACCTCTCCTACATATAGTGTGTTTTTAGAAAAATAGTTCATTCGCTGGCAGTTGTCAAGGATTTCATGTGGGATTCCACATGAACTCAAAGATAAATTTGAATTCAAGGTAGCTTACTCTCTCTCCAATTACGAGAAGAAAAATATTCTGTGTGAATTTTATCTTTACAATTTTATGCTAGAGAAGAACACAATATTTATGATCAACTTGTATGTAGGGGAGAGGAAACTCAATGGATTTGTCTCTATTTTGTAAAACCAAATTGCATGAAAAGAAAGGGAATCTAAATTTTTATTGAAAAACAGCTCAATGGGTCTCTATATGAGAGCTCATTATTGTAAACCCTCTCGCCTTCCTTACACTTTATAGAACTCATGCCTTTGATGAGAGATTCAAGGCACACTATCTTTCCATTCTCGCAAAAGAGTATTGATGCCTTCACCTCCTACGAGGAGGAAAATTTTGAATATATTTATGAAGGATGCTCAAAGAGGTGGGAAATATTTACTATTTCCTTGAGAAGAAGGGAAGTAATTTCCCCAATAAATCTGATCTGGAGTTTAGAAAGGGATAAAACATTATTCACAATAATTCCCCAATTCAATGAAACCTATGGGAAAATATGGATGAGAATGCGAACAAGGCCCCCTCTACTTCTCACCCCCATGTCTCCTTGTAAAAATAGAAAACGTCAAGACCCTACTGAATTTGAATAGTGGGAGAGGAAAATAGAAGGAGTAGGGTACAATACACCCAAGTTTAAACATTGGAAAATCTAGTTTCAGCCATTTGATTTGAGCAATCAAATGGAGTGTAGAACATATAACCCCACTTTTGAAGAAGTAATTTTGTAAAGGGACTTACAAACAAGTAAGTTTGGGGAAACGATGAGGCCGGAATATGTCTGATTAATGTATAATATATGATCTCATCTTACTCTCCTTTTGATTAAGTTTGATTACATTGTGTGACTTTTAGTTGATTTGATATGAGTTCGGATGTAATTGTCTATCTTTTGATTGATTGTGATTCTAATGTTAAAATATCTAGAATTCTGAAAAGTGTGTGTTTGAATTTAGTTTTGTAATAAAGAAGGTCTAAATAAGTCGAGGAAATGAAGCAGGAAGCATTCGGTTTGTTCTACATAACTTAGTTCCGGAACTTACAAGCTAGTTTCATAACTCCATCACACAGTCATCATTTAGTTCGGAACTTTTAAACTTAGTTCTAGAACTCCAATATTTAGTTCCAAAATTTTTGGACTTAGTTCCGGAACTCCTGAGGATAGCTCTAGAACTCTCATGGTTTGGAGCCTTAACAAATTCCTATGGTTCTGTAACTTCTTTGAAGTTCCGAACCGATAGGAGTTATCTATTTTAAACCACATCCAGATATTTTACATCTACGACCCTTTCAATCAGGAAGGATGAGAAGATTTCTAAACGCAGATCCAGGGAGAGTTATCCTATAACTATCTGATCAACCACAATCTAGCTCAAAGCATCTATTCTGGGCATGATTCAATTTCATCAAAATCATTGAGACAACTATGATTGTAAAATGTATATAAAAGTAGACCTGTAGTAGATAGATAAGATATAGAGAAATAGAAGATATAGAATGAGATAGAAATGGAACATATAAGAGAAATAGAATAAGTACTCAGATCCAGTACGTTTGTAATTATGAATTTTTTATCAATAAAATAGCCATTCCTATTTGAGATAATTTTGAGTACTTAAATCTTGATTGAAGGAGGGCAAGGGCCCACTCCCCCAAGGACCAGGATATTTGTTTATTTGGTATTTATATTTCTTCAACAAATAGCTTAGATCTGTTAATTCTATATTGTTTTAATCCTTTTAGTTAAAGTCTATTGTATAATCGTTCCTACAAGTGTTTAGATAGATTCTTATATTTATTTCAATTGTTTTCAAGCATTGTAAATTAAGCGTGTTTATTTCCAAAAGCAAGTGTGTTTACTTTCAAAAGCAAGTGTGTTTATTTTCCAGCAGCAAGTGTGTTTCCATTCTACATAGTGTGTTTCCTTTCAGCAATGCTTCCAATGTGTTTACTTTCAACAAGTTTTCATAGTCTAATTTAAATAAGGTTTTACCAAAAAGTCCTTAAGACATTAAAGAGATCCCCCAGAAAATACAAAAAAAGCTCCAGTAAACTACTAGATCGATGAAATAAATCTTGTTGTATATAGCCCTAGACACACCCCTGGTTTGATATGACATCAATAAGAAGTTGATTAAATGAAGGGATTGATGACACCCATCAACCTTTTTCATCCTTTGCACCTGCGACCTCCATCATTTCATCATTTTCCCTCTCTTTCCTCTACAACTCTATCCCGCATCCAGCTTCTTTAGTAATTCACATTTTTGCAAGTGCCCGAGAAATTCCAACTTCAAAATATCAACCTTACTTGATCTTTGGACTAACAAATTAAGTTCTAAATCCATTTAATGGCACTTTGTAGACAAAAATGACAAGGAATTTCATCAAAAAATGATGAAAAACAATGCGTATTCACATCTCCAGGAGTCTTGGAGAAAAATGGTGGAAAAATAGATGCAATGCACAGTACTGTTTATTCTTCACTTTATCACATTTAGATCAAATCCATCTACATGTTTCCTTGACACAACTGCAAAGGAGAAGTATAGAGGAAAATTTCCAAACAAGTGCAGGCCTTCCATGTGCCTTGGGCCCAAGAAAAATGCCTTTTAGGCTTTGAAAATTCTCAGTATAAAAGGAGCCATCGAAGCCTCCACGTGTCTCTTTAGCGCACCTTTGGTATGGTGCCCAAAAGTGGAGACCCCAAACAAGTGCGGGCTCGCCATGTGTCTTAATCTGGAAGAGTTGTTTAAAAAATTTGAAGGACCAAAGCAGAAGGCTCCATGTGTCTAGTGTCCGAGATAGTTTTCCTTGGCCATTTGAAAAGTCCAAGCAAGGGCAGAGTGAGCGGAAACTTCTAAGTGTACCTTTGCCACTTCTTCAAAAGTAAAGTATAGGGGCAGGTCACAAAATAGGCATGGGTCCTCCATGTGTCCTAGGTATTAGAAAATTTCTCTCGAAAAGTTGAAGTATAGAGAGGAGCTGGTGGAAGCCTCCACGTGTCTCCTTGGCACAATTTTGAGATGGTGCCCAAAAGTGGAGACCCTGAACAAGCGCAGCTCACCACGTGTCTCCTTGGTGCAACTACTAAGGTGGGACCCAGAGGCGGATCCTCAAATAAGCGTCGGCCATCCATGTGTCCATGGTCCGACAAAATTGCAGTGGCCACATAAAAAATGTCTAATTGCTGGGTGAGGTAGCGAAAACCTCCACGTGTCTCCCTGACACAACTCTAAAGGTCACATCAATAGGTGACTTTTCATATGAGAATAGTCCCTCCATGTGGAAAATACTTGAGTTGAAGCGGGCCTTATAGTCTCAAAGTGTCCCACCGAGCCACATCCAATCGAGAAAGGGCTACGTTTCCATAGATCTTGAGATATAATTGACGGGAAAACACACTGTCAAACTATAAAATGCAGGGAAATCACCATTTACACCTATAAATGAATCTTTCTTTCAGGATAAAGAATTTGGAAATGATATAAGGCCCAAATTTGATCCACCAAGCCATATCCAATCAGAAAGAACCACTTTTCCATAGGTATTGGGACAAAAATTGACATGGAAAACAAAACATGACTATGGAAAAACGGAAGGAAGGGAAAAATATAATTTTACACCCAAGTTACAAATTCTTCCACATAGACAGAGGAACAAAAAACAAATTCTAGACTTAATGTGATCCTCAATCAAAGGAAAGGATTGATCATGGTAACCAAATGAATGATAGATCTTTCATGCATTAACACAGGAGATATAAAATACGACAAAGCCGCAAATTGAATAATTTCAAGGAAAAATGGGGCGAGATCAAATTGAGCACCAAAAGGAAGTAAATCACACATCTAGGAGTTGATTCAAGTAATCCTCTAGCACCAATAATCCTCCCCTTTCAGGACATTCAAACATCAAACAATCAAGTATAATCTTCTAACATCCTCAGCCTTCTTATATCTAGTAATGTCATCTTCTTATTCTTATTCATCAAGTGGAATAAGGAAATTCCTTTCCTTTTACATTGTCATCTTATTCATTTATCATCTAATATTCCTACACAATTTTTTCTCACTTATTATTAGCATATACACTTCTCGTAGTAATTGTTGGTGATTCCCTAAATTACCAACAATCAACCCCAATTACCAACAATTGAAGTTAATCGTCAAAGATCCATATGTATTAGATCATTTATCATATTATCCCACCTTTTCGATATCCATGGCTCCATTTTTATTACCATTATTTCTTTGCAAGTGTTTGTCTAATAATATCAAGCTTCTTTGAGCCAACTACAACATTTTATCAGTTACCTAAATTGAACCCATCCCCTTCTCACCTTTGTGAGTGCACAAATATCTACATCCTTGGTCATTGGAGCCATTTTTAATTCCTAGACTCCCTTTGGATTGGTTATCACCATTAGACCATCATATAGCCTTGGACCATGTTAGTCCCTTTTCCTTTGCATTATTGGTTATATCGTCTGTTTATCATTTTATCTCATCATTATCATATCAATTTCTTGAAAGTAAATTGAAATCCTTGAAAGGAAGTCCCTTGACTTCTAGGGAATGGCCTTTGGTAAGAAATGTGCCATATATCTATCTAATCTCATATTCTTCTTAGTGTTTTTGATCTATAGGTTCCTACATCGGTGAAATAAGGAGCTTTCATCCATCAACTACAACATTCATCTCTACGGGTATCATTAAACCCCGCATCTTTCGAGGTCAGTTTTGTTTTTAGAATTTCACTTTGTTAGTTCAATTAGAAAGGTAGGAACATCTCTAAACACCCAAATCTACAAATTATGTTATTGAGAATAAAATTCATGACTACTTGATGAGTTTCTTTCTTGGTAAGAATGGATTCAACCCATTTGGTAAAGTAATCAGTGGCTATCAATATCCACTTATGACCAGCACTTGAAGAGTCTAATATTTCACCAATTAAGTACAATCCCCGTTGTTTGAATGGAACTTCCACATACACACGCTGCAAAGGTAGGGCCCTAAAGTATTTTAGTCTTCTAGAAAAACGTTAACAAATTTAACAATTTTGAGCCAACAAGGAAGCATCTTTGAATAATGAAGGCCACCAATATCCTTTCCTTAAAATTTTGTGAGCATAAACTCTTCCAAAAAATGGCCTCCACACACTCCTTAATGAAATTACGCAATTATTTTAGGTGCCTCCTCTTCAATTATATATCTTATCAAAATTCCTTCTAGATTCTTCCAAGCCAGTTGATGATAAGTCTAAATATACTTTTAAGAAACCAACCCGAGTGTCCTCATTTGTCTAAGTGCATAGGGAAATTAAAGTTCATCAAGTAATATACTTATCTGAAATATATGCTCTATTTTATGTAATTAAAACACCATTAATGGATCTACAAACTTGGATTTCATATTAAGAATTACATAGATTTAACAAACTCAAACTCCACACAAATATATTATTATTACTGCAAAATACAATGTCTCTATCTTCTTGGTTACATATGAATCCATTATATAGGAGTGGAGGAATAACAAATCTCTCAACAAATTTTGTTTCCTCATGAAACCAATTCTCCCAAATAGTTTCAACAATAAACAAACATAATAATAAAACAATACTAATTTTTTTATTATTCTAACTTACTAACCACCCACTTTTCACCCTATTTACTTTCACCATTAACATTTACATTTTACAATGCATAAATATAAAACCATATGATAAGCACTAAACCATATAATTCCTAACATTCCCCCTTAGTGCGATCATGGGGAAAACCTACCTTATACTGCAACTATCACTTCCATGTTGCTCATGATCTAGATGGTTTATAGGACAATACCAACAACCTATGGATATTTTTCCAAGTGGTTTACCAACAACCACACCAAAGATAGTTTTCCCAGTGGATTACTAATAAACACAACTATAGATAGTTTTTCTAGTGGATTACTAACAACCGCAACTATAGATGGTTTTGCAATGGATCCACAAACCACAATATCATAATGATATAGTATATTTCTTATTTCTCATCATTGTTTCTCTTCAGGAGATTACATATCAGAATCCATGAGAGTGCATACATTATTCATCCATAAAAATTGAAACATTGTTTCATTTCCCCCCACAATGTGAGGTTTCCATAACACAACAAAATGAAATATGAAATCAACAAACCATGCTGAAAGAAAAAAGAAAAAAATAAATACACACGCATGTCACCAAACTAGTGATGCTACCTCATTGTAGGTGGATGACGAGAGGACATTATTTTTCCTCCATCCTATGTTTCCTATAACCTTTAATAAGTGATCTGTTGTATTCTTAGCTTGATATGGATTTAAGGATCTTTAAATATTCATGTGTAGCAAAAATTCAAAATTTTCATGGTCGAGTCATTTTAGGTTTAGTATCTCTGTCATATCCTTATTCAATATTCGGTAATATATTTTTCTTGACATATCATATATTAGATGTTGTGTTCAAGTGATAATGCATCCATGAGGAAAAATTTATTTATTTTTATAAATTTATCTATTGGTGCTATTGATGTCTCCATTAATCAACAAATGAATATTTGAAAAAAATCACACAAAGTGATTTACTTATTTAACACAAAGTGGTTGACAAAGTTTAATCGATTCGACATATTTCGCAAGAGCTACCGACAACCTGTCACTAATTGGTGGTGATTGGGTTAGTCAACAAAGACCATGACCTTCGCTGAAACTAGGATCAGAAGGATCGGTGAAGACTATGGAAAATATGTGGTGACTGACTGTAATTTTTAGAAATCAGTTCTGACCTCCTGTATGAAAGTTCCAGTAACCATATCTTCATTTTTATTTACAAATTTCTATACACATCTTCAAAATTCCATTCGTTTTGCAGAGCCTTAGCCTACTCTTATAGCAAATGAAATCTATTCTCTATTTTATGTAATCAAAAAACATTTAATGGATCTACAAACTCAAATTTCATACACATGAATTACAGAGATTTAACAAACTCAAACTCCACAAAAATATATTATTATTAATACAACATACAACTCCTCTATCTTCTTGGTTACACATGACTCCATTAAACAGGACTGGAGGAATAAAAAAACTCTCAAAAAATTATGTTTCCTCATGAAACCAATTCTCTCGAATACTTTCAAAAATTAAAAAACATAATAATAAACTAATACTAATTTTTTATATTATTCTAGCTTACTAACCACCCACTTTTCACCCTATTTACTTTTACCATTAACATTTACATTGTACAATGTATAAATATAAAAACATATGATAAGCACTAAACCATATAATTACTAACAATATATTTATACTAAACTATAGTGCTCACCTTTTCATGAGGGTGTGACCCATCTTCTTCAACATTGAGGACCTCCACCACCCTCAAACTGTTCTCTTCCATTAAGCTTATTAATCCCAATACGTGAACTAGTTTTTTCTTTGAATATCCCTATTATATTATTTAAGCTTGATGACCCAACATCATCTTTTAATTGACATCTCCATTTGTGATAAAATTCCTTTAACCATTGTATGGGGTACATAAGCTATAACTTTGGAGCTTAGAATGTAGGGTCCGAAATTATTAGTAGCCTTTACTAAGGTAAATGATTTTTTCTTCATGATGGAATATTTAAGCTCAAAGCCCCACAAGGCTTTGCTAAATAAGGAAATGGGTTTCTCATGCCCCTCTTCATCTTTCGTATTTAAAAAAGAAATTGTATTATCAAGGCAACGAAAAAACAACTAACATGTTTTATTATAATTAGGACTGGTTAAGATGGGGATAGTCTTGAGTGCCTCCTTTATTCCTTTAAATGTTTGAACAACCCCTTCTTCCCACTTGATGACTTGATCCTTTTTCAACATACTTGTGATAGGAATAATAATCACAACAAAGTTGGAGATAAACCTTATTACAAAATTTACCTGTCCAAAAAGGATTAGATACCCTTTTTAGACATAGGGATAGGGACTTTATCAATTTCCTCCACCCTTTCAGGATCTATCATCACTCCTTCTTATGACACTATATGTCCCAATAATCTTTCCTTCCACACCCGAAGTGGCACTTATTTGGGTTCAATGAAATCCCATACTCTCTACATTTTATCAATATCTTTTCAAGGTGCCCCAAATGGTCACCCCTGTGTCTAGAGAAGACAATTATATCATCTTGCTAAATTACTATGAAATAATTGATGAAACCAGAAAAGGCCACATACATAGCTCTCTAAAAAAAATTCATTAGTATTTATTAGTCCAAAAGGAATCCTAACATAGACATATGTTCCCCATGGGGTAGTGAAAATATTTTTGAGTTGTTCTTATTGTTTTACCACCACCTAGTTGTAACCCGAGAAACCATCCAATGTAGATAGTAGCTTAGATATTGCTACCTTTTGTAACATATTGTCAATATTAGGAAATGGATAACTATCTTTAAGAGATGATTTATTTATATTTCTAAAATCCACACAAAAACTTATGTCCCCATTCTTTTTTCTGACTGGCACCATATTCGACACCCATGAGGAATACCGAGTGGGTTGGATTATCCCTCCATATTTCAATTTTTTCAACTCTTCTTGCATATTAGTTACAAGGAGGGGATTAATAGGAATTTTCTTCTGTCTAAAGGACTAGGAGTGAGGCTCCAATGGTATCTCATGCTGAAACAAATATTCTCTATAGGAATCTATATGCATACTAAACTAACTAATTTAATTAAATGAAGCTAACATTATGTAGATCCTAAAAAAGATAATATAATAAGAACATTAATGATAAATATTAAAGGAAATAAATATCTAATACATCAAAATGAATAAAACATCTAATGCTAAGCCATCCCTTGAAATTGGATGTGCTTTGTAATGTATGATTGCTAATTAAATTGAACATATCTACATCGTAGCAATAAATTTGTTGTTTTCTCCAAGTCGGAAAGGATCTAACCAAAATGGCTATAAGGCCATGTTTGGATCCTCTTTTACTACTCAACGATGAGAACAAATGGATGCAAATATCAGGAATCCATTCCAATAATCAAGAATTATCTTATCAATATGCCTATGGTAATAACTAATCAAAGTGTGGTGTGTGTTTAAAAGGAAGGAGGTAGGTTCTTTATATAGCTTTACAATTTGGGAGAAGCTAGAAACCTAGTGAATGTGGGATAAATGATAAAGTATAATTAGAAGGGATAAACATGATTAGAAATAATTAAGTAGAATTAGCAACTCATGGGAGTTGGAGATGATTTAATTAATCAACTAGGATTAATTAATAGGCTAGGATAAGCTTAGAAATCTATTTAGAGGTGATTTAGAGGAAAATAGGTAGGATTTAGATGATTTAAAAGGGGGATTTAATTAATAAGAGGGTTTATTAATTAAATATAAGGTTATAAAGGATTAATTAACTAATAAGTAGTTAATTAATTGAAAGAGGATTATAACTAACAAAGTGTTGTTAATTGACTTAAATGGAGGGGGAATATTAGATAATTAGCAGGAAATCACTAATTATAATGGAAATGATGGGAAATAGGGTACTTAGTGCAATTTTAGTATTCAAACTATGTAGGTGGATTTTAGGTGTCTACACCTTCAATTCAGAATAAGACCATGCTAAATAGTCTTGATACTTCTTCAACAACTTGGTATAATCTTGTTTTTCTTATTTTCTCATAAGTACATCCTAGCCAAACCATTTTTGTGCTTTGAGAAGTCCCTTAGTTGTACTCTTCAACATCCCTAGATGCATAGATAGGTTTGTTCATAATTCAATCTTGTTTGTGTAGGTTATTATTTATCCCTTTCTTTATTTATTAGGATAATTCTTACACTTGTGTTAGCCCTACACTTGTTGGGTTAGCTTGCTTAGGTGTACTAGTTTTTTAGAGTTGGCTTACTTGTTGTATTGAGTTAGTTTCTCGGTTATGCGGAGTTAGCTTACTAGTCTTATAGAGTTAACTTAACTACCAATATCGTTAGTGGGAGTTTTTCACCACTATTTTTTTTAGTAGTTGCACTTACCTCCTCCTATATGTACATATTTCTTATTGA
Source organism: Taxus wallichiana var. yunnanensis (assembly GCA_018340775.1). Taxonomy (NCBI): domain Eukaryota; kingdom Viridiplantae; phylum Streptophyta; class Pinopsida; order Cupressales; family Taxaceae; genus Taxus; species Taxus wallichiana. The sequence continues at coordinate 315,674,196 of CM031242.1, forward strand.
GTAATTCAATTCATTGTATTGTAATGTATTGAGCATTATGAATTATGATGTATTTCCATATATGGTATTTTAGCTCTTATTTTTGCAAATCTAATGCGGTGTGTTATTATCATCTCGAGATCATGGATTGAACAATATTCTTATTGTTACTTTCATGGTATTAGAGCAATAGATGATGTAGACATCCATTTGTAAGATTTTCTTTGCAATCAAGGGTTTAGTTTTTTCATGTATTGAGAATTTGTTATAAATTTTATACAACATGAATTTTTATGCAAAATGGAGTGTGCTATTGGATTTGGAAGGTTCCTAAACCTTGGAATTGATTGTAAACATGACCATGTTTATAGATAGTCAAATCTGGATGAAGATCTGTACCCTCTTGGTGGATTCTTTTATGCACTCGGACGTAAATCTGCACCTCTCTGGGTGAATTATTTTATCCATTGGATATAAGCATGTACCTTATGGATGTATTATTTTACCCTCTAGATATTTCTGTTTTGGATGTAATATTTTATCCACTGGACGCAAATCTATACCCATTAGGTGCATTCTTTTATCTATTGGATATAAGCAAGTACATTCTAGATGTGTTCTTTTATCCTCTAGATATTTCCATTTTGGATATAGTCTTTTATCTACTAGATGCATATCTATACTCTCTTAGTGCATTCTTTTATCCATTGGATATAAGCATGTACCTTCCGAATGCATTCTTGTACACTCTGGATATTTCTATTTTGGATCCAATCATTTATCCACCGGATTCGAGATCTATACTCTCTCGGTGCATTATTATATCCATTGGATATAAGCATACCCCTTCTGGATGCATTATTTTACCATCTACATATTTTTTTGGATACGAGTCTTTTATCCAATAGACGAGATCTATACCCTCTCAATTCATTATTTTATCTATTAGATATAAGCGTGTATGTTATAGTTGCATTATTTTACCCTTTAGATGTTTGTGGTTTAGATGAAGTCTTTTATCCACTAGACACATATATGTACCCTCTCGGTGCATTCTTTTATCCATTGGATATAAGCGTGTACCTTCTAGATGCATTCTTTTACCCTCTAGATATTTCTATTTTGGATACAGTCTTTTATACACTAGATGCACATTCATACCCTCTTAGTGCATTCTTTTATCCATTGGATATAAATGTGTACCTTTTAAATACATTATTTTACCCTCTCTGGATATTTATTTTTAGATGCATTCTTTTATCCTTTGGACATAGATTTGTGCCCTCTTGGTGCATTCTTTTATCCATTAGATATAGACGTGTACCCTCTGGATGTAATGATTTACCCTTTGGAAAATTAGGTTTTGGGCGTAGTTAGCTTACTAGTCTTATAGAGTTAACTTAACTAAGTATCAATTAGTGGGAGTTCTTCACCACTAATTTTTTTAGTATTTGCACTTACCTCCTCCTATATGTACATATTTCTTATTGAGTAATTCAAGTCATTGTATTGTAATGTATTGAGCATTATGGATTATGATGTATTTCCATATATGGTATTTTATCTCTTATTTTTGTAAATCTAATGTGGTATGTTATTATCATCTCGAGATCGTATATTGAACAATCTTCTTATCATTACTTTCATGGTATTAGAGAAATAGATGATGTCGACATCCATTTGTAAGTTTTTCTTTGCAAGCAAGGGTTTAGTTTTTTCATGTATTTGGAATTTGTTATAAATTTTCTACCACATGAATTTTTATGCAAAACGGAGTGTTCCATTGAATTTGGAAGGTGCCTAAACCTTAGAATCGATTGTAAACATGGCCATGTTTATAGATAGTCAAATCTAGATGTAGATTTGTACCCTCTTCGTGGATTCTTTTATCCTTTGGACGCAGATCTGCACTCTACAGACGCATATCTGTACCATCCGGGTGAATTATTTTATCCATTAAATATAAGCATGTACCTTACGGATGTATTCTTTTACCCTCTCGGATATTTTTGTTTTGGATGCATTCTTTTATCCATTGGACGTAGATCTATACCCATTAGGTGCATTCTTTTATCCATTAGATATAAGCAAGTACCTTCTCGGATGTATTCTTTTACCCTCTAGATATTTCTATTTTGGATATAGTATTTTATCTACTAGATGCATACCTGTACCCTCTTAGTGTATTCTTTTATCCATTGGATATAAGCGTGTACCTTTCGAATGCAATCTTTTACCATTTGGATATTTCTATTTTGGATCCACTCTTTTATCCTTTGGACACGATTTGTACTCTCTCGGTGCATTATTATATCCATTGGATATCAGCATATACCTTCTAGATGCATTATTTTACCCCGTGGATATTTCTATTTTGGATACGAGTCTTTTATCTATTGGACGTAGATCTATACCCTCTCGGTTCATTATTTTATCTATGGATATAAGCGTGGACCTTCTAGATGCATTATTTTACCCTCTAGATGTTTGTGTTTTAGATGCGATTTTATCCACTAGACACATATATGTACCTTGTCAAGTGCATTCTTTTATCCATTAGATATAATCGTGTACCTTTTGGATACATTCTTTACCCTCGAATATTTCTGTTTTGGATACGAGTCTTTTATCCACTAGAGGCAGATTCGTACCCTCTTAGTGCATTCTTTTATCCATTGGATATAAATGTGTACCTTCTGAATACATTCTTTTATGGTCTGGATATTTATTTTTTGGATGCATTCTTTTATCCACTGGACATAGATTTGTGCTCTCTCGGTGCATTCTTTTATCCATTAGATATAGACGTGTACCCTCTAGATGCAATGATTTACCCTCTCGAAAACTAGGTTTTAGGCATAGGATTTTATCCTTTAGTCGCAAGCTTGTTTCATGTGGAAGCACACTTTTACCCTTTGGAAATTTTGGTGTCACATGTAACTTTTAAAAACTAGCATTAAAATTTTATTTTTAATAACAAAACCTTCTAGAGCTCATAACTTTTGATCCGTTGTTCGAATTAAGGTGATCTTTTTTTGAAATTGTGTATTTTTTTATAGCTACGTATTGGTGATATTTTTATACACATATTTCAAATTTAAAAGGTACTTTTACTCATTTTAATATTTATATGAACTCGATTGTAAAGTGCCAAATTTGGGAGGGTGTTGTAATCACTTGTGGACATAATTTTGGTTGAGTCCAATGTCCTAAACTTTTGGGTGTTGTATTATTGTATCTATGGGTGTATAAATTTATATCTCTTTTATTGGCTGAAATATTTTGGATCTACATTTTTGACACTTTATTTTGGTATGTTTATAGTCTCTTTTATGGGGGAGCTATTCTAGTGAAGCCTAGTGTTAATTTTTCAGTGTTCGAGTAGTTGATTTTGACAACTCATACAGATCTATGGTATCACTCTACCCATTTAGGAGTGTGGGAGGGTGTGGTGTTGATATTGATTCTTTGGGTTTCATGTCCTTTCCTTATTACATGTTGATACTACTTCTTCAAGTTTCATTTCCTTGCCTTGTTACCTTGGCTTTTCTTGGATCATGCAACTCCTCTTAATTTAGATCTTGTGTCCTTGCCTTGTTTCCTTGGTTGTTATTAGATTATGGCACACCTATTTGTAGTAGTTGATCGAATTATGATTGGTGTTCTTTTTGTACTTTTGGCATCACTCAATTGATAGTCTCCTTACATGGAGCTATTCTCTGGTGAAGCCAGTGTCGCTTATTTTTAGTTCTATTATTGAAAACTAGATTCAGACCATAGTGCACACCAAAATTCTTCAGCATTATATGAGTTTTTGGAGTCGAGCTTCTTAGGATATCTTGCAATGGGATTTTTCTCTATCTACTTTGTTATTACTTGTTTTGGGTACCTTCGGTGTCTAATCTTCCCAATTATTGTTATTCAACACCTCATCAGGCCTTGTTATCAGGACCCACCTTATTTTTCACCCACCTAAGCTATGCTTACGGGAGGGTGTTAGTGTAGGTTATCATTTATCCTTTTATTTATTTATTAAGATAATTCTTACACTTGTGTTAGCCCTACACTTGTCGGGTTAGATCTGTTTAGGTGTACTATTTGTGTGGAGTTATCTTACTATTTGTGTTGAGTTAACTTCTCAATTATGTGGAGTTAGCTTACTTGTCTTCTGGAGTTAACTTAAATACCAATATCAGTTACTAGGAGTTCTTCACCACTAATTTAGGTCGTAGTTTCATTTCCCTCCTCATATATGTACATATTTCTTATTGATTAATTCAATTCATTATATTATAATGTATTAAGCATTATGGATTAAGATGGATTTCCATATATAGTATTTTAGCTCTTTTGTTTTGTAAATATAATGTGGTGTTCTATTATCATCTCGAGATCAAGGCTTGGAACAATCTTCTTATCGTTCCTTTTAGATCTCAGTAATATCAAAATTTAATTCTAGACTAACAAGTCCTCTAGGAATAATATTTTTCTTTAATTGTATTACATCATTCCCAAATAGGTCCTCCTTTCCTTCAAATAGCACCACCATTGTCTCAAGATAAATTAGTTGATTGGTGAACTCATCTTTATAATTTAAGAACCTCTAAATCTTGGTATCATCCTCAAAAACCTTCCAGGTGATGAATGTTTTCAGAACCGAAGGTCTAAGTAGCACTTCTACTTCATAATTGTAGTAAGTGGACAATGTCTCATTATCACACTAAGAGGATAAGACAACCACATTTTAAGTTTTCTCATTCTAAACTCTTTCATGATAAAGCATATTAAAGGAATCAAACAGTTTCATGAGATCCGAGAATGTATGTTTGTATTGTCTCAACCTCTGGTTTTTAGTTACATATAATTTTTTGACTTGATTTACAACTAATTCAGAATATCCTTTGAAAATAATTTTATTAATCCCATGCTTCCATGTAACTCTTAAGCCAAGGATAAATTCCTCATATTCAACAATGTTGTTAGTACATTCAAACTTCAATTTGAAAGATAAATTAAAAGAAACTTGATTTGGAGAAGTTAGAACCACTCCAACTCTATTTACAACATTGGAAAATGATCCATAGAAATTTTTGGTCCATGGTACATTGAAATATTCATGGGCTGTATTAATATCCACACAATTATCTTTAGAATCTTCATAACCTATGATGATACCCAACTTTATATCAACAAACAATACCTCATAAGAAGAATTCATAAGATCTTCGATAAGATGGATCATTTTCTTTTCTCCATGAAATTTGACTAGTTTCCCTTCCAATGGTTTAAATGCAAAGGGCATGTTCATATAAACACTTCCTCCCACAATAGAAAATCATTTTATTCATAGCAACATACCTCATTTAGCAGGGTAATGAACTATAACCATATTCATAGTTAAATATTTTCCAGGATAGGCAAGCAAGCTGAACTAATAGAACTTTGAAATATCCAAAAATAGGTACTTCTCTCGTAATCCATGTCATAAATCTCCCAAAAGTATTTGTTATCTTGATTTCTAATTCATTCATGACTTCTAAAGGCATGATAATAAATGAAGTTCCTAAATCAAACATACAATTGTGAAGAATCCGCCCATTGACAATCAAAGTGGTAAAGAAGGGATCCACATCTAATTGGGATTCTACCAAGGATGTGCCTCAATATACTTCTAGGGTTATTCCATACGGTGGTAAATTTTAAGACCCCGTTTAAAAAATAACCTTAGATATTACTTGGCTAATTTCTATAAATTATTTTAGAAATCTTGGTGAGTTCTACAAATTGAAAGGAAATGTTGTCAAACAGAATCAACTATTAGATCGTAGCTTTAGGATATTAAATAGTAGTAAATTTATCTTTTGTGCATATAATAAAGGTTATTTTGATAAAAAAATTAGATAATACTATAAACATTAAGAGAATCAACCCAAAACATTTACTTGTAAATAAAAACTTTAGGTAAAATAGTAAACAACGCAACCCCTAAAAATTAGCCAAATCCTAATTCAAAAACCCAAATATTTGTGAATTAATAAGGATTAGCCACTAAAATTTACAATTCTTCCATGTTCTATGGGTCTTCCTTTATCTCAACTTTAATAACATTATGGGGAGTTACTACATTATTTTTACCCCTTTCTTTGGAAACCATATCATTTTTCACCCCCAAATATTCAAATGCTCTTTTTATGTGTTATGGAATTCTAAGTAGTTCCATAATTAGGACAATGATCTCTATCTGACTTAGAATTTTATCCATATCACATACAACATACTTTGGTAGGGCTATATTCTAGGTAATGGTGACATTCCTTTTTGATTGAATGTTATCCCTTATTGCTTGGGTAGAAGAGAAGTGTTTGGTTTTAAAGAGATAACATGCCCTTTCTCAAGCATATTTATTTTGTGGGTATCTTTTGGGATGTTCATCAAGAGTGGAATTTTTGGTTTAGGATCTGGGATAGGTCCTTTGAATTGTCTATTCCAGAGGTTATACTCCTTTTCTTGAGTAACAACAAAATTCATTAATAACTTCCTATCCTCTTCAGAAGGGATTCCACCATCATAATTTTTAATCATTAAATCTCTTAAATACTCAAAGTCATGATTTGGAATCTCAAATGATTGAGCCATATCTATATCAACATTAACTATAGAAGGGAGGGAAAATACCTAATTTGTGCAAGCCCAAAATTCCTCCACAGTTTTAGCATATAATAGATCAATTGAAGTGGCTCCTTACATCGAGTTTTTAGACATTACATCATACATATAATATCAAAATCATCTTCATCAGTTATGACAAGATTCTCACAAGGGGGATGTGGCAACAAACATTTATCACACTTTGATGAGTCATTTTATTTTCCTTTTAAGCACACCATCTATTATATCTTGTTTAGCCAATTGTACCCCTGAACTTGTATTTCCTAGTGATACTGCTGAAAATTTCCATTATAACTTGAACTCATGACATATATATTAGTTAATATAATTATTACTAGGTTGCTTACTTTATTTTGTGGATTATGATTATGTATTTTTATTTTTTTTTGCAATATGATGTTAAATGAATCTTTGAATAAATGTCATCCTTTTTTACAAATAATTTGTCATATACAACAACTAACATGCAGTAAATGATCCATACACAACAACTAACATGAAACCAAAGGAACTCATTCACAGAAAAGAGGTCATCCACAAAAACTGACATGAAACTAAATGGACCCATCTATAGAAAATATTTTGTAGCTAAAGGAGGTCACACACATACATAAAGTCATGATTATGAGGAGCTTGCACAATGTGGACACTACACCTAAGCTCACATGTGTTGATAGAAGAAATAGTTATGTGAAAAATAAGAAGACTCAACGCCATCACCTGATTATGCATTATAAATCAAAAAAATAACTAATTGATTTAAATCATAATTTAATAGTGTGTTTATCAATTGATTGGTTAGTTAAGTTATGTGATTGTATGAGAACATCTATTGAATAGTTCTATTGCATGCATATAAGTTTCCATATTTTTGGTTGAGATCTTTTACTTAATCCAAGTGGAACTCCTACTAGGAATGTATCTCTTCATGTCTTTACTGTAATGAAATATATAAAAATAAAATGTTAATGTTTTAGAATGGATGCATATAGAGGAGATTGATCCATAGATAGGAAAATTGCTATATTTTCCACTTGTAATCTTCATGTTGATGAAATAATAATATGAGTTTTGTTAAATTGTTTTAGATACAAGCCTTAGGAGGGATTAGCACCCAAAGTAGGGACCACTTGTGGTTTACTAACCCTCTCCTTTTTTAATTCATTGCATGGTTAGAATTGCAACCATTTATTCCTTTCTCCGTATTTTATTTTTACATACTTTTCCATAGTCATGGTATTTATTTCAGTCATAGTCTAGTTCATTTCCAATATTGTTATTTCCTAATTGTAGTGACAATAATTTACCTTTACACTCTGAAACATTTGTAATTGTGCATACAACACTAGAAATATTGAAAATTTAGGTCCCTAGTTCTGATAATTAAATGACTGTTGGGATGTCCATGGTATATTTTTTCCTAGTCCATAGGTAGCATAGATCTCTTCATATACCTATGAAGATTTTGAAGAAGAAACATTTGTACTAGGTTTGTTGTTTGAATACAATCATCTAAGTGAAAGCTCAAGTTGTTCTGACTGACCCAAAGATTACAAAAGAAGTAAATCAAAATGTTTGAAATGGGGAAACCACATTTGAGTTCCCCATCACTGACAACAATGTAATTGCTAGTATGAAGAATATTTCTCCCTCATCCTTACCCATCTTTCATGGATCCATGTTATAATACTCAGAAACCTTTCTGTTTGAGTTTGATGTTTTATGCAAGAATTATGATTATACTATTGTTGCACATAAATTAAAGTTATTTCTGCTTCTGATCAAGGATGCATCATTGAGATGGTTCATAGGATTGTGAAGAAATGTTGTAACCATGTGGGCATAAATGAAAGAGAAATTCCTTGATAAGTACCAAGATTATTGCAGACTAAGCAATAGAGGAGGTGATGAAATCTACATAATGGCACAAAAAGAGGATGAACCATTAGAAGAATATTTTGAAAAGTTCTTGTTCTACATTTAGAAGTCAAGACACACCAAACTATCACTTGAATTTCTCAAATTAATCTTTTTGAAGGGACTCGAGTGAGGAGGACATGGATTCTATGGATCTAATAGGAGAAGTAAACGTTTCAAAAGGTACTTGTACAGACATCGTGAAGTGTGTAAAACTTACTCAAGAGCTACTATGAAGAGGGTAAGAAGTGTAAGATTAAAAGGTGGATCAATTACCAAAACAATTAGGGACATATCAAAGTAAGAGATTGTCAATATGTTTAAAAACATGAAGTAGGTGATTTTTAATGGCATGGATAATCAATTACATGCTCTACATGTTAAGAATAAAAATAAGATGCAAAAGAAACACTCACAGAGTATTGTCATGCATGTAGAAGGAAGAAATATGACTATAGATGTAGATAATTGGCCAGTATTTCTCAAGAAAAGGAGGCTTCACCTAAGTTAAAGATGTTGAAGACAGACGATGGGAAATTTTTCTACATTTCTCAAAGAAAACCATGACCATCAAGGAAAGGAGGTATGACACAAGACCTTATCCATTCATTTCAAAATTGATGTAATAATTCATATATGAAACCCCCACCTTGGGATAACCCTCAAGGTTGGGCCCCATATCCCAACCAATATTAACAACATTGGAAACCTCAATTCCAAGGACAACCAAAAAAGCAATGGTAATAACATCCTTAATCATGGAAGAAACCTTAGACAGGAAGAATACACTAGAATAACCCACCTCAAAATTACCAAAAATCTTATTTGTAACCTCCTTATCCATAGTAGTAAGATTTGATGTCAAACCCCTAAATAAAATCTCAACCAAAATATACCCAACTACTAGCTTATCCAATGCCTAACCTAAAAATAAAGTTGCCTAGCTAGCCTATTCCACTAAACCGACTCAATACCCTACCTAGCCTGTTGATATGAAAAATATCCATGTTATCTTAGGAAGAGTAATTCTTACACCAATTGGACCCACCATTAATGAGATTTTTGAGGAACCAAATATGTTACAAGATGACCTAAAACAAAGAGATAAAACACTACGAGACATATCCATGACAACATCATAAGACATTGTATGGTAATCCTTAGTAACCCGAGAAAAATTTCAACAAGGGTAAAACAAAGGGTAATGAGCCACCATTTCCTAAAAGGTTATAATGAAATAAGCAAGCCTTAAGTTAGAATATGATTCTAATTTTTTCAACCAGCTAAAAGACATTTGTGTCAAAATTCCATTGATTTAAGATATTAAGGATATTCCCATCTATAAAAATTGGTTAAAGATCAATGTATAAAGAAACTAGATAGAAAAAGGAAAGATCCAACTACTATTTAGGTCATTGGAAAACTAGTTGATATTATTTTTGGGAACTCAATTCTTCCCAAATACATAGATCCAGGAAGTCATTTGGTAAATGTCACAATTAATGACATAATGATCAAGAACAATGAGATTGACCTAGGAGAAGCAATTAATGTAATTAAAAAATAGATCATTGATGATTTAAATTTATAGGGGCTAAGGCCAACATCTACGATCTTGAAGCTTGCGAGAAAAATCAACGGTGAAGCCTGAAGGAGTCCTAGATGATGTTGTAGTAGTGTTAGAATCTTTGGAGTACCCTGCTGACTTTATTGTTCTATAACAACAAGTAAGCTTGGAAGATATTCTATCATCTTGGGAAGACCATGGTTGGAAAATGATAACACATTCATAGGATACAAATCTCATAATATGATTATCTCTAATATAAGTGGTACCAAAAATATCATGCTTTACCCCCTACACAACCGTTCAATGAAGAAGACCAAACTATTTAGTTGAAGATCTAGATAGGACCAAAGATCAATTCAGCAGATCATGATGCTAGAGAAGTCATGTAAAATTGAAGGGAAAGAAGAAGATTTTGTTCTTTCTAATGTTCTGTAAAATAATTATGGGAAGAATGAAGAAGTAGATGGAAAATTACGGTGTATAAGTTGTCTGAGAATCAAATTCTCATTGTAAAAAGCACTATGAATGTTCCAAGTAAGAATTACATCCTCCACCAACTTCTTCCACATGATTTTATATTAAATTTTGTAAGTATTATTATATTCTCCATGACTGATCTCTCTAAGAAAGTGTAAATTGCTCTAGGAAAGCCACTCAATGTAAACAAAACTCGAGCATGTAGCAAGAACAATTGTTAATTTCTCTTCTACAAAAACACAACACATCATTTGTATAAGACTATGGAGACATGCATGGGATACACTCTAAGCTATGTACACACAAGATATACATCAAATATAATTGCAAGCCAATAAGACAACCACAAAGAAGAATGAACCCAACAATGAGGGATATAGTGAAAGAAGAATTAAAAAAAATATTAGATGTTGGATTCATATATCTAATTTCAAATAGTCAATGGGTGTCACCCCTTGTCATTGTACCTAAGAAGAATGGAAAATGGAGAATCGAGTGGACTATAGAGAGCTGAATGTAGCAACAAAGAAGGATCATTTTCCGCTTCCTTTCATTGATCAGGTACTTGACACTCTTGCTTTGGAAAGAAATATTTTTATTTTCTAGATGGCTATAGTGGCTACAACCAAATTCAGATTACACTAGAGGACTAGAAAATACCACATTCACGTGCCCATGGGGAACATTTGTATATTTTTTTCTTCCTTTTTGTTTGTGCAATGCACCTACTACATTTCAGAAAGTAGTTTTGAGCATTTTTTCAAATCTAACTAATGACTACATGGAAATATATATGGATGATTTTATAGTATATGGAAGTAATTTTGATGAAGCAATGAAGAATTTAGACAAAGTTCTCAAGATGTGTAAGGATCATAACCCCTCCTTAAGAAATGAAAAATGCTATATGATGATGTCTGAAGGAATAGTGTTGGGACATTATCTATCAACTACTGGAATTCAGGTAGATCTAAAAAAATATTTGTGATTATAAATATTCCAACACCAAAGAATAATAAGGATGTGAAGAACTATTATCCAAATTTCACCCCCAGAGTTAATTTGATAACATGCATCAGAGTTTTTAGTTACAAGCAAGTAGATTGATTCAGGAGAAAATCATAAAATTGGCTAAGTCCTGCTCAAGGCCACCTTTGGGACAGTTGGAACAATTATACGCGGAAGGCGTGGATCAGCCAAAAGCCTCCAGGCGGCCCAAATAGAAAAGGGACATCTGGGACAAATGGACGCGAAATTCCTGAATTGGCCGAAAGAAAGAAAATTTGTCCAAGTCCTTTACCGGGAGCAAGTGGGACAAGACTGCGTAGAGGAAGTGAACCAGCCGGTTCGGCTGAAATAGGAAACTTCAGCACAAGGACAAGTGGGACAAAGGGATGCATGGGGCACGGATAGCCGAAGGAGCCGAAAGCCAATCAGATCACGCCATGTCACCGGCAGAAAAGGGACAAGGAAGCCCATTTCGGGCGGATCGGAGGATTCTGTCCCGCGAAGCACTGGGACATCGAGGCAAAAAGACGTGGTGGACGTGAAAGAGCCGGCAGACCCGCGGACCAACCAGATCATGACACGTGTCACAAGGAGAAAGGTCCAAAGGTCAAAGGGGCGATTTTTGAAGGAAAAGCCCGAACCAATGAAACAGTGCCACGTGTCCAAGTTTAAGGGCCCACAAGGAAATTTCAAAGGAAAGCCACGGAAAGGTGGAGAGAGAGAATTACTCAGCGAATCAGGGCCTGCCACGTGTCGTCCAGATGGCAGAGCGCGGGAAAAGATTTTAAAACCTGTTCTTGCCTGTTTTGTGCCCTAAATCTTCAGACCTTCGTATCTTTCGATCCAGAGCTCAGATTTGCACGTTCTTTATATCAACGGAAAGATGTTGAAATTATCTACATGATTCTGGGATCAATCTTGCATTTTGGTGTAGTTTGGAGGGATAAAATTAAGAAAACATCTCTAACGTGTGGTGATAGACAGAAGTAATGCTTCAACAACCAACTTTAATGCAGTAAACAGCTCGCCGTTCCTATTAGACAGCCAGTCATTTTTCCAGAATCCGCCACTTCTATCATAATGAGATGATTTTAAATGCTACCAAGAAGTGGTTGGGGTAGATTCTGGATTTCCTCTCTCTTCCCTCTCTCATTTCTTGATATATATTGTAAGAAGAGCTCCTTTAAGGGGTCAGATATTTTTGTTTTGCATCCTCCCTTATTCCCTCACTTGACAGAGAATTTGTGGAGCTTTCAAACCTCCCATATGGGTTGTAATGCCAGTATTTTTGCCTCTTAGCCCCTTTGCAATATCTTTGTATCAACTCTTGAGAAATAATATATGTGTTGTGATTGATTCTCAACCCTCTCATGTATCCATTGCTATCATTTTGATCTCTCATTGCAGTTTGGTTACCTGTGCATGGTGTTTGTATTGCATCTATGTGGTCTATGTTAAATTTGCAAAATGAATGTCTAACATTCCTCGGTGCATCACCTTTGTAGTTTAGGTTTTATTCTATGCATTTTCTTACCCTGTCTCCTTGGAAAGTTAGATTAGGTTTTAGCAAACCCTCTGCATTTTTTGTGTGCATCTGAATAGAGGAATAGGAACCAGCATTCTCTAGAGAATCTTTTCTCATCTTTACAAGTCCCACACTTGGAGAAAGGATTCCATGTTGTGCAATCACACTGGATGCCTGAACATCAACCTAGAAGCCTGATCTACATCCAGGGGTGCTGTGAGTCTGCAACAACAGTTTTGGCACGCCCGGTGGGACACTAGAGGTCTCATTTTTATTGTAGCAAAGTTGATATGCGTCTCTTGTAGTTTTCTTTCTTAAGCGACTCCAAGGGAAGAATCAACTGGTTTTAGCGGTGCAAGCCTAAAAACTCATGAGAAGAATCACCATAAGGTCAAGAGTTGGAGAAGAAGAAGTGTTGTTTGAATATCTGCAGTTATCTTCAAGAAGAAGGAAAAGAGGAAGAAGGATTCAAAGGTCTCCATCTCCACCAAACAGAACAATCTCAACCCCTCCACCCGATGCGGGCATTTCATTCAGTATACAAGGGTTTTAAGACCGATTAAAATGGCTCAGAACAATTCCTAGGTCAACTTCAAAGGTAGCAGCCCACTTGCTCTCAATGCACAACATCCAGTTCCTATTGCAGCCTTGAAGAACATTCCCTACTTCAGGAGAAAATCAGACTACTCTAGGTGATCATGTTAAAGATATTGCTAATCAATGAAATGCAAGTGGGTATCAAGTTCTTGGCATCTTCCTTCAAGGGTAAAGCATTACAATGGTTTAGGAGCCTTGGAGCTGGTTCTATCACAAACTGGAATCATTTGTGTATTGCACTTCACAAGTAATTTGGAGAGAAGTGAGACAACTTGTCTCTTTTGGAGCAGTGAAAACTATCAAGAGAGCCCTAATGAGTAGTGGTGACTTCAACTTTAGATTTCAAAGGTCTTAGGATAGGATTCTAGTGGCATTCGGGACAATAGTAGAAGGTGCTTTTCTATATTACCTTAAAGCTTTGAATTCTTATATTTCTATGCTAATTCAGTCCATGGGAGGCACAACAATCCCTATGGCTTATAGCATTGCCATTAGAGCCGAAAAGCTGTCTTATTCAAGCTGGTGGCGGCTCCTAGGCCTCCCATGCCCTTGTATCCAAACTTAGAAAATCCAAGCACTAGTCAAGCACCCACTTTGGCTCCTGTTCCCACTCTTAGAAATCGAGTTCAAATGAAGCTTCCACTTCATCTCCAAGTGCTTCAAATTAACTCCAAGAGGTCATGAAATAGTTACAAAATTTGGGAAATGAGCTGGTTACTATTAAGAGGCAACAAGCCCAAGGTTTTGAGACCTTCCTATCAACCTCAAGCTCGGCCTATTAGGCAGCCATACCAACAACAAAGACCACCTAATCTAGTTGCAAATGTGAATCAAACAAGGCCTCCCACTAATAGACCATTCCAATCCTATAATCCAAATGCTATATCGCCTCTAAGGCATTAGTGCCAACACGAGAACAACATTACTCGGGAATATGACCGGTGCTTTCCATGCAACGAGCCTCATAACCAATCCATGTGTTTCAATGGTGCCCTCAATCAAGCATTGATGGTGACAAATCACTTGGTGTGGAGGGCGAGGGTAGTCGAAGCAATCAACAACAAGAAACATTCCAACAGCAATCAGCCCCAAATGACACCACGTTGGTGAAGCGGCAAGAAGATTTCTGTGGCATGAATCAAGCAGTTTCTCAAGGTGTCGCAGCCAACACAAGGTCAAAGAGGAGAAATTTGGGTGAAGAACAGCCATTAGCCCCAGCCAATCCACAACCTTCCATGGCTCCACAAATGATTGGCAAGTAGAGTCCAGTTTCAAATACACAAGGGCAGCCAAGAACAGCCCCTAGGCCAACTCAAATGCCAGCTGTTGCTACCCATGTATAAGGAATAAGTGTATAAACCAAGGGACAACAAAAGGATACTTCATCCCCGTTCAGTATCATTGAACAGATGAAGAAGACTAACGTCAATATATCAATGTGGGAATCCCTATCCATCCCAGGACAAAGAGATCTACTGCAAGCTGCCATGAAGGATTGGACAACTTCGAATCAGCAGGTTCAGATGCAAGACAAAGTGCTTACAAATGCTGCCTAGCCTGAAGGAAGCCATGGAGGGCAACAAGGTAAAATGTTGAAGCCCCCTCCTTTCTATGTTTCATTAATCATTGGGGATAAACTAGTACACAATTGCATGATTGATTCCGGGGCAAGTAGCTCAGTGATGCCCAAGCAAATAGCTGATCAGCTGGGTCTCCAATATGAAGTAATATCTAAAGGGGTAGTGCAATTGGATGGGACAGAAATAGAAACAGTTGGAGTAATTAAAATCTTGAGTCTTACCTTGCATGCATGTCCAAATGTTGTTGTCTTGTAAGATATATCAATCATAGACCTTCCACCACTCTTTGCCCTTTGCTTTTCAAGGGACTTCATAGCCAAGATTGGGGGGTATTTGTCTGCTGATTGGTCTCACATGCTGTTTAGAACAAGGTATGGAACTAAGGCTATAATTAGGTCTGAACCTATTACAAACTTCCATATTGAGCCTTACACTCCAAGTCAGATTAATGCCAATTTCTCAGCATTTGATCAAGAAGATCACCCTAGTACTGATGAGGCTAACACCAAGGTTGGAAGTATCCGGACCTAACTCTTGATGAATGGGAAAACAAGATACATGTTTTTGATCCCTATCGAAGTAGAAGAATCGAGTGGGAGTCTATTGTATACACGAAGAAAATCAACTTGTTCCTAGCATCACCAAGCCAAGCCATAATGATGACAATGAGGTATGGCAGCTGTTTTTTGATGGATCAAGGAGTAGGCAAGGTGCAAGAGGTGGAGCCATGCTTGTTTCACCTCAAGGCATCAAATATTATTCAGCTTTTCGTTTCCAGTTTTCTTGTTCAAACAATACATCTGAATATGAGGCCTTGATTCATGGACTTCATTGGGCTAGGAAAAAAGGGATAAATAACTTGCAGGTGTTCGGGGATAGCAAGCTAATCGTCAACCAAGTTAGAGGACAACATGCTACAAAGAACGACTTGCTGAGGAGCTACAAGAATAGGGTATGGGACCTCATTGAGGATTTGAAGCTTTCAACATTGTGTCCATACCCAGGAAGAAAAATGAAGCCGTGGATAGGCTCATAGCAGTTGGAGCAACGTTTGATGTGGTTGACAACATCAAAAGGGAAAAAACACAGCCACATATCCATGTGATTGTGAGGCCAGCAGTTCCAGATAATAACACCAGCTGGCAGGTGTTTGAAAATGATCAACAGATCGTCAATTTTTTACAAGAAGAGGCTGAATTCTCAGCTAGGAATCAGGACAGACTAGAGCAGCAGTATGGGGATCAAGTAGTGCAGCTGCAGACAAACAAGCTTCCCAAGGGTTTAGTAACGTTGGAGTCTATCTTCAACCCTAACGACTAGTTCCGTAAAGAAAAGGCTAACATACAGGTCAAGAGGGAAGATTCAGAGCCAATTCCGGTTGGGGAAGGAAAAACACTTCAAATTGGTAAAGTGGCCACTGAGCAGGAGAAATCAGATTTCATACAGCTTTGTCAAGAATTTCTAGATGTCTTCGCTTGGAGCTATGAAGACTTGAGAGGATTCAATCTAAATTTGGCACAACATACCATAGAATTGAATCCAGATGCTAAGCCCATCAGGCAGAAGTAGAGACCTGTTAACCCTCACATTGAGCCTCTAATGAAGAAAGAGCTAAATAAGCTAATAGAGGCAAGCATTATATTCCCGATCAAGCACTCAAGCTAGGTTGCTAACTTGGTTCGGTCAGGAAGAAAAGCGGAGAAATCAGGTTGTGTGTGGACTTCGAGACCTCAATAGAGCATCTCTCAAAGATCATTACCCGCTTCCTTCAATGGAACAAATATTGCAAGTAGTATCCGGTTCAGAGAGATTCTCTCTCCTAGATGGCTACTCAGGGTATAATCAGGTGATGGTGAAAGAAGAAGACCAATTCAAGACAGCCTTCACAACTAAATGGGGCACATATGCTTACAAGAAGATGCCATTTGGGATTTCCAACGCTGGTGCTACCTTTCAAAGGGAAATGGACATGGAATTCAAAGGCTTGATCAACAAGATAGTGCTGATATATCTAGATGATATCACTTTGTCTTCTCAAAGAATGCGAGAAGACCATCTCTTTCACCTCGAGCAAGTGTTTTAGAGGTGTAGAAAGGTCGGAGTATCTTTGAACCCCAAGAAGTGCATCTTTCTTACACATGAAGGAAAGCTCCTTGGCCATGTTGTCTCGAAGAGGGACTGAAATTGATCCGAGAGACAGTTGAAGCCATAAGAACTTTGCCATTGCCAAGTCACAAGAAGGCTCTTCAAAGTTTCTTGGGAAGGATCAATTTTGTCCACAGGTTTATCCTAGATTTTGTAGCCCTTATCAAGCCCATCACCAAAATGTTAAAGAAGAGCATGGCTTTTAAGTGGACAACAGAAGGCAAGGAGATTTTTGAAGCAATCAAAGAAGCTATCTCTCAAGCACCAACTCTCATCAACCCATACTTCTCAAGGATTTCATCCTTTATGCATTTGGAGGTGATGACACTATTTGTGTCATTCTGGTACAACAGAACAAAGATAATGATGAGCAACTGATTGCCTTTTTTAGCCAGAGCCTAGATGACTGCGAGGTGAGGTACTCTTTTATTGAAAAGCATGTACTTGCAGTAATCAAAAGCTTGAAGAAATTCAAGAATTTAGTCTCAAACAACAGGTCCAATTGCTAGTCTCACATCTTTGGAGTTAAGGACTTCCTCCTCAACAAGGATTTGAATGAGAAAAGGGCAGGTTGGATCACCCGTGTCATGGAGTATGACATTGAGATCAAGATCACCAAGCTGGTAAGAGGGAAAGGACTGTGTGAGCAGCTGGTTTTAGGGAAGCAAAAGGAAGTATGCAACGAAGAAGAGGCTGTTTTGACAGTCCAGGACAGCCATGAGCCAAGCGGCAATCATGAAGAAGACAATGCTTCCCCCATTCCTTGCTGGACCCAAGGTATTATGCACTTCCTAGGTACAGGCCAGTGCCCCCCAGAGATGAACAAGACCCAAAGGAGACACTTCAGATTACAGGCTGTCCCGTATGCCATTGTTGATGGAGTTTTGTTCAAGAAAGATGTAAATGGAGTGCTGCTGAGATGCATTAGCACAGGTCAGATTCAAAGGGTATTGGAAGAATTTCATGGTGGACCAGCTGGTGGCCATTTTGCGCCAAGAGTGACAGCTCTAAAAATCATGAAGGCTGGTTATTATTGGCCTAAAATCTTCAGCGATTGCTATGCATGGATCAAGAGGTGTAAGAATTGTGCATTCTTCATAGGAAAAGAGAAGTTTTCTGCCCTTCCATTGCATCCAGTCTCAGTTGACCAGCCATTCATGTAATGGGGTTTGGACTTCATTGGAGTCATTAATCCCAATTCAAGCCAAGGGCATAAATGGATTTTGACATCCACAGACTACTTCACCAAATGGACAGAAGCAGTAGCACTCAAAGAGGCAAATGAGTCTAGAATTTTAGACTTTTATGAGGGAATAACAACCAGATTTGGTGTACCTGCTACAATAATCTCTGATAATGCATTGGAATTCATTGGATCTAAGGTGCTGAGTGGGCTGTCAAGAATGGTATTTACCTAAGCACTTCATCGAACTATTACCCCAGGGTAATGGCCAAGCCGAGTCTACAAACAAGAACTTGTTGAGGATCATTAGGAGAACTCTTGATGAGAATCAGAGGTCTTGCCATACCAAGCTGAAATCAGCCTTATGGGATGATAGGATCACTCCCAAAAGATTCACGAGGTAACTCTTCATTCGAGGGCTTGTCTATGGAAGAGAGGCAATCTTGCCCATGTCACTTGAGTTGCCAACATTGGAACTCATGAAGCAACTGGAGTTACTTGAATTTGAGCCCATGGAGGTGAGGTATGTAGAGTTGATGGAGCTGCAAGAGATCAGAAATCAGGCATCCCAGCAATGGAAAAGGATCAAGCTTTGATCAAGAAGACCTTTGATAGGAAGGCCAAAGATAGATCTTTTCAAGTTGGAGATCTAATGTTGAAATGGGATGTGGACAGAGAAAAACCGGGAAGGCATTCAAAATTTGATGCCATTTGGAGTGGCCCATACATGGTCACAAAGTGCAAGAGTAGCAATGCTTTCCAATTGGCCTCATTGGACGGTGAAGAACTGCAGATTCCAGTAAATGGAATCTATCTCAAACATTGCTACTGAA
Organism: Taxus wallichiana var. yunnanensis; assembly: GCA_018340775.1. Classification (NCBI taxonomy): domain Eukaryota; kingdom Viridiplantae; phylum Streptophyta; class Pinopsida; order Cupressales; family Taxaceae; genus Taxus; species Taxus wallichiana. The sequence goes on from CM031242.1 coordinate 315,693,679, forward strand.
AATAAAAGGTTCACCCTTGTAAATATTAGCCTAGATTTCAATTCCTCTAAGTGCGTATGCACATTGTCTTGTTGTAGTTAGGTTTCAGTTTCCCTAAGTGCTTTGGCGCAGGTTTTGTCACTCCTAGATTGAGTTTTTACAGTTCAGCGTGCTCTCATAGAGGGAGTTGTAGCATCAGGCTCATTTCAGGTTATTTCTTATGACTCCATGCCCAATGGATCGCTAAAAGTCACCAAATTGTTATCAAAATTTCACCCCCCAGAGTTAATTTGATAACATGCATCAGAGTTTTTAGTTCCAAGCAAGTAGATTGATTCAGGTGAAAATCGTAAAATTGGCTAAGTCCTGCTCAAGGCCGCCTTTGGGACAGCTGGAACAATTATACACGGAAGGCACGGATCATCCAAAAAGCCTCCAAGCGGCCTAAACAGAAAAGGGACATCTGGGACAAATGGACGCGAAATGCCCGAATCGGCCGAAAGAAAGAAAATTTGTCCAAGTCCTTTACTAGGAGCAAGTGGGACAAGAGTGCACGGAGGATGCGGACCGGCCGGTTCAGCTGAAATAGGAAACTTCAGCACAAGGACAAGTGGGACAAAGGGACGCGCAGGGCGCGGATAGCCGAAGGAGCCGAAAGCCAATCAGATCACGCCACATCACCGGTAGAAAAGGGACGAGGAAGCCCATTTTGGGTGGATCGGAGGATTTTGTCCCGTGAAGCACTGGGACATCTGGGGCAAAAAGATGCGGTGGACGCGAAAGAGCCGGCAGACCCGCGGACCAACCAGATCATGACACGTGTCACAAGAAGAAAGGTCCAAAGGTCAAAGGGGTGATTTTTGAAGGAAAGGCCCGAACCAATGAAACAGTGCCATGTGTCCAAGTTTAAGGGCCCACAAGGAAATTTCAAAGGAAAGCCAATGGAAAGGTGGAGAGAGAGAATTACTCAGTGAATCAGGGCCTGCCATGTGTCGTCCAGATGGCAGAGTGCGGGAAAATATTTTAAAACTTGTTCTTGCCTGTTTTGTGCCCTAAATCTTCAGACCTTCATATCTTTCGATCTAGAGCTCAGATTTACACGTTCTTTATATCAATGGAAAGATGTTGAAATTCTCTACATGATTTGGGATCAATCTTGCATTTTGGTGTAGTTTGGAGGGAGAAAATTAAGAAAACGTCTCTGATGTGTGGTGATAGATAGAAGTAATGCTTCAACAACCAACTTTAATGCGGCGCAGATAGCTCGCCGTTCTGTTAGACACCCCCCACCGTTTTGCTAGAATCTGCCATACTTGTCATAATGAGATGATTTTAAATGCTACCAAGAAGTGGTTGGGGTAGATTCTGGATTTCCTCTCTTCCCTCTCTCATTTCTTGATATATATTATAAGAAGAGCTCCTTTAAGGGTCGAGACATTTTTGTTTTTCATCCTCCCTTATTCCCTCGCTTTCCAAAGAATTTGTGGAGCTTTCAAACCCCCATATGGGTTGTAATGCCGTCTTTTTGCCTCTTGGCCACTGCAATGTACTGTATCGACTCTTGAGCAATAATATATGTGTTGTGATTGACTCTCAACACTCTCATGTATTCATTGCTGTCATTTTGATCTCTCATTGCAGTTTGGTTACCTGTGCATGGTTTTTGTATTGCATCTATGTGGTCTGTGTTAAATTTTCAAAACAAATGTCTAACATTCCTCGGTGCATCACCTTTGTAGTTTAGGTTTTATTCTATGCATTTTCTTACCCTGTCTCCTTGGCAAGTTAGATTAGGTTTTAGCAAACCCTCTGCATTTTTTGTGTGCATCTGAACAGAGGAATAGGAACTAGCCTTCTCTGGAGAATATTTTCTCATCTTTACAAGTCCCACACTTGGAGAAAGGATTCCATGTTGTGCAATCACACTGGATGCCTGAACATCAACCTAGAAGCCTGATCTGCATCCAGGGGTGCTGTGAGTCTGCAACAACAACAAGAACTTCTTGGGACATGCTAGGTATTATAAAATATTTATACAAGACTTCATTAAGGTTGTAACATCATTATTTGTCATGTTGGGAAAAGATGTTGCCTTTCAGTGGAGTGAGAAATGTGAGGTTGCATTCCAGACTTTGAAGAAAATTTTGACTTCAACACCTATGTTAAGAGGATCATATTGGATTTTTCCATTTCACATTCATACAGATGCCTCAGATCACGCCATTAGAGATGTGTTATGATAGAAAGTTAGAATTATAAACCATGCAATCTACTATGTTAGTAAGAACATGCAACACATCGAACTCACTATACGAGTCATAGATAAAGAATTATTAGCAGTGATCTATGCCATCAATAAGTTCAAGAAATAAATCATAGGTTATCCATTATTAATTCATACTAATCTTGCAATAATTAAATATTTGATCAATAAAATAGTTGTAAGCGGTATAATAATTAGATGGTTCTTTACTCTTGTAAGAGTTTGATGTCACCATCATGGATAATCTGGAAAGGACAATGTTGTAGCTACCTTTATTTCAATAATGGAGAATGATAACGAAGATAAATTAGTGGATGACTCTTTCCTAGATGAGCACCTATTTTCCATTTCCATTAGAACACCCTAATATGCTAATATAGCTAATTATTTAGTGTCAGGAAAGACACCTCCACACTCTTTATATTCTAAAAAGAAATACATTGTTGAGAAAAGTGATAATTTTTCTTGGATAGATGGTTTTCTATTTCACACGGGGTAGATAATTTTATGAGGAGATTCATAGATGATGAGGAAATATATGATATCATTAAATCCTACCATAGTGAACCATGTGAGGACATTTTTCGTAAAAAAGAACAACATAAAAGTGTGACAACCGATTATTATCTTGGCCAACATTGCATAAGGATGCAACACTATATACAAGAATGTTTGATAAATGTCAAAGAATGGGTAAGCCTATCAAGTCATATGAGATGTCATTACAGCCTCAGTTAGTATTGCAACCATTTGAAAAATGGGGTTTGGACTTCATTGGTCTAATAGATCCTAAATCTCAACAGAAAGAGTACATTTTGGTGTGTACAAATTACATCAGCAAATGGAAATAAGTGGAATAATTGCCAAATAAGAATAGTGATAAAGTTGTTAAATTCTTATATGACCACATTTTCACAAGGTATGGAGTACCAAGAGAAATTATTACAGATCAAGGTACACACTTCACTACTGAAGTTATTTATGATCTAGCTAAGGAATATGAAATTAGTGTTAGTGCAAAATCACAAGCACCCACGGATATTGATCAGTTTTCTAGGTTGATCATATTAATATCCAGTGCGATTGCATAACATTGAATCCTTTCTCCAAGTGTGGGACTTGAAGAGTGAGAAAGGAATCTCCAGAGAAGGCTGGTTCCTATTCCTCTGTTCAGATGCACCAATAAAACGCAGAGGTTCACTCAAAAACTAACCTAACTACCAAGGAGACAGGGAGAGAGAAATGCGTATAATAAAACCTAAACTATGGAGGTGATGCACCGAGGAATGAAGAACATAAGCTTTGCAACATAAACACAGATCATATAGATGCAATACCACACCATGCACAGGTGACCGAAAATGAGAGATCAGACTGACAACAATGAATACATGAGAGGATTTAATCACAGACATATATATATTGCTCAAAAGATCGATTCAAATACATTGCAATGGCATAGAGGCACAGTGGCATTACAATCCATGTGGGAGGCTTGAAAACTCCACGAATTCTCTTGCTAGCAGGAGAGAAGGGAGGGGTTGCAAAACAGAAATGTCCAACTTTAGAAAGAAACCCCTCCTTACAATTTATAGGAAGAATGGGAGAGCAAAGAGAGAGGAATTCAAAATCTGCCCCAACCACCTTTAGGTTGCATTTAATTCATCCATCATGGCAGAAGCGGCGGGTTGTGGTGAAGCGGCGGTTTGCCTAACAGAAGCGGCGGGTTGTCTAGCTGCATTAAAGTGGTTGTTGAAGCATTACCTCTGTTTGTTATTTCGCGCCAGAGGTGTTTCTCAATTTTCTCCCTCCAGACTACATCAAAATGCAAGATTGACCCTGGAAACGTGTAGAGAATTTCAGCAGCTTTCCGTTGATATCAAGAACGTGCAAATCCGAGCTCTGGATCGAAAGATATGTCGATCTGAAGATTTAGGACACGGAACAGGCAAAAACGGATTTTGAAATATTTTCCCGCGCACTGCCACTTGGACGCCACGTGGCATGCTCTGATTCGCTGAATAATTCTCTCTCCTCTACTTTTCGGTGGCTGTCTCTTGAATTTTGACTTTTGGTGCTCTTGGAATATTTTCCACATTTTTTCCCACGCCCGCCACTAGGGATACGTGGCATGCATTGGTTGGTTCACGAACCTGCCGGGTCTTCCTTCACTTTTACCCCTTTTGGCTTAGATTTGGCCAAACTTTCCAACTCCTCCCGAGCTCCACACTTCTATGCTTCATTGGACATGCGTCTAATTTCTATTGGCTCGGGCCAGCGCTTCAAACCTTGCCCTTTGACCTTTTGGCTTCTCCTTGATGACACGTGGCAATTTCTCAGTGGTTCTCGGGCCTACCGGGTCTTCCGCATACTTCGCATCCATTCGTCCCGGACGTCCCATTTTGATTTTGGACCTTTTGGGACAATTTCGGCCGATTCGGCTGGTTCGGGTATTTCTGGCCCGCTTGCCCCACTTTGTTTCGGACTGACTTGACTCTTTTCGGCCGGTTCGGCCGGTTCGGGTCCTTTTGTCCCGCGCGTCCCAATTGCTTCTTTCTGCAGTTAGTCGATTTTCTCTCTCGGTCGAACCGGCATTTCGCGCCCGCCGCGTACTTTCATCCCACTTGTCCCAAATGCTTAGTGGGCCACCTGGACTCATTTCGGCCGGTTCGGGCGGTTCGCGTACCTTTGTCCCATTTGTCCCACCTTGTGCTGGACTAGGACTTAGCCGATTTTCACAATTTTTTCTGGCCCAAACTACTTGCTTTCTGCAACCTTCTCCGCACTTTCTCAAAGCTTGCTCCTTCCTTCTTCGGCCTGGGGAGTTTTAGAAAGATTCCTGAAGGGACCCTAGAAACCTGATTTTGCTCTAAATCAGTCATTTTTCTTGGAATTTGGACATCCTGATGCATGTTATCAATTTTACCCTGGGGGGGTGAATTTTGGATAACAATTAGAAATAATAATTTTACACCTTATCATCCCCAACCTAATGGGCAAGTTGAGGTAACAAGCAGGGAATAAAATCCATCTTGGACGAAAACTATTTCACTCAAAAGAGAGATTGGGTAAATATACTTCCAGAGGTAGTTTGGGTGTTCAAAAAAACTTTGAAGACAACAACATACTTCACACCATTTGAGACTTTTTTGAAGTAAGATTGATGTTCTCCTATTGAATTTTAGCATAAGACATTAAGGAATACGATTGAACATGACATATAGTTGTTTGAAGCACAAAGGTAAAGGATTATCTAGCTCAACGAGCTAGATGAAATGAGGAGAAAAGTTGTGCATAGTACCAAATTGATACGAAAGTAAAGGATCAAATGACAAGAAAGATTAATTAAGAAAAAATAATTTTAAGAAGGTGATTAGGATCTCTTATTTTAATCCATGTATAAGGACTACATGGGAAAACTCGGGACAAAGTGGTTAGGCCCATATGAGCTTTAGAAAATCTTTCGCAATGGAGCTATGAAAATAACCACCATAGATCCTATGAGATTAAAAATAATGGTTCATGGTCAAAGGCTGAATTTGTACAAAAATCCAACTGATTGGAGCACTTTCATGTAGTAGTTCAGAGGAGGTCAAGGAAAGATGGAGATGAGAACATCAGATTCAAGGTTATAAGTTGAACACGATGGTTCATCTTTTGAAGTTGCTGAAGAATGAGATGATCATTTTCCTTGCTATATTCATCTTGTTGAATACTCCAAGGGTGAATAAAAGTGATGTGATCATCCCTCTTGGTGATCAACACCACTCAAATAACATGTTTTTTTCTTATAATTTTTGTTTTATAGGATTTTGTGTATTTGTTACAAGAAGTACATGGTATCTAATAGAAGGATATGGTGCAAAGACTAAATGTCCACTGACAACATCATGTAACAAATCTATATTTTTTTTCTTATTGGTAGAACTTATGATTCCATGGAGAACATAAGGAACAAACTGTACATTTGATAGTGATGAAGATGAATAGTACCATAAAAAGTTTGTATTCCTTCTCTAGGAATTAATTGATTTCATTAAGGAAAATGTAACATAATGTTGCATACACTTGCAACACTGAAAACAACATATGTATCATCATGGCACCTCAACATGTAGCATCATGATAAATTTGTATGTAGCAAAGGAACAAATTACAACAAGACACATGTCATCATCATTGAGTGCATAACCCGAGATAAGTGAACTCATTTCACTTTAATAAAGTAGTGATAGAATGATTATGTTTAATTAATATTCATGTTATATCATGAATAAATTTAAATATAAATTATCATCACCACCTTTAAACCCTATGATTTTTCACTCCACGTCACCCCACTCCATCACACCATGTCACCTCACACATTTGCATCATTTAAACAAATTTAATTCATTTCCTTCTTGTGTTGCATGTGAGACAGGTGAGGAATTCAAAAATGTAAATACTCCAAAAATTTAACACCTAGTTGAATTATTATATCATCGCTTATAAAATTATGTGAAATTTTTCGTCACAAATCTCAATAAGTTTGCAAAATTCAAGATGGGAGGATATTTGATTTTCCATGAATGTACGCAGACCAATCGCAACTCCACAATAAGTCACCGATATTGTAGTATTATCAAGATAGTAGATGGATGGGGTATATCAGTAAGTTCCAGGGTTTCCATGAACCTATAGTAAAGGAATTCACTAATATGTTCAAGGAGAAAGGCTACTTGTTAAGGGTTTAATGAGAGAAATTAGATGATTAGATTCTAGCTACAATAACAAGGCTTCTTGCATAAGGTGAGATTTTCCCTAATAAGGCAAACTCAGATGCAACTCGAAGAGAATTTGGTGATGCAGATGATAAATTTATGAATGATAGAAAAGGTACATTTCACACTTCTTTGAAACCATTTTTGGCTGATGTTGCCAATTACATTATCAAATACTTTACCTATGAGGGTAGATACTCCAGATTAAATATTGTCCATTTTAAGTTGTTGAATCATTTGAAGAATGGTGTACATGTTAATGTTCCCAATTTCTTAAATGAAATTATGAAAATAATGAGTAGAGAGTCACAAAGAGGAAGGTCAACCTTGTCTCACCATTCTCTTATGTTTGGATTATGGTAAAAAGTGAGGGTTTTTCTAGGACCCACATCCTTATTACAAAAGGCCCCAAATGGCCAGATAGACATGATAAAACATAAGAGAAGCTAGACTAATGTAAAAATAGTAACCATAATCCAAAAAGTAAAAAAAATGCCCACACCCCGGGCTACATAGGTATAATATTCTTAAGTTCATTAACAACTTCCATCACAATAGAATCCACAGATTTGCTAGCAAGAGTTTCAGAACACTTAACAGTTCCTTGCAACCATTTTGGAGATGGACCCAGTGTTTCATCAATAGATACTTTACATTTCTTAATGACATTGAGATCCCCTGTTAATATTACCAAAAACTCGTGAATTAGCTCGATGATAACTTCAGCTCAATTTTCCTTATCGGCATTGAAGGTCTAAGTTACCCTTGGGGTTGGAAACATCTTTAGTAAAATCCTCTACAATATCCTTAGCAACGTCCTCCTCAAAATCATTGTTAACATACATAACTACATCCTCAACATCAAATCCTGACTTCTCCTCGACTTTATTAGGGCAATCCATTTTTTCACTAGTCCCATAAGGGAATTTGTAGATTCCAGTAGGTATTAGTAAGAATGAGAAGAATATCAAGAATTGGACCTTTATTCACAAAAATTAAAGCACCCATAGTACCAAGTGAGGGAGAAATAAGAGTTAGAGTGGGAAGCGATGTGGGGAGAAACAACCAAGTGGGGGGATGATGAGTGAGCAGGGGGAGAGGAAGTGACATTAAGATGACCCGTGATTTCAACTTCCGGATCAAAGGAAGGCATGGAATTCAGGAAATGACAAAGGCAAAGAATGGTGGGATAGGGAGGAGGTGGAGAAGGGGTGTGGCGGTGAGTGAACCAACAATAATGGGAAAATGGGTTAGAGCACGTGCATCAACAACATGCTTTAAAAATAGGTAAAGTAAACCTTGATGAAGCAAATTACCTTCACCAGTGTGAGCCTTTTGAATGGACAAAACAAGAGACTGGTATAGAAAATTGGCTAAGTTAACCTTACCACCATTGTGGAAATGAGCCAAAATGAAGAGTTGGGGACTAAAAACAAACTTATACCTTTCCTCTAGCATAAAGTAACACAATACCTTCTCGGAAAAGTGATCCCAAGGATCCTTGAGAATTTCGTTCATAGCCTGACTTGTAAATGTTAACCTTCTCTTTCCTCTTAGCTAGAAAGGCCACCATTTCTACTTTTAAGGACCTCTTAAAATAGATATCACCCTCGTTAGGAAGCCCCGTAGTGGAAACAATACTCTCCATAGTGATTTCGAATTTAGTTTTTCCCACTTTCACATGGCCCTACTTCCAGGATGATAAAATGCTACTAGACACCACGATAGAATGCCCTGAAATCCTTTCGATGAACATTGTAACCCCCTTTTCCCAAGTAATTTCTAGAAAACTTCATCCTTCTTAAGATCTTTACAATTAGCAGGCTCCAATTGAACCAGAGCACCCCCCATTTTTTTCAGAGTAGAATAACTAAGAAAAAGATGATATGAAATAAAATAAAAAACATGGGCATGTATAAAAATCCATGAACCCCTACTACCATGTGCCTACAAAAAAATGGTTGATTCCATTTATGATTAAAATTATCCATTAATAACTCAAAATTTGAGATCTCGGCTTCCCATGTGCGACGTATAAAATCAAAAAAATAAACCTTCAAATCATCATAAATGAGATCATCATCGGTAATGGAGGAAGGATATGGCCAAGTAAATCTGAAATCCAAATAATCATTAAAATTAGTGATCAAACAATACTTTCTTATCACTTTTTAGAATAGTCATCATTAAAGGATTTTAGCAGTAGTTCTGGAAGATTCCGACCCAAGTTTGTTGTTTCTCTTGAGAGACTCCAATATTAGCTAACATATCAGCCACTTTATTTCCTTCCCTATAAACATCACCATTTTCTTATTACTCTAATTTTCAAACATACATTGGAAAGAGAACACCCTACACTGAATTGGGGAGATTTTTCAAGGGTTAAGAATATTAATGAGTTATTGGGGAAAAAGAAGAAGAGAAAGAGAAGAATGGGTAGTTATTCCACTCATAGAGTTGAACTTGTAGCTTCTAGTTATCAGTCTAAACCTACAACTTCCACTTCTCAGGCCCCATAAACCCCTATTTATGAGAAACCACCATCTCCAGAGAAAAACCCTTAGCCTATTTCTCCTGATAGAATTCTAATTGTCAAAACCCTACTTGGATTTTCAACCCCTAAATCATCCACCTGAAGAAGTAAGAGGAAGTGTTCCATACCTACTTTTGAATCATAAAATTTCACTCCTTCATCTTCCAAATCCAATCCTACACCACCTAGGAATTCTCATTGCCTAAAAACTAAAAAGACATAGAAATCAAGAACCAAAAATACTAAAACCATAACACTTGATAGTGATAAAGAAGTGGTAGAGGATAATATTGAGGCAAAATCAATGAACATAGATCGGGAATGTGTTAATATGGAGACTCGGGGGAGCCCATTTAGGGTATGGAAGATAAGAAAGGAGAAGGAATTAGTGAGGAAACTACTTATGAAGGCCTTGCGAGAACTATATGAAGTCCAAGTAGAGGAAGTTCATGCTAGGGAAACCCATGAGAAGCATGAAGGAGAAGGATTTTTCCAGGAAATAGAAGATGTAATAGTGCTTGAAGTATAAAATGATGATATGAAAGTTGGGGATGATATGCCCCATGTTCTTGAGGAAATTATTAACAATATTGTTCACAGTGTTGAAATAGAATAACCACATGAGAAGATTGTAAAGGTATAGGAGAATCCTCCCATAGTTACTAAGGATATAACTGAGGCCATCTTAGATCCTTCCTCCCCATTATTTCCACAAGATAGTTCGTAACCAAATATTATCATTAGATAATATTTTGAATACCTTCCAAAACCATCTTGTAGAAACATGACAACTTAGAAAACCTTGTTAGATTATTGGGTGCAACAATTTGAAAAATATGCTAATATGATGCAGGAAAAATAGGAAAGGGATAAGGAATAATTAAACTTCCAAAATTAGCAGGACATTGAAGAAAAGGATAAACAAATCAAGGAAAAGGACAAATGAATTCAAATAATCAAGAAGTAGGAAGATACAATTCGGGTGACTAATAAAATATTTAAATGCATGCCACCATCTAAAATTTATTCCATTTTCTTGAAGGGAAACATGTTGCAATTAAATTATACATGTATCAAAAATGATTTCATTTGATATTAGTGGAACCAAATGTTTATTTAGGATATATCTAAAAATGCTTCATGAAATTCAATGTTATTATGTGAGTTATATATATATATATATATAATTATGTCTTATAATATGATAGAGATTGAATCCCAATGCTTTACATTGGATATGTTGCAATTACGACACTATGTTCCTATTTTAACAAGCCATATAGAGAAAAAAATAGATGGCTGAGTACATGCACCTATGTAAAGTACAACCATTAATGATAAAGGGTGAAGCTCCAAATACGAAGGCCATAATTTAGGAGTATGGAAAATACATGTAGCACAAGGACATTAGACAAAAATTACACCAGATAAGACAAGAAGCTCATGATGAATTCAGAAACCAAATTAAATTCAATGGCCAAGAGATTATATAGGGCTTGCACGATGTGCGAGACATTAAATTTCTCCGTAAATGTAAAGAAAATAAATGCATTCTTACCATAACATCATTCCAACTTTTATGAGGATAAAGGCATACATATAATTTTATAAACAATGTGGCAAAATATGATTTGCAATTGGTTATTATCCACCAATTTTCCACTATCCTATACCACATTGGTCTAGAAACAAGGAACTAGATGAAGACATATAGGACAATATCATGGAAATATGCAAAACGAATGCATGGTACTTATTCAATGAGCCATAAAGAACATCTACACTGACTAACTTAAGGCACTTATAAAACATCATTCAAGAAGATCATAAACCAACAGAAGCACCTAAATAATATTGAATGAGGACATTCAAGAAGTTAATTCTAAGGGTGTGATGAGTCATTTTATTTCCTTTTCAAACTCCTCATCTACTATATTTTTTTAGCCAATTGTACCCTTGAACTTGTATTTCCTGGTGATACTGTTGAATATTTCTATTATAACCTAAACTCATGGCATAAATATTAGTTAATATAATTATTACTAATGTTTACTTTATTTTGTGGATTAAAAGTATGCATTTATTCTTTTAGGTGAAATATGAAGTTAAATGATGCTATGAATAATTTCCATCCTTGTTTGCAAATAAGTTGTCATACAAATCAACTAACATGCAGCAAAGGATCCAAACACAACAAATGACATGTAGCCAAAGGAATCCATTTACAAAAAGAGGTCATCCAAAACAACCGACATGAGCACAAGGGACCCATCTCTGCAGAAAATAATCCACATGACCAAAGGAGGTCATACACATACATAAAGTCATGATTTTGAGGATCTTACACAATATGGACACTACACCTAAGATAACACATGTTAATAGAAGAAGAATTTATGTTAACAAGAATAAGAATCGATGCCATCACCTATTAATGAGTTGTAACTCAAACAAAGAACTAATTGATTAAACTCATAATTTAATAATTGGTTGATCAACCTGATCAGTTAGTTAAGGTATTTGATTATCGAGAACATCTATTGAATAGTTATGTTGCATGTATATAAGTTTCCAGTGATTGTTCGTTGAGATATTTTACTTAACGCAATTTAAAATACTAGTAGGAATCTATCTCTTCACACATCTATCGTAATGAAAGATATAAAAGGAAATATTAATGTTATATAATGGATGCATTTAGATGAGATCGATCCATAGATAAGGAACTTGTTATATTTTCCACATTTATTCTTCATTCGATGAAATAATAATATGAGTTCTAGTAAATCGTTGTAGACATAGACCTTAGGAGGGATTAACACCCAAGTCGGGGCCCACTTTTGGTTTGCTAACACTCTCATTTTATTTGTTGTTTTAATTCATTTCATGATTAGAATTATGGAAATTTATTCCTTTCTGTGTATTATTTTTTACATACTTTTACATAGTCATATTATTCATTTTAGTCATATTATAAATCATTTCTAGTATTCTTATTTCTTAATTAAAGTGAAATAAATTTACCTTTACACTCCTTAAACATTTGTAATCTTGTGCATACAACACTTTTAATACTGAAATTTTACGTCCCCTATGTCTCGATAATGAAATGACTATAGATTGATTACCAACATATTAATTGTTGCAAGTTAATTTGCACAAACACACACCATAAAATCATGTGGTCTTCCTATAACAATGATACCCTTGTTGTCAATGTAGATGGGATTGTTTTATTGTCTCACGAGAACTTGTTTCTTAGTTCTTGAACCTATAGGTCCATTTCCTCTGTCATCATCCCGATGATATCCTTTGAGATGATTCCCAAATCTATTTTTTCCTCAAGGCTTGGTGTTGAGCTTGAGGATTTGAAACCAATCCTTTCTCTTCTCTAACAATCTTATATGAAATCTCTTTGACTGCTCTAGCCAAAGTTTTAACCACTTCTTCTAAGTCCACTACCTTACTTTCTTGAGGATTTTTGGATTAATCAACTTGACACCTTCCCTCTTTAGAGGATTCATATATGTTTTATATTACTATCAATTTGAAAACCATTAAGAAATATTTCCTAGGATTTTAGGTTTTTTTCCCTCGGATAATAATTTTCTTTCTTATCAAAGGCATCTAAATACTTAATGAAGCAAGAATCATTGTTGTCGTCAAATCATTGCACCCTCCGAATGGCTAGAATGTGAATATGAAATTTAGTGTCATTGTGACACATGGGATCACCTCTCAAGATGTGGGACTTGGGCTTGAGGTGAACCTCCAGAGAAGGCCGACTTCCTCTTCCTAAACTAAGCACTACACTACTCCTAATGCAAGAAAATTGGCTAACTAGACCTATGCTAACATTTCAAGGGATTAGGGAGAGAGATTTGCAAGGAAATAAAACCTATACTAGAAGTGGTGATGCACCAAGAAAGGGTTTTTATAGACTCAGGAAGGGTTAATTTGAAGAGGGTGTGTGCACCACAAGTCAACTTCACCTACTGCAACTTAGAGAGGATACAAAATATCACAAACTAGGAAGCATACATTCCTTTTGTTAAACTCAATCAGAAAAATAAGTTATTAGTATTCCAAGAAAGCGGGATGAACTTGAGAAGCATTAACAAGCACCATAACTCAAATGCATGTAATAATCCACCCCTTGATAAGCACAATGACCTCCAAAACTTGCAAAAAAAACCTTGGTTGCATAGTTCACCTGCAAACATGAGAGAGGAAAATAGAAGTAGAAAAATCATGAAAGGACATATAAATGATCACAAAACATAATTTCCATTACTTCAAACACTTGTACAGTGCATCATTACATCAGGTAAAATTCAAAGGTTGTGATTACAATTTGAAAAGAAAGGCTTGAAAGCCTACAAATTCACATCATCTCAGCTTTTGAAGAGAGGGGAAGCTTGAAAAGTTTCTAAATCCCTCAAATAAGAACCCCTTTTACATTTATAGAAAACTTGTTGAGTGGTGAGAGAAAGAAGGAGAAGTCTTAGAATCTAGGCCAGAATGTAGGAAACAATTCATCACTATTGTTGGCCATGTTTTCCCATTTATTACACCTCCACCTTTCAAGGAACCACTCAAGGAATGAAGAAAACATGAAAATTTGGAATAAAAACCTCTAAAAATTCATCTTCTTGTGATTTCATGGTGTATCTTTCTTTCTCTCGGTTCTAACAACTATAATTTTGTGAAAAACAGCAATCGGGAAGAAAGTTGTGCTCTTCTAAGTAAAAGTGATTTTTAGGGCCTCTGGGTTACATTCCATTAGCTCTTTGATAATTCCTCATAATGATTTCATAAATTTAAAAATTTGAATTTATCTTCATTAAATTAAAAATAATATTGCAATATATTTTCAAAGATCATCTTCATGTGTTTCAGAATCCATGGGTTTAATTTGTATGTGAGGGGGCTAACTTGGGTAGTTAGTGATAGCTTCACATTTTGTTTAGTCAACACTTCAACACACTTTAGAGAACCACTCCACATCTCACATGAGATTCTTATCATCACATTGGCTGGTGAGTCATATTTGGTGGATTCTTTGTTTACCTTACCAACCTTCATATGGCCATCTCTTAATTATCTCCACTTGGCCTTAATAAAAATATCCATGTTTCTCATTCTATACACACACACTAGATGAGTGAGCTTTGAAATACACCAACCGTTCATTAATGAGTATTTTTCCACATATGGGTAAATGCCACACTCCTCCATTTAAGCTAGCTACATGTTTTCATAGTCATCTACCTCTCACACAATGAGCTCAGTAAAATCATTGACCCCTTATTGAATTTGTCCACTTCGGAGATTGAAATCCAAAATCACTCATTTCAAAAATTCCATGAACCTTGGAGGCATAGAATTCTAAATCCCAAAAATTTGAAACTCGAATTTTAGAGTTTTGGGCTTTTGGGCTTCAAACTTTTCAAGCTTGTTTTTCAAAGCAGCCGGTGAGTGAATTCTAAATTAAAAATCTCTTAAGGCCCAAAAGGGCTATGTCTAAAATGAAATCTAAAATAACTCTTGCATCTCCTTCATCATTCTAAGTTATTTTTTGTTTTATCATTTTGAAAAAACCTACCCCTTGAGCCATTCAAAGCAACTCGGATGCATCCACACCGGTGTCAATCGATCCTAGCTCACCATTCTTCATCCTCGACCTGATTCCATACCTAACACTCTAAGTAAATTTGGTTCACCCTAGCCTCAACGATTAATCGAGAAAATGATCCCCATCTCCGATGTAGAAAGGTTTTCCCACTATGGATCCCATCGTTAGAAGGCTCACCAATCCACAGTCTTCGTGCATGGCCTGAGCTCAATCTCGCAAGATTATCCTTTGACTTAAATCTGAGTTTACTCCTGTGAGTTACTCATTGAATGAATTCCCAAATACCATGGCTTATGAGTTGAAACCATCATACTCCTCACCTATTGTGTCAAACAAGCCACCTTCAACATGCCACCTCGAACCATAAAAATCATCTCATTGAGCTCGATAGACATCTCATCTTTTTCCAATGCCAAGTAAGCTCCTCTCAATTCACAACTCGGTGACCTATGTAATCTATCTAAATCAGTATCCTTCTAGCTCATACCACCGTAGCATAGACCAAGCTTTACTACCATATTTCTTAGGTTCATTATAATCTTCTTCCTATGTGACTTCTCACACCTACACTTTGAGTCATTATCCTTGAACCAACTCCTATTCATGGATTCTTTCAACTCGTCGTCGATCTTTGTATTTCCTCTAAGCTAACATGACTTGTCAATATGAGATCTAAGTTTGATGCAACTCATTGTATTCCCATGACTAAGCTACTTTCTTTTGCAAAGACATGCCAAGCATCAACACAACCTCGTGAGATCCTCTATTTTTATCATTTCTACCTGATGGATCTTGACCAAACTTGCTTCCATCATTTCTCTTTTCCATGATATATGTTTCTTGCGATGATTCTATCTTGCTCGTGAGTTATATTGATCTCCTAGTTCAACCTCATGACTATTCCCACCCTTTCTAAGACAAAATGCCTCATCCTATTATTTATTTTTCTAGTCATCGTGTTCACTCTATTGGTGAGTTTTTATCCTTTATGAGATTCATTTTTGTTTTTTTGTTTTTTACGCAAGATTGGTTTATTCTCCACACATTTGTCTTCTTGAGCTCAAGATATGACATTTTTCTATGCATGAAACCAACCCATTCCCTGTGAACTACATTGATTAGTTGGAAATCTCTTCCACATTTTTGGCAAGCCACCGAGTCATTTATAATGGGTTGGCTTGCTCCACTACAAACTCGGTCTGTCACTCCAAACACTGAGCTCAATCTCCCATCTCGGATAGCTCAGTCTCCTCAATTTTATCCTTTTCGACTCACTCACCTGATTTTTGTCGAGTGAATGTTCATTAGGCGAGACTCTTATAATGATGATAACAAGAGCCCTAAATGAATTGATCATGTTTGTGAAGAAACTCGGTTTAATACCAAGTTAAATCCTTAGCTTGGCTAATATTGAACTTCTTCCTTTTACCCCATGTTTTAGTCAATGTGGTTAAGCACTCGAGCCTAAGCCAAACTCTTAATGTAATTCCTCACAAATTCACAAATTTGGCCTTTTTCAAGTTCTCATCCATTTTCAAGCTATCATTTTAAGTTCGTTGTGCCGTAGAGTTAGTATTTAAGCTCACCTGATATTTACCAATTATGTCTCACCTTGAATCCTTTGAGCTTGATTTTGATCTAGTCATCATCTACACATTTGATTTCTAACATGACTCTACTCTTGTGAAGCCAAAATAGACGACCACTTTCACGATTCACTTCCTTAACATCTAGGAAATCATGAGATACACGATCATGTTATTTAGTGAATGTCGGCTCAAGGAGCCATCTATGAACTCAATGAGTCTTATCCAAACAACTCAGCCTATATACAGATCATCCTTTGAGCTAAACTCAACACCACACATCCTTTCGAATCGCATAGCTCAACCATGTTCAAGATCAACTTGTATATCCTTCTAACCTTTCAAATTTGACATCACTTCTTTTCACCTACGATCTCCATCGAGCCAAATGACTCTAACTTGGTGAAATGTTTTGTTGGCTCGGTCCTTCTTGAGCCGAGATGAACTCAAATCTGAACTTGTAGTTATCTCGATCATTAACACTCCTTTTGATACTTTGATCATATGCATACTGAGCCATTCACTTGTTAGCATGGAACTTTCCTAAATGGGCTTGACCCAGTAGGCACGTTCATGACTTGACATGACCCCAAGTTAGCCTTGTGTTCATTTTTGTCTTGCGAGCTCCATGTGTAACAATTCTCACTCACTAGATGCCACGATAGAGTTAATTTTGTATGATGAGTTGTTGAATCATCTATTCCATGAGGCATTAATCATTAGATCACTTTTTTATCTCAATTAAAATATAATGGAACTTGGTATTCATTACACATGCATTACCAATGTAGAACCCTAGATACTAGCTATCAACATAGGCCATCAAAATAGAGCTCTATACATTGATATTTGATTTTATCTTTATTTATCAACTCGATCATTTTTTCCCGTAATGACTAGAAATGGCCCACGGGGTTTTGTCCAATTTCTATCTAGGAGGGAAAAATTGATAGCATTTTTGATGACCTCTTAGGAATGCTTTTCTACGGTAAGCATGATTCTAGTAGCCTTGTCTATCCATTGGGCATGGAGTTATAAATGTCAATATAAGACTGATGTTGAACTATGAAACTCTTGAATAGTGAGTTTCATGTTCCCAAGTTACCTGAACACTACTGCATCCTACATCCCAAAATTGGAATGACTGCTACAAAATGAAGGATAATAAATGAACCTGTCCTGAATCCCCTCAAACATTGCCAATCTTAGACCTCCTTGGAATGCCGAGCATGAAGTATAATGAATCTGATGCACTTTTCATCTAGAGAATACTACAAAACTTTGAACAAAGAAGCTGAGGAATAGGGGAAATCTTGAAAAATTCTCTGAAACCTTGAACCTTTCTCTTCCTTGAAAAACCTCCAATGATGAAACAATGTGTAGAACAACACAAGAGTGACAATGGAAAACAAAAAAAAGCTGAAGCTGAAAACCATACATGCCCCAATTGAAACATGCAGGGTGTGTAATGTACTTATTCTACTAAAATAAAACATATTACTACCCTACACTAACCGGAAGCATAGGTGAACTAAACAAACCCTGCAACTGGTTGTGCAAAATAACTTCCTATCCTTACAATGGGCAGCCATGAAGATGATGTGATAATGGACATGGCTGAAACTAAAAGTGAAAACTGAAGCAAGCCCAATTCTTCACCTAGTCCACTAAGGCATCAGCTAGAAAGAGGAAATATGCCTCTTTTAGTTGTTATGTATTTGTCTTATAGAGGCATAGCAATTGATTCTTGGGGTTGTGAAATTCATCCTAACATTCTAAAATGAATGTGACTAGCTATAACTTCTCTTTTGTCGCAAAAGAATCCAAATACCTTATGGGACATGGTATTACCCTATGAATTTTCCTTCTATCCTTAACTGCAATTTTGACAAGAACATCAACTAGAATAATTCCTTAAAAAGAAAGATTGTCTATAATATGATTTTCCTTATGTTCCCCATTTGTAAACAACTCTTCTCCCATATGAATGAATGGTACTGAATTGATGTACTCTCCATTTATTTTTCCTTATTTTATAACAAGAAGTTCCTCCATGACATGCATCTTCCTTGGATGCTTCACGGGCTCCAATGGAATCCTTTGGAAAATCTATGCAAGTGTTTGAACTGTATTTCTCATATAGGAATTCCACTTTCATTTGAAGACAAAGTTTTTCTACATCTTTAACCTCCTCATCCCACATGAAACCTACAAGATAAAATTCTTACACCTGATTTTTTTCAGGAAAATTAAGGGAATTAAGACATAAATGGTTTTCTTCCACCATCACTTGTTCATCAAACAAATCTGACTCCATAATTAAGAGAAAGAAACTCTCAATAATGTCTTCTCTGCACAAAGCCTCCGAATTTGACTTAGTTTCTCCCACATGCTTCTCTCTTTCTTCTTTCAATGAATGTTGTAGAAGATCTAATTCCTCCATTTCAAATTCAAAAGGATAACTTGAAACTATAGGTGGTCCTTGATTATTTCCTTGTATAGCACTAGGCAACTTACATTGAAGGCTAGATAATAGAACATCATAAATGGGTATTTCCATAGGCTCTTTTGCATCCAAATACTCCTCCAAATCTAGCAGAGACACTTTGATTTTTTGTTCTTTGACTATGCAAAGGGTTCAACCTCCCTCATGATGTTACTTGAATTAGTAGTTGATTCTCCATGACCTTCCTCATCTTCAAACATAACATTTTCAAGATCAAAATCATCTAATAAATCAGAGTTTTGAAAGAATAAAGGAGAGGGAATAATTTGAAACTTCTTGCATGGTATAATCTACACTTGAAACTTCTGAGTCCATCATGGAAAGAATCCCGCTATGGTCAGTTGTAGCATTCAATGAGGATATTGGAAAGTTACTACAATGTTCCATAAATGTAGCGAGTTCTTGACATGCCTAACAATTTGGATCATTGCACTCATAAAATTCACCTTGTACACTTGAGATTCCTTCTTCTTCAGCTTGCACATTCTCTTCTTCAACCAAATTTGTAACTTGTGGGGAATCAACAGTCTCCACAAACATAGTGCCAACATGCATGCTACACTCTGAACACATATACTGATGCTCATCATCCTCTTGTACTTTTTTCAGTCTCCACCATCTGCTCTTAAATATCAACCATAGATGCAAGTTGGGTTAGAAGAGGAACTTTCTTTACATTCAATCTTGCAGCCCACTCCATTTTTTTTGCAAGTTTATCTTTATTAAGCTCCTGAACATACCCCTCTTCATCCTTAGTATAATCATGTTCTTACCAAAATGGATTTTGAACTATAATAAGAGGGGTGGGTTGGGATTAAATGACTTCCCTCAATATTTTAGATAGCGGAAGAGGTAAAGATTATTGTGTTGGTGATCTTTGTAGAAAAGAAGGAACTTTGGAAGAATGAGGAATAGAAGATTCATGATGGGATGAAAAGATAGGAAATGAAGGAATGAAACTCTTAACATGAGCACTGGTGGCTTACTTGGAATTTGAGGTTTATAATGAAATGACATTAATCGGGAATTGGAAGGAGGACTCGAGATGGTGGTGTATGAATTACCCATTGAAAAGGATTCCTTTCATTGAACTCATAATCCTCTATCTCTTCAATCCAACCTTCAAGTTGAGGTAGTAATTCAGTCATGAAACCAATATTTTCCCTGCAGTCGTAAAAACTTGGCATAGGGCTAACCCATGGACAAGCTATCTTGAAGCCAATCTTGAACGCCTTTATTTGAGTTGTGGCTCTAGATTGTACCATGCATGCATCCATTATTTGAATCTTAAGTTAAAAATTTACATCTTCATCTGTAAGATGGCCTCTATCATATTCATGCTCCTTCTCTTGAAAAGATGCATAGTTAAGTGAACCATCGAAAAGGCCATGGCTCTGCTCATAGATATATACATGTTTTTTATTCTCATCATAAAATGGAGGTGGAGGTGGATTAAAATAAATTGAATATGGAAATTTTTGTTGCTAGTGCAAGTGGGAGCTCACTGTGGAAATGAAACCATGATTACAACTCCATTTTGGGTTTTCAGAACTCTCCATTTTGGGTTATCGGAACTCTCTATTTTGGGTTTTTAGAACTATCCATTTTGGGTTTTAAAACTCTCCATTTTTGGTTTTCAAAACTCTCCATTTCGGGTTTTTTTAACTCTCCATTTCAGGTTTTGGAACTCTCCATTTTGGGTTTTGGAACTCTTGCAAAGTCTATAGATTCTAAAATCAAAATTTGATGTAAAATTCTATAGCCAAGGGCAAGGAAAATATGAAGTATACATTCCTTAGAGTGGCTCCCCATTCTTTTCTATCTTCAGACTTGGGGAATATAGGAGACACTGATCTTGGACAGATTGATTTTCTAGACTTCTGGGTAAGGGTGAAATCCCTAAACAAGAAGTCCTAGATGCAAGCCATATATGATAGTGGACTTGTTTTGGCTACTGGATTTCCTACATCCATGCATTTCCTTGAGTTTGTCTTAGTTTCACCAACTCACTTTGATGAAAACTCTAGGACAATTAAGGATGTTGATGGCAAGGTTGTAATCTTCTTAGAACCATATTTCTTTGAGGAATTATTCAAACTTCGGATGTCAAAGATTATGCAACAATTTCATTGGAATTGGAAGTAGAGTATTGGGAAAAATAAATAAAAGTATGTATAAGGGTCATGTTAAAAATCTATCTAGCCAAGAATGTTACTAAATTTCCCAAGACTATGTATCAGTCGGACTTCATCCAGGAAGTCAATGACATTATTGTGTTACTAAGTAGAATTTTAGGCCTTCCCTTTGCAAAGGAATTTTAGGAATGGATGTTCCTATATATAGCTACCATCAAGAAAAGCAAATAATTTATTATATGGGGGATCATATCAATAGCTCCATTTATTTTCAGTTAAGCAAGGTATCGTCTTCCAAGAGTTTCTACATGACATCCTTTTTGGTCTATGTTATAGCTGCTATGGGGGATTTTATCGACTTTGAATACTAAGGGTATTCAAGTACTTCCCAAATTTATGATTTCTATCCTCATCTTACACTAGATGAGGGAAGCAGGCACTTCCATAGAATTAATGATGCTTTCTTTGTTGTCATTCTCTATCATTTCGATAAAGAGTTATACAACCAAAGGATTTCTAATGAAGCCTTCAAGGAAGTATGTGAGTGGGGGATATCTACTTATAGTTCCCTACATTTACATATATTTGGATTCCTGGTTTCATAGGTGCTCCCAGTAAGCTACCAAGATGTCCCACTAACAAGTGGGTCTTACTAGAATTGGTTTGGCAAATTACTAGACTATCATAAGATTAGAATAAACGACACAAGGTGGGAATTCAATTCCCTATTTCAATTGGTAGATACACTTGTCCAAATATTTATAAGGAAAAGAACGTAGATGCAGAGATGTCAGAAGTAACTTTGTGGACCTTCCATCCTTGAATCAGTTTCGACTACTGGGGTAAATTTAGTGAAACAGTCTATCGAGCTCCCACGTGCCCCAAATAAAAGACATTTGGATTCATTTTTGAGATGAAATCATCATCAGACAAATATATTATGAGAGATTAACTCTAGATGAGGTTCGGAAATTTGGTATAGCTAATATTCCAAAAGAAATGTAGAATGAATGATGAAGTCTTGGATGCAACTTATAAAAATAATAATGGTTCCAATCAACCATTTCCATGGATTGATTGGTATGTAGAATAATGTTGTAATACCAAGGAGAGGGTGGGGACCATTCTACGAGAGAACCTACAATTGGTTTTCTACCTTCGGAATTTCACCTAAAGGGTTAGATCAACCTACAAATATAGGATCCCAACCAACTGTGAGTCTTCCAACACCTACAAAAGGGAAGAATTCCATCCAAAAGGGCTGAAGCAGCCCAATTAAGATATCATTTGTTGTTGGTAGCTCCTATCTCTTAAAGGATACCCCTTCCAAGGTTGTGTCTCTAGAAATACCTCAAAAATAGTAGAAGTTGTTGATTCTCCAAGTGTCTCACATGATCTTCCATCTCCTCTTTCATCATCACTTCCTCTATCATTTCCTTCCACCTATACAATCATTTATTCTTTCCCATCCCCTTCTATGGCCCAAGTATTCTCATCTCTTCTAGTTCTCTCAGTAGGGGAAATGATTGGGTCACCCATCTCTTCTTCACTACCTCTAACACTTCCATTTCTTTCCATCTCATCTTCTAATCCCATTATATCCAATCCTATGGCCATTCTCACATTCACCCCATCCATTATTTCCACCTCTATTCAAATGCCAACTAATGTTTCTAGTGCTCTTGTTTTGACTAGTGCTTTAGGTACCAAATCAGTTGTTCCACTCCCATTAGCATCAACCATTCCAAAATGGTTGTTTTTTCATACTCTAAAATAAAAGAAGGTGCCTCTGGGGGATGTCATAGACCTAACTGTGTTGGAACCCACACCAAAAATACAAGCCAAGAGGCCTAAAATTTTTTCCATCCTATTAGTGAATCAGTCTAGAGAAAGGGTCATGGAATTTGCTACTCCCATTGAAGGGAAAACCAAGGAAACTATTACAGCAATGGATTATCGAATTTCTATATTTTTTCTTGGAAAAGAAACACACGAAGGAGATAAACATGATGTGCAGGCTTCTCTTGGATTTTTTTGGAAAAATATGATAAGGAAAAGGCTTCCAAGGATGAGCTCAAAGTAAAGGTTGAGCAACTCACTACATTATTAAGGAAGGTAACAAAACCAACTCCATCTATCGAGGTTTCAACTACTACGACTCTGACAGTTTCCTCTACTCTTGATGATATTCCTTATCATGAAATTGAGAAGATAGGTCAGAAGGGAAGATCGGTAAATGGATGGATGGAGTGTATACTTCAAGAAGCCAATCCTTTAATTAAAGAGGCTCTTGAAATATATAATGATTTACAGGTTGGAAGAGATGCTATTTGTAAAATGGATGAATCCTTTTCTGAGGATAATAATAATCTGAACTTGAATTTAGCCACATGGAGTGAAATCAGAGAAGAAGATTCAGATTTACTCCTTCAGGAGGATGTAATTGATGATGCTTCAAAATTGTTTGAATATCAAAAAGCAATGGAATTCTGGTCTCAAGTGTTGCAATATTTAATAAAGAAGTTGGATGATAAACGAATAGAAATCATGGATGCTCTAAATGACATATCAAAAGAGTTTGATAATATTAGTTGTAATTTCTTCAATGAGAACATTGATTCTCTTCCAGAGGATCAAATATGGGAAAATTTCAAATATTTGGTGAAACGAGATGATGAGGTTACCTGGAATTTGAGAAGTGACTCTATTGATATGTTGGTGTCATGCTATAATTTTACAAAAATACTAAAGAATGTCATGGGTAAACTTAGAATAGTTATAGCTAAAATCACAACGAAAATCGAGATAGTATATGTAGTGAATCACTATGCATGTGGGCCAGAGGATAGAGAGATTTAGGGAATTATCAAGTGTTTCATTGAGTACAAACATCATATGGCTGATGGGATAAGGACCAAGGGAAAATTGAAGCCTAGAGAAGATGTTGTAGATTTAATCCAAAGCTAGGCGGCTATGAGAGGACTAATCCAAGTTGTAGATCGGTTAAAGTTGTAGGGTTGACTGGGTCAACTTCTTGCAACAAAATTTGTTATTTTATGGGAGCATGTTCCCTTGAGTTTAATGACATTTCTATTTTTATTAAATTTTTAGTTAAGTCCAGTTGTAATGGCTCAGCCTAAGGAACTTATAAATAGAGAAGTACATTATGTCTTTAGGGATATCAATTTTTGGAGAAGTTACTCTTCAAGCCTAGAAGAGTGCTTTGGATATTCAGAAACCTTTCAATTACATTCAGAGTGATATTTTTCCATGGAAATATGAGTTATTGTGTTAATGGTTAATGTGTTTATGCTTTGTGAATTCCTAATTCCTTAGTATAAGTGGTTGGCTTGTCTTTATCTCAGAGTATCTTATTTCATTCTGTTAGAAAGTGATATAATTGTGTGAATATTAGTTGTGAAAAGTTATCTTCCTTCTGTTATGCAAGCCATATTATCATTGACCCTTATGAATGAAATAGATGTTTGACATGTGTCTATTTATATTATTGTGGTGATTGATTGTGTTTCTAATTGAACTTGATCTATCTATGCATAATCTGAGTTTAACAGCAGGAACATATGCTTCTTAGTTTGTGATATCATGTATCCTCTCCAAGTTGCAACAGGTGAAGTTGGTTTGTGGTGCATACACCCTCTTTGAATTAACCCTTCCTAAGTTTGACAATACCCTTTATTTGGTGCATCACCATCCCTAGTATAGTTTAAGTTATTTTGTAAATATCCTTCCTAAAACCCATTAAATGCAAGCATAGGTCTAGATAACCATTTTATTGCACTAGGAGTAGTACATCACTTAGTTTAGGAAGAGGAATCCAACCTTCTCCGAAGGTTCACCTTGAGCCAAAGTCCCACAGCTTGAGAGGTGATCCCATGTGTATCAATCACACCAAACGTCATGTTCACATTCGGCCATTAAAAGGGTGCAATGATTTGATGAAAATAGTTTTGGCACATCGATGAGGCAAGAATATGTCTAATTAACGTATAATATATGATATCATCTTAGTCTCCTTTTTATTAAGTTGATTGCATTTTGTGACTTTTACTTGATCGATATGAGTTAGGATGTAATTGTCTATATTTTTATTGATTGTGATTCTAATGTTTAAAAGATATAAAATTCCAGATGAAGTGTGTGTTTGAAATTTAGTTTTGTAATAAAGTAGGTCTATTTATTCAATGAAATGAAGCAAGTAGTGCTCAGTATGTTTTTGTAGTATCTGTTCCTACACATCTTAGTTCTGGAACTTCCAAGCTAGTTCTGGAACTCCATCACACAGTCATCATTTAGTTTCGGAACTTTCGGACTTAGTTCCAAAACTCCAAGATTTAGTTCTAGAATTTTTAGACTTAGTTTTGGAACTCCTTGGTATAGCTCTAGAAATCTCACGGTGTTGATCCTTAATGATTTTCTATGGTTCTAGAACTTCTCTAAAGTTCTGGAACTTATGGGAGTTATCTATTCTAACCACATCCAAAGACTTTTCATCTACAACCCTTTTAATCAGGAAAGGATGAGAATATTTTGAACACAGATCCAGGATATTTATCTTACATCTATATGATCAGCCACAATCGACTCAAAGATATATTCTCGGGCATGATTTGATTTCATCAATTGTTTACACAGATTGTGATTGTAAACTTTATATAAAAGTATACCGTAGTAGATAGATAATATATATATATATATATATATATATAGAATATGATATGAGATAGAAATAGAACAAAGAAGAGAAATATAGACTAAGTACTCAGATCCAATATATTTTGTAATACTGAATGTTTTATCAATAAAATAGCCATTCCTATTTGAGAGAATTCTGAGTTGTTAAATCCTGATTCGAGGAGGAGCAAGGGCCCACTCCCCCAAGGACCAAGATATTCATTTATTTGGTATTTATATTTCTTCAGCAAATAGCTTAGATTTTTTAATTCTGTATTTTTTTAATTCCTCCGGTTAAACTCGTTGTATACTTGTTCCTATAGGTGTCTGGATAGATTCTTATATTTCTTGCAATTGTTTTCAAGCATTAAAAATTGAGTGTGTTTATTTCCAAAAGAAAGTGTGTTTACTTTCAGAAGCAAGTGTGTTTATTTTCCAACATCAAGTGTGTTTGTTTCCATTTTGCATGGTGTGTTTACTTTCAACAAGTTTTCATAGTATGATTTAAATAAGGTTTTACCAAGAAGTCCTTAAGACATTGAAGAGATCCCCCAAAAATACAAAAATAACTATAGTAAACTACTAGATGGATAATATTACTCTTGTTGCATATAGTTTTAGACACACCCCTAGTTTGATATGCCATCAACAAGAAGTTGATTAATTGAAGGGAATAACAACACCCATCATTTTTAGTGTCATTGTTGTGGAACACTAGTTGAAACTTTCTAATTAAGTGTTAATAAGAGCAATAAATCATACATCTAGTTGTTGAAGGATCTTCCCTACTATATCATAAAATATATGAGTGGACCAAGAGACTCACAGGAGGTAGATTCCTCCCAAAAACATCTTCACAAGAATTCATAACATCCTCTAGTCAAAGTAAGGAAATTGATCAAGAATTAGAGACACCATCATCCCTTGTCAGACAAGAAACAAAATTACCATTTTTAGAATTCTTAGATCAGTCACCTAAAGGAAGTGTAACTTTTAGAAGGATTATTACTCAAGATCCATTTAGGGAGAGTTTCGATTCTCAATTGAGTAGTCAACCTCCTAATCCTGATTTTCCTCCTTCCCTAAGGCATACTGCTTACCACATTGATCGGGAGGAAATTCAAAAAATATTTTTAAAATGGCACAAGAAGCTGAGAGAGAACCTGATAGGACCTTTACTTATCCAATCCAATTGGGAGATGATGATACATCAATGAAAAATATCTCACCTACACATTTACCCACATTTAGAGGGATGTCATCTGAAGATCCTGACCAATTTTTGTTTGAGTTCAAGGTACTATGTCAGACCTATGATTATAAAAAGATAATAAAAAACTCAAGTTATTTCCATCCAATTTGAAGGATGCAGCAATGAGGTGGTTCATGGGATTACCATCCAACTCTATTATCACTTGGGGCACAAGTGGAGACTACCTTCCTAGATAAATACTAGGATTATTATAGAGGGAGAAATAGGAAGGAAGAATTCTTTAAAATCAAGCGGGAGCAAGATGAAAACATAGAAGACTATTTAGACAGATTCCTCTTTGGTAGAAAAAGATGTGGATTAGTGCTTCCAGAGGAGTTAAGTAAAACCATTTTTCTTAAAGGTTTGGATGATGGATCTAGGGAAGGCCTTAACTTGATAGGAGGTGGAGACATTGATTAGATAAGAATGAATGGAATTATGGAGATTTGTAGAAGCTATTCCAGAATAAGAGGTGGACCTAGAAAAGGAAAATCAATGAAAATTCTAAATCTAGATATGACCAAACTAATGGATGAGTTAGAAAACATTAAAACAAACATTTTAGTACAATTAACCTCTACTATGGATGGATTACAAGATAAATCAAATGCCAAAACTGAACCATTGGTTATGTATTGTCCTAGATGTAGGAAGAAGCATGCACTAAGAGACTATCCTTTGGATAAAATAGAAATGTGTCGTATCTATGAATCTAAAGAACATGATAATGATGTTTGTTCTTTACTTCCAGTTATTAAGAATCAGCTTAAACAAACCAGTGCCTCATCTATAATAGAAGAATTAAATTTTGTTCAAAGACAACCTAACCAAGGGCAGTTTATGCCAAGATTGGTCCCTAATCCTTGGAAGATGTCATGGGCTACTCAGTCAGTACCACAAAATTGGGGACAACCACCCTGGCTACCTCAACCAACTTGGAACCCTCAAGATTGGGAAAATCAATCTTGGTATGCTCAGGGACATCAACAACCATGAGATGGTCAAGGAAATCCTTATGCTTGGTCACAACCTATATGGAACCCTAGTAATTATTCTCAAGGAAGAACATATCCAAATCAGAATCAACATGCCATCATGGGATCTCCTACACAAAATTCACAAACTGAGAATTTATTCCAAATGCAAATGCTAGCACAACCAGTAGAAAATTCAATAAACAAAAAAAAACACTCCTGTTTATGGAACAAAACCAGAAAAATTAGTTTATTTACATGTTATGGATTGTAAGGATATTCAAACTAGATCTAGGGAAATCATTAACATTCCAACCCTTAATAATAACTTAAATGACAGAAGAAAATGAAATCCCTAATATTGTTATTCCAAAAGAGGATATAGAAAGAAAATAAAATGAGCCAGATAGCAACACTACTGAGACTCCATTTTTAGAGAGATTTAAAGAAGCTATAGAAATCAAGGAGTTTGAATTGGTATAGGAACTAAGGAAATTGAATATTGAAATACCACTATTACAAGAAATTAAAGACATTCCAGAATTGAACAAATTAATCAAAATGTTATGTATGAAAAATCCTGGAAGGAAGAAACAGTACCCAAGACTATCAAAGTAGATGGGAAACTTACTGATTTATTAGCAGGAAAAATTTTACTTCCCAAATATGGAGATCCTGGAAGTCTGTTATTTCTATCTCTATAGGAAATAAGGATGTACATAATGTTTTGGTAGATTTGGGAGCAGCTATAAATGTAAAGACAATGGATACTCGAAAAAAATACCATTAATGGGTATACAACCTAATAATAGCATATTGTAGATGGAAGACTAGTCAGTAGCAAGACCAGGTGGTTATGGTGGAGTCATGGGAATATCCAATTGACTTCCTTATACTGCAGCCAAAAGGTAAAACATTGGGTTATCCCATTATTTTGGGTAGACCATGGTTAGCTACAGATTCTTTACTTTAATAGATTGTAGGTCAGGTGATATGACAATCTCGAATGGTAAGAACTCTAAAAAAATTTCCTTATATCCTATTGCATGACCTTTTACTAACAATCATGAACAATTGTGGGTTGATTCTCCTGAAACTAATAAGAAAAATTTGTCTTCTTTGGCTATGATCACATTGTAGGATCATGTAAGAGAAGTAGAAGAGATGATTAATCCACCATTGGAGGATAACTAGTTGTCCTTGAGGAAATCAAAAATAGTTCTGGAACCTATAAACTTAGTTTGAAACCCGTGAACTTAGTTTTGAAACCTGCGGCTATAGTTCCAGAACCACCACATTTAGTTCCGGAACCACGACAACAACAGTTCTCTTTGATTGAAAATAATTTCACTCTGGAGGAATGAGATTTATCGTGGGGAGAGGATGAATCAGTAGCTTCAGTTTCAAGTACATCAAGAAGTGGTGAAGAATTTCTGGAAAGTAGCAATGATGAAGAATTTGGCTGCAAAGAGATAAGTATCATAATTCTCATTACTGTCCTTTTTCTAGTATTTTGTCTCAAGGAACTTTTGGAGATGTTTCTACATACCATATTCTATTACCACATGCATGTCCATTAAATAATTTAATGAAAACCTTCCCACAAATCATTTCATCACATATTGGAACCAAGCATGTTGAAATTCAACTAGGTAAAACTTTAAACATTAACAACTGGTTGAAGGAAGATGAAGAAGCTAAATTGTTTGATGTTCTAAAAAATCATACTAAACCTTTTTCTTGGGATTATAAAGACATGAAGGGGATTCATCCAAGTATCTACACTCATCACATCTATACTGAAAACATTAAACTAGTTAGGCAGCCTCAAAGAAGGATTAACCCAGCTTTAAGGGATATAGTCAAACAAGAAATTGAAAAACTATTACAAGTAGGTTTTATCTATCCTATCTCAGATAGTCAGTGGGTATCTCATCTTGTATTTATTCCCAAAAATAATTGAAAATGGAGAATATGTGTTGACTATAGGGAACTAAAAAAGCCACAATGAGAGGTTATTTTCCCTTACCATTCATAGATCAAGTCCTAGATAACCTTTCAGGTAAACAATACTTTTCTTTCTTGGATGGCTTTAGTGGGTACAATCAGATCAGAGTTTCTACTGAAGATCAGGATAAAACTACATTTACATGTCCATGGGGAACCTTTGCCTATAGGGTGTTACCATTTGGTTTATGTAATGCTCTTATAACTTTCCAGAGATATGTACTTGCAATCTTTGCTAATCTAACAAATGATTGTGTTGAGGTATATATGGATGACTTCACTGTACATGGAGATACATTTGAATATGCTTTGAGGAATCTAGACAGAGTGTTAACAATATGTGAACAACACAACCTATCTCTTAGTGATGAAAATTGTTTGATTATGGTGGATGAAGGGATTGTATTAGGACACCATATTTTAAAAAAGGAATTCAGGTGGATCAAAACAAAATTAGGATCCTTTGATTTACCTATTCCTCGAGACCCCACAGATATCAAATCATTTCTAGGGCATGTTGGGTACTATAGGCATTTTATAAAATATTTCAGTAAAAATGTTGCCCCTATGTTTAATTTTCTAACCAAGGACTGTGATTTTATTTGGGATGAAAAGTGTTATCATGCTTTTGAGGAAATTAAAGAAAAATTAATAAGTGCCCCAATATTGAGAGGACTTAATTGGGGAAATCCATTTCATACCCAAACAGATGCCTCAAATTATTCCATTGGTGCAGTATTAGGATAGAAATATGAGGAAGGAAAGATGTATGTCATTTATTATCTTAGCAAGAATATTACTCCCACTTTGAAAATAATTACACCACCACTAAAAAAAAATTATTGTTGTGATTTATACTATCAATAAATTCAAACATTACATTATAGGATACAAGATATTTGTACACATAGATCATTCAAAAATTAAGTATCTAATGAAAAACCAGTGGTTGGAGGAAGAATAATTAGATGGTTATTAATTTTGCAAGAATTTGATATTACCATTGTGGACAATCTAGGTAAATCTAATGTGGTAGCTGATTTTTGTCAAGACTAAACACCACTTTGGGGAGAAAGATCCGATCAAGGATAACTTTCCGGATGAACAGCGCATTTGCAATCTCAAAGCAAGTACACATTGGTTTTCTGATATGGAAAATTATCTTACAACATGGAACTTTCCTCCTTCTTTCACTAAGAAACAAATAAAGAAGTTAATTAAAACTAGTGTATAATAAAAATGGTTAAATGGAATGCTATTTAAATTTGGTCCTAACTTTGTTTTGCGTAGGTGTGTGAGAGAGGATGAAATCTTTGACATCCTCGAACATGTCATGATGAACCAAGTGGAGGAAACTATTTAGTGTAAGGAACAACTTATAAGATACTTGCACTTTGGTTATTATTAGCCATCTTTGTACAAGGATGTGAAAAGATATATCAAGAGGTGTGATCCTTTTCAAAGGATGGGATGACTAACTTTCACCAATGAAATTCCCTTGAACCTCAAGTTTTGGTTAAAACATTTGAGAGATGGGGATTGAATTTTGTTGGTCCCTTTAATCCTCCTTCACAAAAGAAGGAATATATTCTTGTGTGTACTGACTATGTGACAAAATGGATAGAAGTCCAGGGCATTGAAAAATGCCACCTTTGAAGAAGCGATTGTTGATTTCCTTTGGAAGAGAATTATGATAAATTTTGGAGCACCAAGGAGCATAGTTTCATATCAGGGACCACAATTCATGTCTAATATGATCAAGGCTTTCACAAGGTATTACTAAATCAATCATAGGAATTCGTCTCCTTACCACCCATAGTCAAATGGACACGTTGAAGTAAAAACATAGAATTGGAGAACATACTTACCAAAATAATTGAAGTTGGGAGAAAATATTGGGTAAAGAGACTACCTAAAGTTGTCTAGGCTTATAACACAACTTGAAAACTACAATAGGTTTTTCACCATATGAATTAGTCTATGGGAAAAGTACCTTATTTCCTATAGAGTTTGAACTTGGACATTGAGGACAGTAGTGAAGGTGTCGATTGAGTTGAATGAAGCTGAAAAAGAAAGAATCCTTGAACTCAATGAGTTGGATGAATTAAAGATGTAAGCACTTAAGTAGACAAAGATAATTCAAGAGCAAAGGAAGCAATGGCATGACACACATATCAAGAAAAGGTAATTCAAAGTAGGAGACTAGAGCATTGTTTTTCGATTCTAGGTACCAAAATTCAAGGGAAAATTGAGAACCAAATGGTTGGGACCCTATCAGATTGAGTAGATATTTGAAAATGGTTCTATTCAGATACTTCTCATTGATGGCATTAATAGAACACTCTTTGTCAATGGGCATAGGATGAAACTCTATAGGAAGCCTCCCACTAAGGTTGAATTCTTGAGGAAGATTGAAGTAGAAAAATAATTTGATCATATGGAAGCACCCAGTTCTTTAAAAATGATCAAATAACTAGATGATAGATCTAGAATAAAATGAAGAAGATGAAAACCAGAAAATGGCATTTTCTTCCCTAATAAAAAATTCTCTCAAGGTCAATTGAAAACCAACAAATGGCGGTTGACCTCTTCTTTTGGATAGTTCAAATAAAAGGGAATTATTTTGAATTCTAGCTATCTTATCTAATCATGTTTTGTTCCACTTGTAGGAATGACGAGTCATCATAGCAAAAGGATTACATCATCAAGGATGGTAATTATATCTTTTAACTTATTTAGGGTTGAATTAAATGTTTGCATGTGTGATTTGACTTAATTTAAAAGTAGGTATGATGAGTCATCTATTTATACATTATGATTACAAGTGTGTAATCATGAAGATGATTTGGATGGAATAAGTGGTGGCATGGTTATCATTAGTAATAATTATTGAAAAATCAAGTGAAATAAGTTACAGAGATATTTTGAGGGAGGAACAGAAAATTAAGTTTGTGTTCCACAACTAAGAACAGAGGTTCCACAGCTAAGAATAGAGGTTCCGCAGCCAAATTCGTCAGTTCCACACTTAAGAAAGAGGGTGTGCAACTAATTTTCACAAAATTGAAAGAGATAGAACTCGAGATGATATGGGGATTAAAAATAAATCATAACTAGAGGATGATTCCCAGCTGCTCTCAAATGAAGAAGTGGCATCCATCTTAGAGCATGCAGGATGGCTAGAGTTCTTGAAGAAATTTTAAAGGCATAATGATGAATTGGTAAGAGAATTCATCATAAACCTAGAGAAATCTAGGAAAAAGGTGAGAAATATCTTTATAACTTTTTCTGTAAATACTCTACATAACATGTCTGGAGTGCCAATTGTGCATGTCCCACAACTTTCCAAAGGGAATTTGAAATAACTTGTTGAATTCTTACTATAGGAAGGATAAACTGAACCCCAATACATCTACAATACAAAGAAAATCATAAAATGGGTCAAAAGGGCAAGTTTTCCCAAACCCTTTCATAGGGTTCTGTTTTGGCTAGTGAAATGTTTAACCTTTGATGGTCAATTTGGGTATGTGGGAAAAGAAGTCCTAAAAATGCTCATATATCTAAAGTATGGGGCCACAAAACCCGAGTACATAATAAACCTTCTAGGGTTTCTTTTTTATTCTATCTAGATTATGGCTCAAAGGTATTCCTGGGGTGTTGGGATAATAAGGCATCATGGTCTAATTCATTTTATATGCGGTAACATTTTTACATCAAACAAAAATGGAGAAAAATTTTGGGATAAGTTTCTTGGCAAGTTAAAAACCCTAATATTATCGAACAATTCCAGCCCCATTCTATCCTTCAACTAATATAGAAATTGATGCCCTATAGAAGAACATAGGGAAATGGAAAGAGAGAATATACCAAAAGAAGAAGGTCTCGTGAGAAATATCAAAGCACAAGAGAGCCTTCAGTACCTTGAAGGAAATTCCTTCTTCTGCAAAGAACTTCAAGGAAGCGAATATCTATCTCTCGACGATGATAGCTCACCCATGCAAGAGCAAGAAAGAATAGTGAGAAGAAGCTCTAGAAAGAATTCCACTACTCGAGCATGTTGAAATTCCCTAGAGAAGAAAAATTCATAAGAGGACAAGGAAAACCCCAGAGGGAAGGATTGAGTAGGAAAGGATGGAAAATGAAGCTACTAATATTTTAGGCAGCATGGCCATGACTCCTCCTAAGCCCAGTCAAGCTTAAATGGAAAGAGGAGAGGAGAGGAGAGAATTGAAGAGCAATATTTTCAGGAATTGGCTAAACCATCAGCATTGCCACATGAAGAAGAAGAGTTGGCATCCTGGAGAAGAAAAGGAAAATTTCCTTTGATAGAGGAATAATGCCCAACTCCTCAAGTAATTTCAGAGGAAGAAGAAAGACATCAAGTTAAATAGGATCTATTATTGTCTAGAGAAGAGCTCATTATCAGAGAAAAGGATGAGGAATTAGATTTCCTCAAACTCAAATTAGAATAAAGGGAAATTCTCATTAGAGAGCTAACAACTCAGCTTGCAGCTAGGACTAAGGAATTATCAGCAACCAAGAAACAACTGATAGAAAAAGAGGAAGAATTTTAGACTTCCAGAAAATAGAGTGTTGTGTCCACAGTCTCTGCACAGACTGAGTTAACCTATTTTCCACTCAAACAGCTATGGAATGACACTTGCAGGGAACTCAGAGAAGCCAAAACATCAAATGAAGAATTGAAGACCAAGATGGAAGAAGAGAAGGAAAGAAAAGAATGGGAACAAAATTTTTATAAGAAGGAAGGAAATAAATATAAATGTCTTGCAAAAATTCATATGGTCTATATTATGAGTGAAAAAATGCTTGCGTGCGGGAGGCCCTCTCTGTATAATATCTATTTTTAGAAGAGTGGTTCATTCATTGTAAACTATAAAGGATTGCATGTGGGATTCCACATGAACTAAAATATGAATCTAAATTCATGACAACTTACTCTCTATCCAATCTTGAGCAGAAAAATATTCTGTGTGAATTTTATCTTTGTAATTTTATGCTAGAGAAAAACACAGGATTTATGATCAATTTGTATGTGGGGGAGAGCCATCTCAATGCATTTGTCTCTGTTCTATAAAACCAAATTGCATGGAAGGAAAGGGAATCTAAATTTTTATTGAAAGCTAGCTCAACAGGTCTCTGTATGAGATCTCACTATGGTAAACCTTCTGCCTTCCTCATACATTTTAGAACTCATGCCTTTGATGAGAGATTCAAGGCACATTATCTTCCCATTTTGCAAAAGAGTATTGATGCCTTAACCTCCTATGAGGAGGAAAAGTTTGAAGATATTTATGAAGGATGCTCAAAGAGGTGGGAACTCCTTATTGTTTCCTTGAGAAGAAGGGAAATAATATCCCCTACAAATCTGATCTGGAGTTTAGAAAGGGAAAAAACATTATGCACAATAATTCCATAGGTCAATGAAACCTACAAGAAAATATGGATGGGAATGTGAACAAGGCCCCCTCTACTTCTCATCCCATGTCTCCTTGGAAAAATAGAGAACCTCAAGATC
This sequence comes from Taxus wallichiana var. yunnanensis, assembly GCA_018340775.1. Classification (NCBI taxonomy): domain Eukaryota; kingdom Viridiplantae; phylum Streptophyta; class Pinopsida; order Cupressales; family Taxaceae; genus Taxus; species Taxus wallichiana. The sequence goes on from CM031242.1 coordinate 315,729,537, forward strand.
CTACGAAATTGAAGAGTGGGAGAGGAAAATAGTAGCGGGGAGCAGGTTCAATACATCTAAGTTTAAACATTGGAAAATCTAGTTTCAACCATTTGACCCGAGTAATCAAATGGAATGTAGAACATATAACCCAACTTTTGAAGAATGAAGTTTGTAAAGGGGATTACAAACAAGTAAGTTTGGGGAAATGATGAGGCGAATATGTCTAATTAATGTATAATATATGAACTCATCTTACTCTCCTTTTTATTAATTTGATTACATTTTGTGACTTTTAGTTGATCTCGATATGAGTTAGGATGTAATTTTCTTTATTTTGATTGCTTGTGATTCTAATGTTTAAAATTTCTAAAATTTCTAATGAAGTGTGTGTTTGAAATTCAGTTTTGTAAAAAAATAGGTCTAATCAATCAAGGAAATGAAGTAGGTAGCGTTCAGTATGTTTTTGGTAGCATTTGTTCCTACACAGCTTAGTTCTAGAACTTCCAAGCTAGTTCCGGAAATCCATCACACAGTCATCATTTAGTTTTAGAACTTTTGGACTTAGTTCTGGAACACCAGTATTTAGTTATGAAATTTTCTGAATTAGTTCCGAACTCCTGGGTATAGCTCCATAAGTCTCACAGTGTTGATCCTTAATGATTTTCTATGGTTCTAGAACTTCTTTGAAGTTCTGAAACCGATGGGATCTATCTATTCTAACCACATCCAAATATTTGGTATTTATGACCCTTTCAATTAGGAAAGGATGAGAAGATTTTGAACACAGATCCAAGGATAGTTATCTTACTGACTATCCGATTAGCCACAATCCGACTCAAAGCATATATTCTAGGCATGATTTGATTTCATCATAATCGTTGAGACAATTGTGATTTTAAAATGTATATAAAAGCATACTGCAAGTATATAGATTATATATATATATATATATATATATATATAGAATATGATATGAGATAGAAATAGAATAGAGAAGAGAAATATAGACTAAGTACTCAGATCCAGTATGTTTTTAATACCAAATTTTTATCAATAAAATAGCCATTCCTATTTAAGAGAATTATGAGTTGTTAAATCTTGATTTGAGGAGGAGCAAGGGCCCACTCCCCCAAGGACTAGGATATTCGTTTATTTGGTATTTATATTTCTTTAGCAAATAGCTTAGATCTGTTAATTCTGTATTGTTTTAATTCTTCCAGTTAAACTCTGTTGTATACTTGTTCCTGTAGGTGTTTAGATAGATTATTATATTTCTTGCAATTATTTTCAAGCATTCTAAATTGAGTGTGTTTATTTCCAAAAGCAAGTGTGTTTACTTTCAGAAGCAAGTGTGTTTATTTTCCAATAGCAAGTGTGTTTGTTTCCATTCTGCACAGTGTGTTTCCTTTCAACAAATATTTTAATGTGTTTACTTTCAGCAAGTTTTCATAGTATGATTTAAATAAGGTTTTACCAAGAATTCCTTAAGACATTGAAGAGATCCCCAAAAAATACAAAAATAACTACAGTTAACTACTAGATTGATAAGATTACTCTTGTTGCATATAGCTTTAGACACACCCCTGGTTTGATATGACATCAACAAGAAGTTGATTAAATGAAGATAATAACGACAACCATCACACACCGATGGGATAGTGTTGGTACTTCTCTTATCACTTTTAGGACTCAAAGCACCTAGAAACTCCATTTCTATGGATTTCAAGTCTCAGTGTAATTACTTATGTAAAGAATTCAGACAAGAGATTCTTTAAAACAAGAAAATTATCATCATATTGAACTTTCCTTGTCTCCTCCTAAGAGAAGAAGAAGAGGCATTTCAATGTCACCCGTTACAACTTTACCTCATAGGGGAATTCAACCCCTCCATATGGAAGGTTTCCTCTACCAAGGAACAACCAACCATTTGTTGCTATGGCTTGAAATCAAGTTTTCCCCCTTTTAATGTAAGAAGTCCTCTTATGTTGGCTCCATGTGACCATATACCTATTGCGGCACTCAAAATTTTACCCTTTTATACAGGGGAAACTCATGTTACTGGTAGAACATATTATATATGTAGCCAACATTTTTACCTTGTACATAACATCATAGAGGATAATGTTGTTGTGATACTTTGGGCCACTTATTTCAAGGGAAAATAACTTCAAAGGTTTCGAGGGTTAAGTATTGGCTTTGTAACCCTTTGGGAAAAAATTGGGAGAAAAATTTGTAAATAGTTTTAAGATAATAGTGATCATCTATCACTTTTAGAACAACTCGCTACCATGATGAGGATCCTCAAGAATACATACATGAGTGATTTCAATTTCCAATTCAATAGAACGTAGAATAGGATTCCAACACTCATAAAACCTTCTTCAAATAATGTGTTCTTGTACTATTTGTGAGCCTTGAATAGTGATGTAGCAGTTATGATCCAGTCTATGGGAGGGACTACATTACCTGATGCTTACAATGTTGCCATAAGAGCAGAAAATTCCTTGATTTAGGTTGGAAAGATAGCTCCATGACCTCCAGTGCCATTTTCTCCAGATCTTACGAAAAATCAGCCTATCATCACTCCTATTCCAATGGCCTCTAATCAACTAGCTTAGTCTTCCTCTACCTCTTTGAATGATCTATTTGAAGTCAAGTCACTGCTGCAAAATTTTGGAAATGAGCTTGTCGCACTCAAAAGGCAACAATTTCAATATAATCATCCATATCAACCACAAAAATAGCGATGTCAGGCTCACCGTCCTACTTTCTAAGGAAACAACTAACCTCAAAATCAAGCTGCAGGTCAAGCTAAAAATTTCAAGCCTTTGAACTTTCGGAACTCTCTTGCTGCTAGCTCATCTAGAGCCATAGTACATGTCTAAAATAATTTATTTCTAGACTACGAATGGTGTTATCATTTTTCTCAACCCCACAATAAAAATATTTTTCCACATGGAGTTCTAAGTCAAGCCCTTATGGTTCAAAGCATATCTTCCCCTTTAGAGTTAATAGATAATTCATCTACACAAGAAGTAGTAGATCAAATGCATGCCCCTGAAGAAGTCACTTTTCTTAACTAGAAAGCTAAATATTTTTGTGGGTTGTATACAAAAGATTCATCAGTAGCGGCCAACACTCATTCTTCAAAAAGAGAAATGGAATATCAATCTCCTAAATCTGATCAAAAATCCACTTTGCAGCCCCAAAAAGAAGAAACAATTGATAAATATGCGAGGAAGAAACCATTAGGAACATCTATTAGCCAAGCTGAGAGGTAAGAAGGTTCTTCAAGTATCACAATGCAAAATAATAATTTTCAAAAAGAATACTCTACTGCCCAAAATAGTATTAGGAAAGTTTGGGCAATTCCATTTAGCATTGTTAAAAAATGAAGAAAACCAACCTGAGTGTCACAATGTGGGGTGCACTCTCAATTCCTTCTCACCGGAACTCTCTGCAAGAAACTTTGAACAATTTTTATACAAGTAATGGATCATGGGACATAAAACAACAAAATTGATCCATTACTTGTATAAAAATTGTTTTATGTTGATTTCTCCAAAAGGAAATAAATACTTCTCATCTTTTTTATTACCATTTAGTTACACTAATAATGTGGCCGAATATGAGGCTCTCATACAAGGGATTCAACTAGCTCAGAAGAAAGGAATCAAGGATTTGACTATTTTTGGAGACAGTGAGTTGGTTGTGCATCAAGTAACAACCTACAATACATCAAAAAATGATCTCTTAAGGTCATACAAGAATCAAGTTTGGAATTTGATAGAGGATTTCAAAGATTTTGGAATTCATGCAGTTCCTAGAAAGCAAAATCAGGATGTTGATAGGCTTACTACAATTGGCTCATAGTATGACATACCTGTGGACATCATGAAAGAGGATCAACAAGTAGTCAAGATGGTGGTCCGTTATACGGCCCAGATAATTTAAGTAGCTGGAAAGTATTCAATAGTGACAAATAAATTGTTATTTTCATACAAGAGGAGGCATAGATTTCTACCAAACACCAAGATAAACTACAAAATTCATATGGTGATCAAATTATAAATCTAAAGGGAAACATGTTACCAAAGGGCTTAGTTACCCTTGAATCCATCTTCAATTTAGATGATCAGGCCAAATGACAAAGCACAAACATGGTGGTCAAGGAAGAATATTTCAAAGAAGTCGAGGTGACAAACAAAAACTTGTAAAGATTGGTAAAGTATTCACTACTCAAGAGAAGAAATATTTCATCAAATTATGTCAATAATATCATGATATTTTTGCATGGATCTACAAATACTTGTGTGGTTTTGATTCGGGCCTAGCACACCATACCATTTAACTGGACCCAAATTCTAAGCCGTTTTCGAAACAAAGGCCAATTAATCCCAAATTTGAGCTACTAATGAGAAAGGAGCTAACTAAACTCGTCAAAGCCTACATAATTTTCCCTATGAAACATTCCTCATGGGTAGCCAATCTAGTGCCAGTAAGGAAGAATAATGTTGAGATCTGGTTGTGCATTGATTTCGAGGATTTAAATCGTGCCTCATTAAAAGACTACTACCCTCTTCCATCAATGGAGAAAATCCTTCAAATAGTGCCGGGGCTGAAAGGTTTTCCTTTCTCAATGGATATTCGGATATAATTTGATTCGAGTCCAAGAATATGATCAATTCAAAACAAATTTCACTACTAAGTGGGGCACGTATGCGTATAACCAAATGCCATTTGGATTGTACAATACAAGGTCTACCTTCCAAAGAGCCATGTACATGGCCTTTAAAGAATTAATTAATGATATCATATTGGTTTACCTTGATGATATAACTATATATTCTAAGAATGTTGAAGATCACATCACACATCTAAGGAAGGTTTTTGAAGATGTAGAAAAATTTGGGCTTTCACTCAATCCAAAGAAGTACATTTTTGTAGTGTAGGAGATAAATTTTTGGGACATGTTGTTTCAAAGTAGGACTATCCATTGATCTAGTCGAATTCATTTAATCATGTCATTATCTCTTCCAATTCACAAGAAATACCTTCAAAGTTTCCTAGAAACCATAACTTGTACAGAGATTCATTCCCCAATTTGTAACATTGGATAAACCACTGACAATCATGCTGAAGAATAATATTCCATTCTCATGGACAAAAGAAGGAAAAAAGAGCTTCGAGGCTATCAAAATGGCCATTTCTCAAGCTCCCACATTGGTAAACCCCAGGTTTGATAAAGATTTTATTCTTTATGCTTTTGCAGGTCAAGAAAGTATTTCAAGGATTCTTACCCAACAAAATGATGATCTGATGGAGCAACCAATTTCCTTCTTCAATCAATCCCTTAAATAATATCAGCTTAAATATTCATTTTTTGAGAAAAAAGTATTTGCAGTTATTCGATCCCTAAAGAAATTTAAGCACATGTTGTCCAATAACAAAATTCACCTAATGGTCTCCCATCCTAGCATCAAAGACTTTGGTGATTGAGTAAGATGTGCACATAAAATTCACCAAACTTGTTAGGGGAAAGGGTTTGTGTCAACAACTCACTACTGAGACATAGAAGGAAAAAGTGAGGAAGAGGTTATGCTTTTAAATGTTGACAAAGGTAATGATTAGGTTGAATCCTTAAAAATATGCAAAATTTCCTCCTCATAGGGGAATATTCTTCAAATATGGATAAAGTCCAAAGATGTACTTTCTGTCTCTAATATATTCCATACGTCATGGTTAATAATGTTCTTTTCTAAAAGGACTTGAATGGTGTTCTTCTATGTTGCATCAAACTAGAGCAAGTGAATAAGATATTAGAAGAATTCCACAATGGCCTATCTGGGGGCATTACTCTACTCGTACAACTGCCACAAAAATTATGTGATCTAGTTATTATTGGGTAGATTTGGTCAAATGTTCTCATCTCTAGGTGAGGAAATGTAAAGAATTCACTCTTTTTGTAGGCAAACAGAAGCTGGCAGCTCTTCCCTTACATCATGTTCAAGTAGATCAACCTTTTGTTCAATTAGGGTTAGATTTCATCGGGATGATCAACCCTCCATCCAGTGATGGAAATAAATGGGTTCTTACTGCAACATATTACTTCACTCGATGGACAGAGGCAGTGGCCTTGAAAGAAAGCAATGAAAAGGTAGTCCTTGATTTTCTGGAAAATATAATGACAAGATTCAGTGTTCCATTTACTATTATCTTTGACAATGAAATGTATTTTATTGGTTTGAAGTTGAGTGAATGGGTGGTTAAGAATGGGGTCTACCTCAAGACTTTGTCCAATTACTATCCATAGGGGAACGGGTTGGTTGAGTCTAGTAACAATAATCTCATAAGGATCATCAAACACATGATGGAGGCTAACAAAAGGACCTAGCATACACAACTTAAGACTGCCTTATGGGTAGATTGAATTACACCTAAAAGAGCAATTGGGAGTTCACCTTTTGTTCTTGTATATGGAAGGGAGGAAAATCTTCCACTCTCCTTGGAATTACCTTCCTTGGAGTTGGCTCATCAACTTGAAGTTATGGAAAATGAATCCTTGATAGTAAGTTTTATTGAACTCATGGAGCTAGAATAATTTCACAACATAGCTATGAAAAATTTAGGGAAACATCAAGCTCAGGTCAAGAAATCCTTTGACAAGAAAGCTTCTAATAGGCATTTTCAGGAGGGATATTTGGTTCTCAAATGGGATGAAGATAGAGCCAAACCAGGTAGGCATGCTAAGTTTGATCCTCTCTGGAGCAGACCATATATCATCACAAGTTGTAAAGAGGAGAATTCATTTCATCTATACAAACTCAATGGAGAATAATTTCCCATTCAGTGCATGGGATACATCTCAAATATTTCTTTCGATATTTTTTCACCCATGTACAATGTTCTTCTATATTTTCTCCCATTCATGAAGCTTTGCAATCATGGTTTCATTTCCATAGTTGAGTTCCCACTTGCACCAGCAACAACACTTTCCATCTTCAAGTTATTTTAATCCACCTCCAACTCCATTTTATGATGAGAATCAACAACATGCATATCTCTATGAGTAGAGCCATGGCCAGTTTGATGGTTCACTTAACTATGCATCTTTTCAAGAGTAGGAGCATGTAGATGATGGAGGTTATCCTACAAATGAATATGTAAAGTTACAACTTAAGATTCAAAGAATGGAGGCATGCATGGTACAATCTAGAGCCACAACTCAAATAAAGGCGTTCAAGATTGGCTTCAAGGTAGCTTGTCCATGGGTTGGCCCTATGCCAAGTTTTTATGACCTACAGGAAAATATTGGTTTCATGACTGAATTACTACCTCAACTTGAAGGTTGGATCGAAGAGATAGAGGCTTATGAGTTCAATGCAAGGAATCCTTTTCAATGGGTAAGTCCTACACCACCACCTCAGAGTCCTCTTTCCAATTCCCAATCAATGTCATTTCAGTCTAAACCTCAAATTCCAAGAAAGCCACCATGTGCTCATGTTAAGAGTTCCATTCCTTCATTTCCTATCTTTCCATCCCATCATGAATCTTCTATTCCTCGTTCTTCCAAAGTTCTTTATTTTCTGCAAAGGTCACTAACACAAGAAGTTTTACCTCTTCCGTTATCTCAAACAGTGAGGGAAGTCATTGAATCCCAACCCACCCCTCCTCTTATAGTTCCAAATCCATTTTGGGAAGAACATGATTATACTAAAGATGAAGAGGGGAATGTTCATGAGCTTAATAAAGATGAACTTTCAAAAAATCTGAAGGATTGGGCTGCAAGATTGAATGTAAAGAAATTTCCTCTACTAACTCAAACCTACATCCAGGGTTGAGATTCAAGAGAAGATGGTGGAGACTGAAAAACAAGTACAAGAGGATGATGAGAATTAGTCTATGTATTTAGAGTGCAGCATGCACATTGGCACTATGTTTTGGAGACTATTAATCCCCCATAAGTTGTAAAGTCAGTTGAAGAAGAGAATGTGCAAGCTAAAGAAGAAGGAATCTGGAGTTTACAAGGTGACTTTTATGAGTGCAATTATCCAAATTGCCAAGCATGTCAAGAACTTAGTACATTTATTGAACATTGTAGTAACTTACCAATCTTCTCATCAATTTATACAACTAACCATAGTGGGATTATTTCCATGATGGACTCAGAAGTTTCAAGTGTAGATTATACCATGCAGGAAGTTTCAAATTCTTCCCCTCCTTCATTCTTTCAAAACTTTGATTTCTTAGATGATTTTGATCTTGCAAATTTTATGTTTGAAGATGAGGAAGGTCATGGAGAATCAGTTGCTAATTCAGGAAACATCATGAGGGAAGTTGAACCCTTTGCAAATTCGAAGAATAAATAAGAAAATTGTTTGTCGATTTGGAGGAGTATTTAAATGCAAAAGAGCATATGGAAATACCCATTCCATTATCTAACCTTCAATATAAGTTGTCTAGTGCTATGCAATAAAATACTTGAGGACCACCTATAGTTTCAAGTTATCCTTTTGAGTTTGAAATGGAGTAATTATATCTTTCTAAAATTCATTAAAATAATAAAGAGAGAGGCACGAAGGAGAAACTAAGTCAAATTTAGAGGCTTTGTGCAAAGATGAAAATATTAAGAGTTTCTTTCTCTCAATTTTGGATTCAGATTTGTCTAATGAATAAGTGATGGTGGAAGAAAACCAAGGAGGTATTGCTTCCCTTAATTTTCCTAAAAAGCATCATGAGAAATAATTTGATCTTGCAAGTTTCATGTGGGATGAGGAGGTTAAAGATGCATAAAAACTATCTTTAGATGAAATTGGAATTCCTATATGAGCAATACTCTTCAAACACTTGCAAATATTTTCAAGTGATTCCATTGGAGCCTGTAAGTGGTCCAAAGCAGTTGCATGTCATGGAGGAACTTCTTGTTATCAAAGAAGGAAAAATAAATGGAGAGGAAATCAATTCAGTACCATTCATTCATATGGGAGAAGAGTTGTTTATAAATGGGGAACATGAGGAAAATCATATCATAGACAATCATTCTTTTCAAGGAAGTCTTCCGTTGATGTTCTTGTCAAAATTACAGTTCAGGGTAGAAGGAAAATTCATAGGGTCAGACCATGTCCCATAAGGTATTTGGATTCTTTGGAGACAAATGAGAAGTCACAATCGATCACATTCATTTCAGAATGTGAGGATGAATTTCACAGCCCCAAGAATCAATTGTTATGCCTCTACAAGACAAATATAGAGAAACTAAAAGAGGCATATTTCCTCTTTCCAGTTGATGCCTTGGTGGACCAGGTGAAGAATTGGGCTTGCTTCAGTTTTTCACTTTTAGTTTCAGCCATGTCGTTATCACATCATCTTCATGGCTGCCCATTATAATAATAGGAAATTAATTTTTCACAACCAGTTGTAGGGTTTGTTTTGTCCACAGTGCTTAGGTTAGTGTAGGGTAGTAATAGGTTTTCTTTTAGTAGAATAAGTGCATTACACACCCTGCATGTTTCAATTGGGAATGTATGGTTTTCAGCTTAGTGTGTTTTGTTTTCCATTTTCTCTCTTGTGTTGTTTTGCACACTATTTCATCATTGGAGGTTTTTAAGGAAGAGAAAGGTTCAAGGTTTTAGAGAAATTTTCAAGATATCCCCAATTCCTCAGCTGCTTCATTCAAAGTTCGTAGTATGCTCTAGATGCCAAGTGTTCATCATATTTAGTATACTTCATGCTTAGAATTCCAGGGAGGTCCAAGATTGGTAATGTTCAAGGGGATTTAGGATGGGTTCATTTATTATCCTTCATTCTGTAGTAGTCATTCCAAGTTTGGGATGTAGGATGCAGTAGTGTTCAGGTAACTTGGGAACATGAAACTCACAATTCAGGAGTTTCATGGTTCAACATTAGGTCTCAGATTGATAGTTATAACTCCATGCCAAATGGATAGAAAAGGTTGTTGGAATCATTCTTAATGGGAAAGCATCCCCAAGAGATCACCAAAAATGTTCTTAATTTTCATCCCTCTTGGACAAAAATTGGACAAACGCCCCATGGGCCATTTCTAGTCATTGCGGGTAAAAATGATCGAATTGATAAATAAAGAGAAAATCAAAGCTTGATGTATCAAGATCTATTTTGATGTCCTATGTTGATAGCTAGTAGCTCGAGGTTCTATGTTGGTAATGCATGTTTAATGAATACTGAGTTCCATTATAGTTTAATTGAGTTAAACAGGTGAGTTGATGATTAGTGGCTCATGGAATAGATGATTTAACAACTCATCATAGAAAATTAGCTATATCGTGGCATCTAGTGAGCGAGAATTGTTACACACGGAGCTCACGAGACCAAAATGAATGCAAGGATGACTTGGGGTCATGTTGAGTCATGAACGTGCCTACCAAAGCATCATGCCCATTCAGGGAAAATTCCATCTTCGACAAGTGAATAGATCAGTATGCATATGATCTAAGTATCAAAAGGAGTGTTAATGATTGAGATCACTACAAGTTCAGATTTGAGTTCAACTCAGCTCAAGAAGGACTGAGCCAACAAAAATTTCACCAAGTTAGGGTCATTCGGCTTGCCATGGAGATTGTAGGTGAAAAATCGCGAGGTCACATATGAAAGCTTGGAAGTATATACAATTCGATCTCAAACATGGATGAGCTATGGAGTTGGAAAGGATGTGTGGTGTTGATTTTATCTCAAAGGTTAATTTGTATAGGCCGAGTTTTTGGATAAGACTCAGTGAGTCCATAGATGGCTCGGTGAGATGAAATTGACTAAGAAACATGATCATGCATCTCATGATTTCGTAGATGTTAAGGAAGTGACTCATAGAAGTGAGCAGTCGATCGGCTTCACGGGAGTAGAGTCATGTTAGCAATCAAACATGTGGATGATGAATAGCTTAGAATTGAGTGAAAGGATTCAAGGTGAGCCTGATTGGCAAATATCGGGTGATATTGAATACTAACTCTTCGGCATAGAAAACTTAAAATGATAGCTTAGAAATGGATGAGAACTTGATAAAGGCAAAATTTGTGATTTCGTGAGGAGTTGCATTAAGATCTTAGATTAGGCTCAATCCTTGACCACATCAACCCAAACATGGGGTGAAAGGAATAATTTAAATATTATCCAAGTGAAGGATCAAACTCGGCATTGAAGTGAGTTTGTTCATGAGATAGGAACAATTTGTGTAGGGCTTAGTTATCATCATTACAAGAATTTTCCATATGAATAGTAGCTCTAAAAACTCGGGTGAGTGAGTCGGAAAGGATAAAAATGGAGGATCCTTAGCCAACCAAGATGCGAGATCAAGCTTAGTGTTTGGAGTGATGGACCAAGTTTCTATTGGATTAATCTAACCCATTGTAAATGACTTGGTGGCTTGCCGAAAATGTGGAAAAGCTTTCTAAATAATCAATGGAGTTCACAGGGAATGGATTGGTTTCACCCATAGAAAAAAATTCATACCTTGAGCTCAAGAAGACAAGCATGTGGAGAATGAACCAATCTCACACAAAAAAAACAAAGCTCGAAAGGATAATAACTCACCAATAGAGAAAACAGGATGACCAGAAAAATAAATAAGGGGCTGAGGCATTTTGACTTAGCAAGGGTGGGAATCATCATGAGGTTGAATTGGGAGCTCAATACAACTCATGAGAAAGCTAGAATCATCATGAGAAACATAGATCATGGAAAAGAGAAATGATGGAAGCAAGCTAGGTCAAGATTCATCGGGTAGAAAGTATCTCGGTCATGGGAATACAATGAGTTGCATCAAACATAGATCTCACATTAAAAAGTTGGGTTAACTTAGATGAAATACAAATATCGATGGAGATTTGAAGAAGAAGCCATGAATAGGATTTCTTTTAGCATAAGGACTCGGTGTAGATGTGAGAAGTCACACATGATGAAGCTTACAATGAGCCAAAGAAAGATGGTAGCCTGAGCTTGGTCTGTGCTACATTGGGATGATCTATAAGGATACCGATCCATGTAGATTAAAAAGGTCACTAAGTTTGTGTATTGAGAGGAGATTACTTGACATTGGAAAAAGATGATATGTCTATTAGAGCTCAATGAGATGATCGTTGTTGGTTCTATGTGGCATGTTGAATGTGGCTCGTTTGACATAATAGGTGAGGAGGATGATGGTTTCAACTCATGAGCCATGGTATTTGGGAATTCATTCAATGATTAAATCACATGAGTAAACTCATATTTAAGCCAAAGGATAATCTTGTCAGATTGATCTCTGGCACTACACAAAGACTGTGGATTAGTGATCCTTTTAACGATGGGCTCGGTAGTGAAAAAACCTTGCTACATCAGAGATAGGGATCATCGTTCTTGGATTAATCATTGAGGCTGGGGTGAAATAACTTTACTTAGAGTGGTAGGTATGGAATCAGGTTGAGGATAAAGAACAACAAGCTAGGATTGACACCAGTGTGGATGTATCTAAGTTGCTATCAATGACTTGAGGGGTATTTTTTTCATAAGGATAAAACAATAAATAACTCGGAATGATGATTGAGCTGAAGTATTTTTTCAAAGATTGTTTCAGACATAGCCCTTTTGGGCTTTCGAAGATTTTTAATTTGGGATTCACTCACTATTTTGACAAAACAAGCTTGAAGAGTCTGAAACCTGAAAGCCTGAAAATCCAAAATTAAGAGTTTCATATTTTTAGGATTTGGAATTATATTCCATCGGGGTTTGTGGAAATGTTTGATTTCAATTGTTTTGGATTTCAATCCCCAAAGTGTACCAAGTTAATATGGGGTCAGTAATTTTGTGAAGCTCATTGTGTGAGAGGTGGATGACTATGAAAACATGTAGCTCGCTTAAATGGAGGAGTGTGGAATTTAATTATACATGGAAAAGTAATCATTAATGAATGGTTGGTGTATTTCAAATCTCACCCGTATAGTGTGTGCATAGAATGAGAAACATGGATAGATCGATTAAGGCCAAGTTGAGATAATTAAGAGGTGGCCATTTGAATTTTGGTAAGGTAAATGAAGAATCTGCCAAAAATGACTCACCAATCAATGTGATGATAAGACTATCGTGGGATATGTGGAGTGGTTGTCCAAAGTGTGTTAAAGTGTTGATAAAAAAGTGAAGCTATCACTAACCACCCAAATTATCCCCCTCACATACAAATTAAACCCATGGGTTTTGAAATACATGAAGATGATCTTGGAAAATATATTGCAATATTATTTTTAATATAATGAAGATAAATGCAAATTTTTAAATTTATGAAATTATTATGAGGAATTATCGAGAGAGCTAATGGAATGTAACCTAGGAGGCCCTAAAAACTTACTTTTACTAAGAAGAGCACAACTTTCTTCCCAGATTTCCCATTTTTCACAAAATTATAGTCATTAGAACCGGGAGAAAGAAAGATACATCATGAAATCACAATAAGATGAATTTTTAGAGGTTTTGCATTCCAAATTTTTCAGGTTTTCTTCATTCCTTGAGTGGTGCCTCGAAAGGTGGAGGTGAAATAAATGGGCAAACATGGCCAACAATAGTGATGAATTGTTTCCTACATTCTGGCCTAGATTCTAGGACTTCTCCTTCTTTCTCTCACTACTCAACAAGTTTTATATAGATGTAAAAGGGGTGATTATTCAAGGGATTTAAACACTTTTCAAGCTTCCCCTCTCTTCAAAAGCTAAGATGCTATGAATTTATAGGATCTCAAGACTTTCCTCTCAAATTGTAATGAAATCCTATGCCTTTTCCCTAATGTAATGATGCACTTTGCAAGTTCTTGAAGTAATGGAAATTCTATTTTGTGATTATTTATATGTCCTTTCATGATTTTGTTGTTTATATTTACCTCTCTCATTTTTGGAGGTGAACTATGAAGCGGGGTTTCTTTTACATCTTTTGGAGGTCATAGTTCTTATCAAGAGATGGAGTATTGCATGCAGTTGAGTTGGGTTGCTTGTTCACCCTTCTCAAGTTCATCCTTCTTCACTAGAAGACTAATAACTTTTTTTTATCAATTTTAATAAAATAAATGTATGCTTCCTAGTTTGTGATATTATGTATCATCTCTAAGTTGCAGCAGGTGAAGTTGACATGTGGTGCACATACCCTCTTCAAATTAACCCTTCTTGAGTCTAGAAAAACCATTTCTTAGTATATCACCACTTCTAGTATAGGTTTTATTTCCTTGCTCCTAATCCCTTGAAATGTTATCATAGGTCTAGTTAGCCAACTTTCTTCCATTCGAGTAGTGTAGTGCTTAGTTTAGGAAGAGGAAGCAGGCCTTCTCAAAGATTCACCTCAAGCCCAAGTACCACAGCTTGAGAGGTGATCCCATGTGTCCCAATCACAGAAAACTTCATATTCACATTCTATCCATTCGGAGGGTGCAATGATTTTTCAACAACAATGATTCTTTCTTGATTAAGTATTCATATTCCTTTGATAAGAAAGAAAATTATTATTTGAGGAAAAAATACTAAAAATCCTAGGCAAGATTTCTTAATGGTTTTCCAAATTTATAGAAATATAAAAACATATACAAATCCTCCAAAGAGGAAGGTGTCAATTTGATTAATCCATAAAATCCTAAAGAAAATAAGGCACTAAACTTAGAAGAAGTGGTTAAAACATTGGCTAGATCAGTCAAAGTGATTTCATATAAGCTTGTTAGAGAAGAAAAGGATTGGTTTCAAATCCTTAAGCTCAGCACCAAGCCCAAGGAAAAAATATATTTGGGAATCATCCGAAGGAGATCACGGAGTTGATGACAGAGAAATGGACCTATGGGTTCAAGAACTAATAAACAAGTTCTCGAGACAATAAAATAATTTCATATCCATTGTGTAAAGGGTATCATTGGTATAGGCGAGACCACATAGTTGAATGGTGTTTGGTGGTGTAAATTAACTTGCGAAAATTAATATGTTTTTCATCAATTTATAGTCATTTACTTATCAAACCTAGGGATGTAAACTTTCAATATTAAAAGTGTTGTATGCATAGTTACAAATGTTTATGGAGTGTAAAGGTAAATTTATGTCACTATAATTAAGAAATAACAATACGAGAAATGAACTATATTATGACTGAATATGAATAATATGACTATGTAAAAGCATGAAAAAATAGAATACAAAGAAATGAATAAATTGTTATAATTCTAACCATGTAATGAATTAAAAAAACAAACAAAATGAGAGGGTTAGCAGACAAAAAGTGGGCCCTGACTTGGGTGTTAATCCCTCCTAAGGCCTATGTATACAAAAATTTAATAGAACTCATATTATTATTTCATCGGCATGAAGAATAAAGGTGGAAAATACAACAAGTTCCCTATCTATGGATCAATATCCTCTGTATGCATTCATTCTACAACACTAATATTTTCTTTTTATATCTTCCATTATAGTAGATGCATGAAGAGATAGATTCATACAAGGATTTTTAGTTAGATTAAGTAAAATATCTCAACCAAACAATCCAGAAACTTATATACATGCAACATAACTATTTAATAGATTTTCTCATACAATCAAATAACTTAACTAACCGATCAGTTGATCAACCAATTATTAAATTATGAGTTAAATAAATTAGTTATTTGTTTGATTTTGCAACTCATAATTAGGTGATGGTCTTGAGTCTTATTCTTTTCCACATAACTACTTCTATCAACAAGTGTGATCTTAGGTATAGTGTCTATGTTGTCTTAGCTCCTCAAAATCATGACGTTATGTATGTTTATGACCTCCTTTGGCTGTGGATGCTTTTTCGTAGATGAGTACCTTGTGTTGTATGTCGGTTTGTGGATGACTTCTTTTACGTGAATGATTTCTTTTGGTTGCATGTCAATTGTTGTGTTTGGATCCTTTGTTACATGTTAGTTGTTGCATATGAAAACTTATCTGTAAACAAGGCTAGAATTTATTCATAGCATCATTTAACATAATATTTCAACTTGAGAAAAAAATACATACTTGTAATAAAAAAATAACGTAAATGTTACTAATAATTATATTAACTAATATGTATGCCATGAGTTTAATTTATAATAGAAATATTCAGCGAGTATCACTAGGAAATACAACATCGATTTTGGGAAGTACAATTGGCTAAACAAAATATAGTAGATGAGGTGTTTAAAAGGAAATAAAATGACTCATCACACCCCCATAATTAACTTCTTGAATTTCCTCATTCAAGATTCTTTAGGTGCTTTTGTTGGTTTATGATCTTCTTGAATGGCATTTCATTAGCACCTTAAGTCGAGTCGGTGTAGATGTTCCTTATGGCTCCCTGAATAAGTACCATGCATTGGTTTTACATATTTCCATGATATTGTCCTATATGTCCTCATCTAGTTCCTTGTTTCTAGACCAATGTGGTATAGGATAGTGGGAAATTGGTTGATAACAATCAATTTCAAATCAAATTTTTCCACTTTGTTTTAGAAATTCAATGTATGTTTTTATCCTCTTAAAAGTTGGCATGATGTTATGATAAGAATGCATTTCTTTTCTTTACATTTATGCGGAAATTTATAACCAAAACATCTTGTAGGCCTTTATAATCTCTTGGCCATTGAATTTAATGTTGTTTCGACTTCATCATGAGATTTTAGTCTCATCAGATGTTATTTTTTTCTAATGTCCTTATTTTGCATGTATTTTCCATACTCCTAAATTATTGCCTTTGTATTCAGATCTTCACCCCTTATCATTAATGGTTTCATTTTACATAGTTATGTATGTACTCAAGCAATAGGTTTTTCTCTATATGGCTTGTTAAAATAGGAACACAGTTCCCTAATTAGAACATATCCAATGTAAAGTACTGGGATCCAATCCCTGTCATATTCCAAGGCATAATTGTACATATACAACTCACATAATAGCAATTGAATTTCATGAGGCATTTTTAGATATATCCTAAAGAAAGGTCTAGCTCCACTAATATCAAATGGAATATCATTTTTGATACAGGTATACTTTAACTGCAACATTTTTTCTTTCAAGAAAATGGCATAAATTTTAGACGGTGGCCTACATTTAAATATTTCATTGGTCACCGAATCGTATCTTCCTATTTCTTGAGTGTTTCAATTTCCTTGTCCTTTTCCTTGAGTTGTTTATCCTTTTCTTCAATGTCCTACTAATGTTGGAAGATTAATTCTTCCTTCTCCCTTTCCCATTTTCCCTACATCCTATTAACATAGTTTTCAAATTTTTGCACCTAATAATCTAACAAGGTTTTCCGAGTGGCCATGTTTCTACAAGATGGTTTTGTAATATCTTTGAAATATTATCTAATGATAACCTATGGTTGTAGGCTATCTTGTGGAAAAAATGGGGAAGAAGGCTCTAAGATGGTCTCAGTTGTATCCTTAGTAACTATGGGAAGATTCTCCTGTACCTTTGCAATATTCTCAAGTGGTACATTCTATTTCAACACTTATCAACAATATTGTTAATACTTTACTCAATAACATGGGGTATATAATCCTAAATTTCATATCATCAGTTTGTACTTAAATCACTATTGCATATTCTATTTCTTGGACAAATCCTTCTCCTTCATGCTTCTCATGGGTTTCCCCAAGCATGAACTACCTCTTCTTGAACTTCATATTGTTCTGCAAGGCCTTCCTGAATAGTTTTCTCACTACTTCCTTCTCCTTTCTTATCTTCCATACCCTCCATGGGCTCCTAAATCTCCACATCAACACCTTCCTGATCTATGTTCATTGATGTGGCCTCAATATTCTCCTCTGCCACTTCTTTATCACTATCAAGTGTTATGGTTTTAGTCTTTGTGGCTCTTGATTTTGTGTGTTTTTAGTTTTTAGGTGATGAGAATGCCTAGGTGGTGTAGGAGTGGATTTGGAAGATGAAGGAGTGGACTTGGATGATTTAGAAGTAGGTCTGGAACACTACCTCTTACTTCTTGAGGTGGATGATTCAAGGGTTGAAAACCCAAGTAATGTTTTGGCCAAGTCCCACATCTTGAGAGGTGATCCCATGTGTCCCAATCACTTTGAATGTCATGTTCACATTGTGGTCATTCGGAGGGTGTAGTGATTTGATGAAAAAAATCATCACTAGGCCTTATATTAGTAGGAAATTTGGCCAAATTTTTATTTAACCTAGTGTTAAATTCTTGCACACACTCATTAGGATTTTTATTGTTATTTTCAAAATCTTATAAAATAAAATTGGGTTCAGTCTTATCATCATATTGGAGTCTGAATTCATTCTTCATTTCAACTCAAAATGAATTGAATTCGTAGGCATAAAATTGTACCATTCCATGACATCTTCTTCTAAATTATGTATGAAAAAAAGATATACACATATTCATGTTCTACTTCATAGTCATCCATAACATTTTGAAAAAATATAATATGTTGATCTTGACTTATAGAATTATTCCCTTGAAATACAGGAAACCTAATTCTAATTTCATTTGGTACTTCATTAGGATAGCCCACAATTTCATGGAACCTTTTGTTCTATAAGTGGTAACCACAAAATGAGCTCTTAGTGGAGGTTGTTTCATATTATGTAACATCCACTTTTTAATGAATTAGAAACAAGGGAAATTTTATTTTAATTTATATAATGTTCTCTGTTTTGAATTCATACAATTTAGAACACATATTCCATTTGCAATCCATCACATAACAAAAAACCATATGCTACTCTAATGACTCGGTGAAACACCGATATCCCATTTCATGACTCAGTATTAAAATGATCTCTCATGTTGAAATTATTCAAGTGTATACTATGTATAATTTGGTTCTTTTACCCATTAAGAGTCACTTAAGTGTTATGTATAAGAAGCCTATCTAAATATGTATTACTGATATTCATCTAAAATCCCACAACTTAGACTAGGTAAAACAAGAAAACATGACCAATAGTTTATGATACATTGGCCAAAGTTTTAAACATGTTTACCATGTTTACATTCCAAGATGGTGTACTCATCAAAAATAATGTCTTTCAGCCCACTCGATCTATTATCTAGATTGGTCTTCCTTGACTCATGTCAACCAAACTCGAGTCAAGTTTCACACTAAATAGGGGAACCTCACATACACTATTGTGGTATTCTACTCATGGTGACTAAGGATAGATATACATACTAAATAAAAATTCATCGATTGAGTGTTTTTAGTTACCCTAAGTCAACATGAGTTGACCAAAACACTATTCCATGTGTCTATCTCTGTTTAGAGTAGAACTATGAACCAAATTTCTAGTTATGTTAATTGAATTAATTAAACTAAGTGGGGTGTTGAAGCATAGCTAACTGCATCACAGTATCCTCGTAATTCCTCCCATCATTATGAGGGTACTATGTTACAACCCCTATATTACATCAACCTACTATGTTCTTTCAACTTAGCTAACATACTTTAGAAACAATAGATTATAAAACTTCAAGTTATTAGCTTATTTAATTAATCATTAAACAACACACCTAAAGGTTCATTAAGTATGATTGATCCAAAGAAGGGTTTGAAATGTACTTTTACACCAATTCAAGGTATGCAAATAAAATTTGTGTTAATTCAAATGAACTTTATTCTTAAACCATTAATTCCATTTATCGATAAATTTGACTCAATATTAAGTAAGTAAGATCATTAAGTTTCCTAGTATAGTTTAACAATGTAAAAATCTTGATTGAAAGCTTGTTCATTAGATTTAGTGATAACATAATATCTAAATCTTCATATTAATTATTTTAAACATTACCATTTGACTTTATTGTTTTCATAAAGAAGAGCATATAACCAATCATCAATAACAACTATAGTTTATTACATTATAAGGATAACATACTTAGTTTTGATTGAAAGATAAAATTAAGTATCCTCTTATTCATAATTAAGGACTATTATCCTATTAAAGAAATCATAAAACATAAGGTTTAGATTCATAATAGGAATTCCACATTCATCTATATAGAACTATCATTATTCCCTTTTCTGAGTAAGGATCTATTAATCATTATCATGATAGTTATACCATTTCCAAAAATGAAATGAATCAAAAGTATATATACATAGTTCCTTATCCAAGCATTATTCTATACCTTAGAATCCATTAAGCCATGCATGTCAATATTTAAGAATATTAATAAAATCTTATCATGCATGTTAATATTTAGAGATATTAATCAAATCTAAACATATATGACCCTCGAATAAATCAGAAATCAACAACTTTTACACAACAATTCCTTTATCAAAAAGAGAGTGTTCACTTCACTCCAAGATCAATAATATTCCATAAGTTTATAAGGATACATCTTTCATCATTACAAAACTAATTTAATACATCTTCATAGTCTTTCTAATAAGTTCATTTTGAGATAATTTCAATACATAAAGAATATGAATGAAGAAAATGATTTCAATAACAAAATAAATGCAAATTTTTATAAGTCTTTCTCCTTTAACTTTTCATGAAGTCCATCTACAAAATTGTTAGCATGAGTTAGTTCAAAATAATTGAGCATGATAAGTGTTATAACGTTAAAACAATATGTTTTTATCTAATTGTTTCATAAAAGGAACCATGCTATTTATGAAAAGGTTCCAAGTACACAAAATAAGAGCAATCAAATAAACTACCCAAAAAGTCACAATGTCAGAATAGACAAGAAGTCAATAAATCTATTTAAGTATCATTTCCCTTAAAATAAGTTAAATAATTCAACAAAATTTAATTCCATCTATCCCACCATAATAATAATCATTTAAACATGATAAAATTTGAAAGCTGTAACCATTTATAAGAAGAGAATTAATTAAATTCATGATATGTCCTCATTGGGTTCAATTTAATTCACCAAGAAAAAGTTCCTTATATCATAGTCGAGTTCCCTATCAATCATTCAAAAATGAATTGATCTAAAAACACAATGAATTGATAAGTACATAATGTTTTCCCTATCAAAATCAATTTCATAACAACATCTAAAAAGGTTTTATCTAAAAACACAAATGACCCAACAATAATAACATATTCTCCTAATAAACCCTACTATCTAAATCCCTACCTCTATTCCAAGAGGATGCCTCAAGAAAAGAACAAACTTGACAATACCGAATATAAACATTGTATATTCCATGGGAGGTTTAAAAAATCATTCAAAAGAAAAATTAAACACAAGATATAGAAATCCTTAAGGATCTTTCGTCACAACAACAAGATGAGATAAAACCCATTTGATCAAAACATAACCATTCAACCAATATGATAGAGAAAAGTTCGTATCACAACATGAAACTCAATAAAAATTTAATAATTTAATGCCCAAATAACTCCCACATCCAAGCTATACGAGAATGAAATATGAACAGTTTCAAAGAACAAAACGTAGAGTACGCCCTTACCCAAAAAGACCAAGATCCAAGTTTAAAAACTAGAAACTTCCTTAACAATGATCAAGCATAACTCACATGGTCCAAATTATTTAAAACAAACTCAAATACGAGAAAGAATTCCCTCAAAAAATTTAAACTAACTCAAACATGAGATTACAGTCTCAAAAGAGACATTTCACATGAACAAAACATTCAACAAAACATGCTTTCATTTGAGAATGCATCCTAAGAAAACAATGATGACCGAAACCACTAGAATCTCCTAAGTAAAACAAAAAAAATGCTACTAAATAATGATGACCTACAAATTATTCTAGAAGACTAGTAGTTCTTGAAGGAACATAAAGCAAAAGAAAATGAAACCTAGTTTGAGACTATTACAAACACAGGTCCTTACAAAAATCAACTAAGTTCCAAAACCAAGCTGACTCCGAGAAGGGAAAATCATGCAACGTAATCATAATCAATAAAAGAGAGAGACATGAGATTACAAGTCATCGTTTCTCAAACATGTCCACCCAAAAAGGGTAAATAAAACAATGAAACATAACTAAAAATGATAGAGATGGAAAACCCATATCAGTCCCCTTCATATTATTCAGCGATAGTGCTTAAAACACCACCATGAAGATACCAAGTATGGGTCAAGATTTAATTCTTAAAATAGAAAAGTAAATATACATTACAAATTTTAACCAAAATGAATGACCCATAAAATCGAAACCAGAGCCATGTTTTAGATGCAATAAGTGAACACTATATCTTAGTGTTCATGCATAGTTTAACGAAAACTGGGTCATTACGGTACTTGAAAATACTTACACCGGACCTTGAGAAATTTTTTAACAACAACCATTTGCAAACAAAATAACTCACATTTACAGAATCTAGATATCACTATATCCCAAATAAAAATCATTCACAATTAAGTATATTACAAACAAATCTATTTTCCAACCTTATTCAAAAACCAAAATCATGTATAACAACTTCATTCCACAGAATCATTCATAACCACAAGAACCATAACCATAAGAAACTCACATAAGCAAGAAGAAGCAACAACACAAAAGAAACCATTCTTAGAGATGTTTTCATGAAGAGCAACATTCTTTTAATGAAAACGTTTAAATAAAAGCAAGAGATCTTAAAGAGATAGAGCCTATCATGCCTGGTAGTGCTCCTGGACTTCTCTTCCTTGCTCTAATACTTCAAGAAAAGCTTCCATAGAAATATTTCCAATGAAAACAAAAAAATCCTCTGAAACTTTTCCCACTTTCTTCTTATAGTTTCCATGACCAAATTTTTCCATTATTTCTACCATGCAATGGCAAATTTTAACATGCAACAAAATCAAACTAAAAGTTTGAAAAATGGAAATACAACATGCAGGGAAAAATATCTCGAAAAATCCAAATGAACAATAAAACCAACCCATTTATTTTTCCTCTAACCCATTCTACTATTACCCATGTAGTTTTTGCTTAGGTTGAGGCTCATAAATTCCAATAAGATCACAATGTCCCTTCCAAAATTCCTGCTATGTCTTATCTTTTGTTAGTTACAACTAATAATTTAAAACTTAATTCAACGAAAATTAGCAAAGTTTCTAGCTCATCATTTTCCTCTACCTTCATGCCTTGGAAAAAATTAGTGGCAACGTGAGAATATTAAATGCAACATTTAAACCTTCAAAATGACTTTGGAATGGTGCAACTTCCATCCAACAACTTGTCCTCCAAGACAACCTAATTTCCCCTTAGGTTAGTTTGATGCCTTTAGGTTAGGTTTCCATAGTATTAGTTTATAACCCAAAGCTTAGGACCTTAGGAGTAATTCAATATAGCTTAGGATTAATTAGTATCCAAGACTTAGGATAGTCCCTTAATATCCATCAAAATACATTTATTCCCATAACTTAGGTTAAGGATAGGATAAAAATAAAAAGAACTTAGATTAATTAGGTCCCAATAAATTAATCAAAGTACATTACCCTTTTTCGATGTATCTTTATGACGTTATTAGATCACTTAGAAGGGTGCATACAAAAGATGCTACAGGATGCCCATGTGATCCCAAAGCAAGCCTGAGTTCAGAAATCGGATATTCTAATGACTCAATCACAATGATCAAAACATCAAAAATCCTAAACATGTCTTAGAACACTATAATTGATCCAAGGTGTGGTTACTACTCTGCGTTATGTAATCAATAGTACACTATGAAAAAAAAGTTAAGTATTGCAAAATATGTAATGAAAAAATAAAATTGAATTTATTTCCTTCATCCACATGCAAAATACATTCAAAATTTTATCTTAAAAAGTATATGAAACACTTCATTAATAAATTCAGAATTTTCATGTCATGATGTTATCCAATTTTAGACAATAAAGCATATCATCTACAACAACATGATTAATCAATTTTAAAGAGTAAACCATCTTCAAAATGAGAATCACCTATCAACATTGTTGTTACTTCAATTATAGAAGTGATCAAGGATAATAACCATGGTAGAAGCATTACATACCTCCTTCTTAAAAGCATCATCATCCCGATGATTAACTTAATCCATAATCATAAACAAGACAATAAACCATAATTATAATTCTTTATCTATGTAAATGTTAAAAAAAAATAGATTTGTATAAATTTAAGTTTTTTCATAACTTACTACAACATAAAAATTACTATCCCATTACTAACAAATTATCGTATCTACCCAAAACTAGAAAAAATCAAAGATAGTTTTCAAATAAAGTCTTTAATTATCTCAAAAACCATAACTAATTTTTTTCATACATGTGATGAAAATTAGTTTTCATATCCTCAAGTTTTCCCATGTTACACTTTCTTCATTAAACTGGTCCCACTGGACCTTGCATTGAATGATTTCATGATTTTGTAAGTGCAATTGGAGAGTTTTTATCACTCTTATAGGTTCAACCACGATTATTCCTAGGTCTTGGACCTACAATAAATCCCAATTTAATACATGTGATAAATCTAAAATGTATTTCTTAAGCAAATAAATATGGAAAACATCATGCATTTGTGACAAGGTGGGGGTAATACTAAGCGATAAGTTATAGGGTTAATCACTTCAATAATCTCAAAAGGTCCAACAAAAAAGGTGATAATTTGGTTACCTTGCCAAAGGTAATAGAGCTCTTTTAGGCTTAACATGGAAAAATAATTTTTCACTAAGTTCAAATTTCTTATCGATCCTTTTTAGATGTACATAAATTTTCTACCTATCAACAACTTCTTTTAATCATTCACAAATTATTTTCACTTGTTCTTCCATTTCAATAAGCATTTTAGGTCCAATTACCTCTCTATTTTCAATGTTATCCCAACTAATTGCTGTTCTACATTTCCTTCCATAAAATGCTTCAAAAGGTGCCATTTTTAAATAGGAATGATAAGTATTATTGTAAGAAAATTCCACTAAAGGAAGGTATTATTTCCATTTATACTATTGATCCATATAGTACATTCTTAACATATACTCCAAAACCTAATTTACTCTCTCAGTTTGACCATCTGTTTCCGGATGGTATGTGGAAATAAAATTTATTTTTGTTCCTAACTCTGCATTTTTTTTCCGAAACGAGATGTCTTTCTAGGGTCTCTATTAGATATAATTAATTTAGGTACTCCATGCAAATTGAAAATTTCATGCACAAATATTTTTCTAAAGCAAGCGAATCATTTTAATATTACCAACAATAAATTGTGCTACCTTTGTTATTTTTTCAACCATAACTAAAATAACATCATGCTTATTTCTAGACATAGGCAGCCCCTAAGAAAAATTCATACTTATTACTTGCCACTTGTATTGTGGTATGCTATGAGGATACAGTAAACCAGTTGAATGCATATGCTCAACATTAACTCACCGAACTTTTAGGAAATGTCAAACAAAGTCAGTTATGTATCTCTTCATCCCTTTCCAAAAATATTTTTGTTTTACATGAGCAAGAATTTTGTAACTTCAGGATGTCTCAAGTAAGGTGAATTATGAAATTCCATCATTAACTGTTTCCTTAACTCATTTTCCAAAGGTACATATACTCACTTTTCATATCTTAAAATTCATTCATTATCAAATTAAAAACCTTTTTATCTTTCATTATTAGGATCTGCAAGTGTTGATTTTACTTTCTAAAAATACAAATCGAGAATCCATTTTACGCTTTACTTCATCCTTAAACTGAGTTATCAAAGTTATAAGTGCATAAATATGTTTCCTACAACTTGGTGCATCTACCACTCTATTTTCTTTACCTTTAATGTAACTTATATAAAAATCATATTTTGAAAAAAACTCTAACCATCTTCATTTTCTTGCATTCATATTTGGCTGAGTAAAAATATACTTCATCCAAAGGTGCTCAATTTTTAACTCAAAAGGTATTCCTAAGAGATAATGTCTCCATTCTTGAAGTGCATGAAGTATGGCAGTAATCTCTAGTTCATGGGGAGCATAAGTCAACTCATGTAACTTTAGTTTCCTTCTCTCATAAGCTATAACATGATTATATTACAATAATATACCTCCTAGTCCTTCTCTAGGAAGCATATGTAACTACCATAAAGCTTCCATTTGGATCCGTGTAACCAAAATAAGTGTAGAAGTTAGTTGTTCATGTAGAGTTTTAAATGTTGATTGACATTTATCACTCCAAACCATTTTTTTTCTTTCTTTTGTAGTGAAGTAATTGAGCAATGACTTTTGAAAAGTCCTTAACAAATTTTCGTAATAACTAGAAGCCCCATGAAGCTTCTAACTTCATGTAAATTTTTATGTGCATTATATTCAGTTATGGCAACAATATTTAATGGATCAATTGCTATTCCATATTTTCTTATGACATGTCCTAAATAGTGAACTTCTATTTCATTAAAATAACATCAGAACAACTTACCATACAATTTTTCTGTTTTGTTTCTCAAAATTTCAAGTGCTCTAGGTGCTCATCAATGCTCTTTGAGTAGATAAGAATATCATCCAAGAATACAAGTACAAACTTTTCCAAGTATTATTGAAAGATATTATTCATCATATTCATAAAAGTTGTAGGTACATTTGTCAAACCAAAAGGTAAAACCATGAATTCATAATGTCCATACCTTATTCTAAAAGTTGTTTTATGAATATCTTCATCCTTAATTCTCAATTGATGATATCCAAAATGAAGATATATCTTAGAATATATTGATGCACCATGCATATGATCAAACAGATCATCAATTCTAGGAAGTGGATATCTATTTTTGATTGTTTCTTTGTTTAACATTCTGTAATCAATACAAAGTCTAAGTGTTTCATCCTTCTTTTTCACAAAAATTACTAGTTCTTCCAAACGTGAGACACTCGAGTCTTATAAAAACTTTAGACAATAATTATTGTAGTTGTGCCTTAAGCTCTACAAGTTCAATTGTATTCATGCGATAAGGTGCCTTGGAAATAGGTTTAGTTCCAAGTTTGATTTCTATTGAAAATTCAAATTCTCGTTTAGGTGAAGACCAAGTAGTTATTCCAGAAACACATCGCTGAAATATCTTAACAACAAATAATTTTCCAAGAAATTACTACTTTCTTCTGTTGTTTCAAATATTTTTACTGCATATAAATTGTAGCCTTTATTTTTGGCCTTCTTAAGTTGCATGGTGACAATTTCCTAATTGAAATTTCTCATTTTACCCCTTGAATGTTTGTTGTTTTCTGCAGATCATCAAGGCATCTAATGTGTTTTTCAAAATAATCAACTTTTGCTTTATGTTCAACAAGCTAGTTAACACCAATTATGACATCATATGACCCTAAAGGAGCAACATAAAGATCTACTTCAGTTGAAAAACTTGGTAACTCTAAAACTGCTCCAAAAAGACATTTACTAACAATATGGACAACATTATTACCATAATGTAAAATCCAAGATTTTTCCATTATTCCTACTTTTATTTTTAATTTTGTAGCTAATTTACTAGAAATAAAACATTTTGTAGCTCCAGTATCAAAAATTATAGTAACAGGTGTACCAAATAATTTACCTGGCACTTCTATGGGCGTAACTTGCTTTTCACTTGTTTATCAGCTATTGCATCATGTATCTTATGTTGCTAGTTGTTGTCATATTTCTTTAGAGGACATTGATTTGTGTAGAGATCCTTACCATACTTAAAACAGCCCATACAGGTCCTCTTTTTGGTTCAAACTTATTTTTCGGTCTTGAAATACTACTTTTACCTCCATAAGATTTATGCCCATTATTGTTATTCTTCACAAAATTGTTTCTAATGTTCACAGAAGGTTTATTTGCTGCTGATTTCTTATTTTTATCATTCAAAAAAAAAAATTAACTCCAAAAATTTTCCATGCCACCTTTTTAGGTGCAAGTGAGGAAGAAGAGTTGGAAATTTTCTTTTGATTCTCCTCTTTATGTGAAAAAATTCCCTTCAATTTTTTTTCTTGCCTTATGGCTTTTTCTATAACCCCTTCTATAGTTCTTAGGATGTGCACATCTACCTCTCCTCCTATGACAAGATTCAATCGTATAATAAACTTTGCATATCCTAAACCTTTTTGAGTTGATATTGTGCAACGTACTTAAGAAGTTTGGTAAACCTCTCCCAATACTTAGTTAAAATTAACTTTACTTGAATTAAATTTTGAAAATTTTTCATTTTCTGATCATAATAGATATGTGGTAGCCAACGTTTCCTAAATTATCCCTTAAATTGCTCCCATGTAATGTTTGATTCATCAATGTTCAGTTCCCCCTTCTGGTTTTCCCATGTGGAGGATGCCTCATGGGAAAGTTGGTAAACTCCTCATACTACCTTTGTTTCTTTTGAGAAGTTGCTTATTGCAAAGTAATTCTCAATTTCATTGAGCCAATTCTCAACCCCTTCCCCTAGTGTACTACCATCAAAATTTGGTGAAATTTTCCTCTTTATGTCATTAATTATTTCATCTTCTAATATTACCTTTTTATTTTTAAGTGGATTAGGTACATTTACATTTGCATTTGCAGCGTTATTATGGGCATTTACAGAATTATTATCTATTGCATTATTGTTATCAACACCCTAATTTCTAGCATTGGAATTATTTCCTAGAGGTAGTTGATTGTTATTATCATCATCATCTTCCTCCTCTTCATTACTAGTTATTTGTTGTTCAAGTATACCAAGATGATCTTTTGTGTCCAACAGGGAGACAATAATATCATCAAGTTTTTGTGCCATAATTTCCTCTCCACCTAGAGGTGGATAATTTGTAGTACCCCCTTGTTATAACCATTGTATGTTAACAAGAAATTAAGTTTTTATCTAATATGGACTCAATAGGTCTAAATTTTTCAGCCTTCACTCGATACCAAAATGTAACATCCACTTTTTAATGACTTAGAAATAAGGGAGTTTTTTTACATAATGTTCTCTTTTCTAAATTCATACAATTCAGAACATAGATTCCATTGTCAATCTATCACATAACAAAAAACCATATGCAACTGTAATGACTCGGTGAAACATCCATCTCTCATTTCGTGACTCGGTATTTAACCGATCTCTCATGCTTAACTTATTCAAGTGTATACTATGTATAATTTGGTTCTTTTACCCATTAAGGGTCACTAAAGTGTTCTCTTTAAGAATCCTATCCGAATATCTATAACTGATATTCATTTGAAATCCCGCAACTTAGACTAGGTGACGTAAGACAACACACCCAACATTTTACAATACATGAGCCAAAGTTTTAAACATGTTTACCATGTTTAATTTCCAACATGTGATACTCATCAAAAGGAATATATATTTCACCCCACTTGATTGGTCTTCCTTGACTTCTTTCAACCAAACCCGAGTCAAATTTCACACTAAATAGGGTTAACTCACATACATTAGTGTGGTAGTCTACTTGTGGTAACTAAGGATAGATAGAAATACTAAATCAAATTTTATCGATTGAGTGTGTTTAGTTACCTTAAGTCAACATGAGTTGACCATAACACTAGTCCATGTATCTATCTCTCTGTTTATAGTAGAAGTATGAACCAAATTTCAACTTATGTTAATTAAATTAATTGAACTAAGTGGGGTGTTGAACCATAGTGGGCTACATCACAGTATCCTCCTAATGAATCTTGTCATCATAAGGGTACTTTGCTGCAACCCATATATTACATCAGCCTATTGTGTTCTTTCAACTCAACTAACATACTTAAGGAACATTAGATTATAAATCTTTAATTTATTAGCTTGTTTAATTAATCATTAAACAACACACCTAAAGGTTCACTAAGTATGATTGATCCAAAGAAGGGTTTGAAATGTACTTTTACACCAATTTAAGTTATACAGATAAAATTTGCGTTCATGCAAATCAAATTTATTCTTAAACCATTAATTCCATTTATCGATAAATCTGATTCAATATCAAGTAAGTAAGATCATTAAGTTTCTTACTATAGTTTAACAATGTAAACAATCTTGATTGAAAGCTTGTTCATTAGATTTAGTGATAACGTAATTTATAAATCTTCTTATTAATTATTTTTATCATTCCCATTTACATTTATTTTTTTATATAGAAGAGCTTACAACCAATCATCAATAAAAATTATACTTTATTACATTACAAGGATAACATACTTAGTTCGATTGAAAGATAACAAAGTAAGTATCCTCATAAAAAAGATATAATTAACATTTAATGAAAAAAAGATATGAGATCTCATAAAACATGGAATACGGCCTAAGTAAAAAGAACATCCAATAGATTTGAGCGCGAAGATGAATTTTGAAGCCATTTGGGAGGGAAAATGATGGAAGGGAAATCCCGTCTAGACCAGGAGGAACAAAATAAAATTCATGAGGAAGGAGAAATAGATGGATCTCTTTGTCAACAAAAGGAATGTATCAACAAAATCCAAAGATACATGGTCAAATGTAGTCAAAAATGATGGATCGACCTTGAAAAACCAAAAGTTTTTTCTTCAAGTGAACAAGGAAGTTTCTAGTTATGTCCTTGAAATCCCTGACCAGCTTCTTCATTCTACAACAAAAAATTTAAATAAGTCATTGGTAGGGAAGCTGATGGGTGGGAGACCTAATATTGATGTAGTTAGAAGATGGGCTAAATTGAAGTGGTCCCCAAAAGGGAATTTAGAGGTAAGTGCTCTTTCAAATGGATTTTCCTTTTCAGATTTAATCTCCAAGAAGATATGTAGAAGGCCCGGAAGAAGGTCCCTGGTTTTGGGGAAAATCACGATGGTATCTTCGGAAATGGGAACCTACTCTCAACTCAGAAAAAGAAAATATGAATGAATTCCCGGTATGGATTCACCTTCCAAACCTCCCTCTAGAATTTTGGCATGAGGATATTGTAAAATGTATTGCGAATTCACTAGGATCTCTTGTAATAATTGATAATGTGACCAGAAAAATGTCTCGCCTTATCTGTGCCCACTTCTACATATACACAATAGTGGATAGAGAAATCCCCAACAGATAAAACTTAAATCTAGACTTGGGATTTGGGAGCAAAAGATTGAAATGGAAAGTTCCCCTGTGAAATGTTCTAAGTGCAATGGGTGGGGCCACTCCTCTCAGAGCTATAAGTTTAAAGTTTCTAAAGTGTTTATCCTTGTCACAGTTAAGGAGGGTAATGGGGAAAAAGGGAAAGGCATTATGCAAAGCATGGAGGATCATAGGAAAGATTTTTCCAAAGTCATGCTGGAAGTTTTCTCTCCACTTCACATAAAGGAAAAGACTGATTCTGAAAACCCCACTTTAAAAGATGCAATGGAAAAGGATGAGGAAGGTTTCACAATGGTGATCAATAGAAGGAAATCTAAATACCTATCTAAATAAGAAACAAAGGTAAAGGAAAAAGAGGAGGAATACTTGAAGGATCATATGAAAGGCAGGAAGATGGAGTTTCTTAAATATAATGTGAAAGAAGGGATTCGTAATGAATCAGTCAGGAGTGATCAAACCTCAACTGAAGAAAGGGAGATGGAGGTCAAGACTATGGAGGAATTGGTAAAGGACCAAATGGAGATAGAGGATACTCAGGGCCAGAATTTGGACCTGGAGCTCACCAAAGGGGTGGAGATTTTCCCCTCTTTTGAGGACCTTTTGAGTGCACAAAGAACCCCAATCAAGGAGACTGATGATAAGAAAGAAGGCCTAAGTCCTGGAATCAAAAACCCTTCAGGGGGAAAAATTACTTCCGGAAAAAAGAAAATAGAGCCAAAAGGAAAAAAGGGGGACTCTTCAAGCTCTTTCCCTTCCTAGGAGAATGAGAATCCTATAAATGTGGAAGCTACAAATAACAAACAAGGTAGACCGAATAAATTTGAATCAAGGAAAAAAACTACCCAAAAGGAGATAGATTCAGGGAAACAGATGTGCTTGGACCAGAAGGTCTTCAGGAAAAATAAACCCAACCTAAGGAAATGAATTACATATCATGGAATGGGAGAGGGCTGAATAGCCCCATGAAGTGGAGGATCCTAAAAGATATGATTGAAAGATAGAAAATTGATGTGCTTGTAGTGCAGGAAACTAAAATGAAAGAAGAATCCTTCCTATCCTCTTGTAAATTATGTTGGAAAAACTCTAAAGCCTTTACTGTTAGTTTGAAGGAGCTTCAGGAGGATTAGCTGTGGTTTGGAGCCCGAACAAGTTCGAGGGAACTTTTTGGTTAAGAGAGATAACCATGTGGCAGTGATGATGAGAGATCTTGAAAATAGGAGTATATGGGTTCTTTCAAATATCTATGCTCCCACCCATCACAAAGAAAGGAAAAACTTTGGCACCATCTTCTATCCTTTAATCACTCTATTAAAGGTTACGGCTGAATTTTTATGGGGATTTCAACACCCTAAGGGCTTTAGGGGGAAAAAAGGAGGTTCAAAGGAGTTCTTAGTTAGCATGGAGGATTTTAATCATTTCATAACATCTTCCCAACTCCACGATATAGATCTAAAAGGTAGAAGTTTCACATGGTCTAACAGAAGGACTGACACTCAACATATTCAAGTTAGATTGGACAGGGATCTGGTTTCAGAGGAATGGTTAATCTAGGACATCTCTCTCTTTTCTCTTCCTCGGATTGGATCTGACCACAATCCCATTCTTCTTCAAATTAAGAACCCTTCTCGAAGAAGAACTCCCTTTCATTTTGAGAAGATGTGGCTCCACAGTGAGGATCTGAATGATCTCATAAAAGAATGGTGGAAACTTAAGGTTAAAGGTACAGTGATGTTTAGACTCTCTAAAAAAATTCAAAATGTGAAAGCCCACCTCAAAGTGTGGAATAAAAAAAGTTTTGGAAATATCTTCTAGAAGAAGTTGGAAATCAGAGATGAATTATAGATTATCCAAAGAAGAACTGAAAGACAAGGTATCGAGAATGATCCTACTGATCTAGTTAAGGAAATATCTCTCCTGATGGACTACCACAATATCCTGGGAAAAGAGGAAATCTTCTTGGAGACAAAAATATAGAATCACTTGGTTAAAGGAAGGGGACAAAAATACTAGATTCTTCCATTTATCCACCTTAAAGCATAGAAGATTTAACAGAATTAAAAAAATCAGTAAAGAAGGGGGTGTTTTGGTGGAGGAACAAGATGAAATTGACAAAGAGACCATATCTTTCTTCCAAAATTTTCTCTCTAATAGCAATGAACAAAATCTCATGAAAGAACAGGACTTCTTAAATTGCATTCCTAAGTTAGTCTCAGTTGAAGACAATGTGATGCTCTCAGCGATTCCTTCCATGGAGGAAGTGGAATTTGCTGTCAAACAACTCAGCCTGGACAAGGCACCAGGGCCTGATGGATTTCCTACTTTCTTCTTCCAAAATTTCTGGGATATAATTAAAAAAGAGGTTTATGAAGCAGTGAGAGAATTTTTCAAGAAGAAGGTTATGTTAAAGGACATGAACTATACCTTTCTGACTCTGGTTCTGAATGTAGTAATGCAATGGAACTAAAAGACTTCAGACCTATAAGTCTTTGTAATACTTCCTATAAAGTTTGCATGAAAATTCTGGCCCTCAGGCTTCAGATGATCCTGCCCAATATCATTTCTGAACAACAAGGGGGCTTTGTCATAGGAAGACAAATACATGATGGGATAATTTCTATCAAAGAGACTATTCATTCAGAAAAAATCAGTAAGAAGGCTACTTTTTTCTTAAAACTGGATATGGAAAAAGCTTATGACAGGGTATCGTGGAGCTTTCTTGACAAAATCCTTGACATATTTGGCTTTGATATAGCATTGAGACATTTGGTTAAGGCATGCATCTCAAATGCATGGTTTTCTATCCTCATGAATGGAATTAAAATTAGGTTCTTTCATAGCACACAAGGATTGTAGAAAGGGGATCCCCTTTCCCGCTCCGCTTCATTATAATAGCAGAAGCTCTCAGTAGAAGACTTAATGTTGAAATGGAAAAAGGCTTCATCAAAGGGATTTCTCTGGCACTTGATATGGAAAAATTTTCACACCAACACTTTGTTGATGACACTTTCGTGGTGGGGGAAGCTACTGTTCCTGAAGCAAGAAAACTAAAAACCATTCTTGATGACTATATGGGTGTCTCGGGGTAGCTGATCAACTTCAGAAAAAGTTCTCTTTTCTTTCTGAATACTTTGGACAACCGTTGTAAGAAGATTGCAGAAATTTTGGAATGTACCTATAAACCCTTCCCTACCTTATATTTAGGAATTCCTCTTGGGGATAGGAGACCCTCCTGTTCTAAATGGAACTTTCTAATTGAAAGGTTTGAAAGGAAATTGGCTGGATGGAAAGCTAATCTATTATCCCAAGCCGAGAAAAATCACTCTTCTGATTAGCTCTCTCTAGAGTCTTCCTGTGTATGTCATGTCCCTATACCAACTTCCTGTAGCAATTGGGGAAAGGTTGGAAAAGATCCAGAAAAGGTTTTTATGGAGTGGCACTGAAAGTAAAGATAGAATCCCTTTAGTAGCTTGGAGCAGAGTGTGTAGACCCAAAAATCTAGGAGGAATTGGTCTCAGAGACTGGTCCAAGATGAATAAATCTCTACTTTCTAAGATTGGATGGAGACTAACAAAGGAAAATGGAGTTTGGGCTAGAATTATTAAGAAAAAATATTGGCTAGATGATAATGATAAAATATGGATGTTTAAACAGGCAACTTTCAATAGCTCATGCATATGGAAAGCCATTAACTAGGCCAAATAAATTCGAATAAGGGAAGCAGATGGAAAATAGGAAGAGGCAATGAGGTAGGTTTTTGGAAAGACAAATGGGCTAGAGACTTTACCCTTTAAGATAAATTTCCACAAATATTTGGATTACTAGAAGATAAGTAAGGAGTAAAAGTACTCAACTACATGGGTAATGAATAGAGATTTTAGACATTGGAATTGGATAGACATGAACTAAATGATCACTTGAGAGGGCTCAATGAGTTTTTAAAAAATTATGTATCATCTAATAGCAAGGATCAAGATAGAATCATTTGGGATAAGGAACCATGTGGAAATTTTTCTATCAAATCAGCCTATGCCCTTTTTTTTAGGGACAAACTGGAGAAGAATATTTAATGGCTGGAAAGATTTGGAACAAGAATATAACACAAAAGGTTAATGTGTTCAGCTGGCTCACTTTTATAAATAAAATACTCACAGTAGATAATCTTGTAAAAAGAGGATTCCATTGGGTTAATATATGTGTGCTATGCAAAAGGAAAATGGAATCAGTAAACCATATGTTTTGGAATGTCAGTATGCACATCAAATATTATCCTCCATTCTAGATTATTTCTCGGTTAACTCGGTCATCCCCAAAGATATAAAGGAAGCTTGGAACCAATGCAAGAGTCCCTTTCATAGTCAAGGGTTAAAAATATATGGGCCATGAGCTTAAGCCATCTTTGGTGGGAAACCTAGAAGGAAATAAATTGAAGGATATTTAAAAAAAAAAATTCATATGAAACTGTCTATAAACAACCCTTTTAGGTAGTTAGAAACAATTTCTCTATCCTCAAGAATAAAGAATTGGAAATCTTGGATAAAGAACAAAACTTCTTAATGAATTAGAATGTTTTGGGACCCTCAAACAAATAGGCCTAATCCCGTGTTGGGGATTAAGTCAAATCCTCCCCGTGAAGGTTATTGTTATCCAAAATGCACCCCTTGCTCATTTTGTGGCTAGCTCCTTTCATTCTTCCCTCTCTTGTGCCTCCGTCATAATTTTTTTCTTTTTAGGCACTCAAAACTTTTGGAAATGCAACCATTGGATAGAGCTCTTTCTCAACTTTCTAGAAAGATAAATTTTCCTCCTAACTCCATGTATTTTTGAAGTTATGGCCCGATGGATTTTTTGTGGGAAAATTTTCCCTGAAAGGCCCATGTACCCGATGAAATGGTGCCACGTGTCCAAGGAAGTGGCGGGGGTTGGAGGAAAGATTGGTTTTTCTTACCAAGTGTTTGGAAAAATTTTCAAATGGGATATTTTTCCCCGCAGGCCCACCAACGAATCATATTATGCCACATATCCAGGGGGGAAAATTTGAAAAATGGACTAAGTGTTAGCGCCATGGAAAATTTCAAAAGGAAGGCCCGCCAACCAATCAAGTTACGACACGTGTCCTATGGAATCAAACCTTCGGAGGGTGGAGGAAAGATTAGAATTTCAGAAAAGTGTTTTGCTAAAAGTTTTGGCCCCATTTGCCCCCACCAACCAATCATATTATTCCACGTGTCCACGGGCACGCAGGGTAGCGGAGCGCGGTGGGTGATTGGGATTTTTTCCCAAAAGCTAAAATGAAAAGGAAAAATGTTTGCCTGTGCCCCGCATCCAGAAGATGCCGCCAGTGTCCCGGATTGGCGGAGATGGGGGATAATTGGGAAATTTTCCCGAAGGAAAAAGGAAGGAAATTTTAAATGAAAAAATCACCCCAAACACGAACTAATCACATCTTGCCACGTGTCTCTGGTGGCGTCAAAAGGTACAGGATAAGCCCGCATGGAAAATTCAAAGGGAAAGGCCCACAACGAATGAGGTTTTTCCATGTTTCGAGTCAAGAAATAGGATCAAAAATGAAGAAAAATTTAGGAGGATAGGCCCGTGCCCAATCAGCACATGCCATGTGTCCTCAGATCATCGGCCCAGCGGGGGAATTTTTGGAAAATTTTCCAAAGGGCAAAACAATGGAAAATGAAGCATTAAAGGCTCGTGCCAATCAAAACATGGTACGTGGCACCTAGAATGGTGGAGCGCAGGGAATTTTTGGAAAATTTTCCAAATGACCAAAAAGTGGATAATTTTAAAAAAATTTGCCCACCAATCCGATTTGGCCCTGTTTTGCCCTAAAATTTCAAACGGCCATATCTTTCAATCCAGAGCTTGGTTTTTCACGTTCTTTATATTAATGGAAATATGGTGAAATTATCTATAATATTCCGGGGTCAGTTTTGTATTTTGATGGATTTTGGAGAGATAAAAATGAAAAACACCTCTAGACATGGTCATGGACAAACGATGTTTCAACCACCATTTTTATGAAAAATGGCTCGCATTCTCTCCTAGCTTGGCAAAAATGTTAGGGATGGGCCTGTAAGGATTCCCATGCTATTTTAATGCCTTTTGGGTTGGTGGTTGAAGATCTCCCATGTTTTCCCACATTTCTCTCTCACGGGGTCGTGGCACCTTTGTAAAAGCGAGAATGGGTTCATTTTTGATAAAGGGAGACACTTTTTCAGCTCTACAACTTCCCTTTTCTTCCTTTTGGTAGAATTTGTGGAAATTTTTACCTTTTAAAAAAAAAAGCACCACTTTTGCCTCTTGATCACCGTAATGCATTGTATTGGATCTGGAATGTTAATATATGCTCTGTGATTAAAATCCTTCAATACTTTCATATATCTACCATTATTTTCCGATATTTCATTACATTTTGAGCAATTTGTGCATGCTTTGTGTTGTGTTGTCTTCTGGATTGTGTATGTATTGCAGATCGTGTGTCTACAACTCCTTTGGTGCATCAACTCTTTAGCATTAGCTTCATTTTTTTTGCATTCCCTATCCTTGTCCCCCTTGGAATATAGGGTAGGAACTAGGAATTTAAACCTCTACAACTTGTAAGTAATAAATCTGATTAGAGGAATTGAGGAACCAACCTCTAATCTAGATATTCCTCTCCCATTTTACAATTCCCACACTTGGGGAGAGGATTCAATGTTGTGTAATCACACCTTTGGATGTCCAAGATGTCAAACTAGAAGTCCGATCAACATCCGGAGTGCCGCTGATTTGCTACAATAGTTTTATACACGCACGGTGGGACCTTATAGGTCTTCATATTCATTGCAACAAATTGATGTGCATTTTTGCAAGTTTCTTGCTTAAAAGATCCCCGAATAGCGCATATGGCGACTCTAAGGAAGAAGAATCAGCTGGTTTTAGCGGTGCAGACCTGAAAATCATGAGAAGAATCACCACAAGGTCAAGAGTTGGAGAAGAAGAGGTATTGTTTGAGTATCTGTAGTTATCTCTAAGAAGAAGGCAAAGAGGGAGGAGAATTCAAAGGTCTCCATCTCCACCAAACAAAACTCTATCAACTCCTCCACCTGGTAGGCATTTTATTCAATCAACAAGGGTTCTAAGGCCAATCAGAATGGCACAAAACAACCCCTATGTCAATTTCACTGGCAGCATCCCACTTTCTCGCAATGCACAAAATCCGGTCCCAGTTGCAGCATTAAAGAACATTCCATACTTTTGGAGAGAATCGAGACCACTCCCGGTGATCATGTTAAGGATATTGCTAATATTTGTGCAATCCATGAGATCAATGAGATGCAAGTTGCTGTCAAATTGCTGGCATCTTCATTCAAAGGAAAAGCTTTGCAATGGTTCAGGAGTCTTGCCTCAGGTTCTATTCAAAATTAAAACCAGCTATGTATAGCCCTCCATGAGCATTTGGAGAAAAGGAGATAACTTATCCCTTTTGGAACAACCGACAACCATCAAGAGAGCTCCCAATGATTAGGAGTCGACTTCAACTTCAAATTTCAAATGACTTGGGAGAGGATTCTAGTGGCAGTAAGGCCAATAGTAGAAGGTTCTTTTCTATATTACCTTAAAGCTTTAAATTCTAATATTTCTATGTTGATTCAATCCATGGGAGGCACAACTATTCCTATTGCTTATAGCATTGCCATTAGGGCTGAAAATTGTTTGATTCAAGCTAGCAAGCTAGCTCCTAGGCCTCCAATGCCATTGTTTCTAAGTTTAGAGAGCCCAAGTACTAGTCAAGTGCATGTTTTAGCTCCTATTCCCACTCCTAGAAATTAGAATTCAAGTGAAGATTCTACTTCATCTTCTAGTGCCTCAAATGAACTTCAAGAAGTCATGAAGTAATTGCAAAATCTAGGCAATGAGATGGTTACACTCAAAAGGAAGCAAGCCCAAATATTTAGACCTTATTTCTAGCCTTAAGCCTAGCCTACAGGTAGCCAAACCAACCTCAAAGACCACCCAATCTAGCTATCAATTTAAATCAAGCAAGACCTCCTACAAATAGACCATTTCAGCCCTATAATCCCAATGCTATATCTGTCTCTAAGGCATTAGTGCCAGTGCAAAACAACATAGCTCAAGAGTATGATTGGTGTTTCCCATGCAACGAACCTCACAACTAGTCTATGTGTTTCAACAAAGTGCCTTAAATCAAGCATTAATGGTGATAACTACTAGTGTGGAGGGTGAAGGTAGTCAAGGAAATAACCAACAACAAGACACATTCCAACAACAATTAGCTCCAAATGATACCACACTTGTAAACTGGTAGGTAGACGATTTTTGTGGCATGAATCAAACAATTTCCCAAAGTGTTGCAGCCAACACAAGGTCAAAAAGGAGGAATTTAGGTGAATAACATACATTGGCTCCAAATAGTCCACAACCTCCTACTGCTCCACAAATTATTGGCAAGCAAAATTCAGTTCCAAACACACAAGGGCTGCCTAAAACACCTCCTAGTCCAACTCAAACGCCAGGTTGTTGCTACCCATATGCAAGGAATGGATGTGCGAGCCAAGAGATAGCAAATAGATGCTTCATCTCCATTCAACATCATTGATCAGATGAAGAAGACAAATGTAAACATATCAATGTGGGAATCACTATCTATCCTAGGCCAAAGAGATTTGTTACAAGCTTCCATGAAGGACTGGTCAACTTCAAATCAGCAAGTCTAAATGCAAGAAAAGGTGCTCATAAATGCTGCCCAACTCAAGGGAATCATGGAGGACAGAAAGGTAAAATGTTGAAGCCCCCTCCATTCTATGTTTCATTGATCATTGGAAACCATTTAGTACACAATCGCATGATTGATTCGGAGCAAGTAGTTCAAGAATGCCCAAGAAACTAGCTGATCGATTGGGAATTCAATATGAAGTCTTATCCAAAAGGGTAGTGCAATTGGATGGGGATATAGTAACAACAATTGGAGTGATCAAAAACTTGAGTCTTACTTTGCATGCATGCCCCAACGTTGTTGTTTTGCAAGATGTCTCAGTAATAGATCTTCCACCACTCTTTGCCCTATGTTTGTCAAGGGTTTTCACAGGAAAGATTGGAGGTTATTTATCTGCTGATTGGTCACACATGTTGTTCAGAACAAGATATGGAACTAAAGCCACAATCAGGTCTAAGCCTATTACAAACTTTCACATTGAGCCTCACACTCCAAGCCAAATCAATACCAATTGTTCAGCGTTTGATCAAGAGGATTATCAAAGCACTGATGAAGCTGACACCAAGGTTGGAAGCATCCTAGATCTGACTCTTGATGAATGGGAAAACAAGGTGCATGCATTTGATCCTTATCGGAAATAGAAGAATCGAGCTAGGAGTCTATTGCATGCATGAATAAAATCATCCTATTCCTAGCATCACCAAACCAGATCACAAGGATGATAATGACGTATGGCAGTTTTTTTTTTTATGGATCAAGGAGTAGACAAGGTGCGGGAGGTGGAGCTATGCTTGTTTCACCTCAAGGAGTTAAGTATTATTCAGCTTTTAGATTTCAGTTTTCATACTCTAATAACACTATTGAATATGAAGCCTTGATATAAGGTTTGCATTGGTCAATCAAGAGAGGGATAAAGAACTTGCAAGTCTTTGGTGACAATGAGTTGATTGTCAACCAAGTTAAGGGGCAGCATGCTGTCAAGAATAATCTTCTCAAGTGTTACAAAAAAAGGTGTGGGACCTCATTGAATATTTTGAGGGCTTTGGCATAAAATCCATTCCTAGAAAAGAGAACCAAGCTGTTTATAGGCTTGCAGCGGTTAGCGTAGCCATTGACGTTGTTGAAAGCATTAAAAAAGACAAGGTATAAACAAGCATCCATGTGATTGTGAGCCCTTTAGTTCTAGACAACAATTTAAGTTGGAAAGTCTTTGAAAATGATCAAAGCAAATCATCCATTTCTTGCAAGAGGTTGAGTTTTCAGCTAAAAATCGGGAAAAGTTGGAGCAACATTATGGCGACCAAGTGGTACAGCTGAGAACTAACAAACTACCAAAGGGACTTATTACTTTGGAGTCCATTTTCAATTCTAATGATCAATTTATGAAGGAGAAGGAAAACATTCAAGTCAAGGGATAAGATTCAGTGTCCATCTTGGTGGAAGAAGGCAAATCACTCTGAGTTGGTAAAGTGACAACTGAGCAAGAAAGGTATGAGTTCATACAACTTTTTCAAGAATTCCCTGATGTGTTTGCTTGGAGCTAGGAATATTTGAAAGGTTTCAATCCCAAGTTAGCTCAACACACCATTGAATTAGATCCAAGTACTAAACCCATTAGACAAAAACAAAAGCCAGTCAATCCACACATGGAGCCTCTCATGAGAAAGGAATTGAATAAGTTGATAGAATCAAGAATCATATTCCCTATCAAGCATTCTAGTTGGGTGGCCAACTTGGTTCTAGTTAGAAAGAAGAGTGGGGAAATATGATTGTTTTGTGTAACACCCTAAACTATTGTTACTTCCTCCGGGCATTCAAGTGTTGATATATGATTTCTTCGTATAAGGACATCTTCCTTGGTTTGTGAAGTCATGCTTGATATGGATTGTATCTTCTTTGCTCTTGAAGATATTTGACTGAGCTTAATATGATTGGAATATTTTGTTTCTTTCATTCTTCACACTTGAGTTCAATTTGATTTTTGGATGAATTGTGGATTTATCCATCTTTTTGACTCATCCTTGGATCAGTTGTATTGATCCAAGGAATTTTTAAGCTTATTCAGGATGAACAAAATTTATTGACCTTATGAAAGTTACAAGGTCTGAATGAGTTTGAATGATCAATCCCGGAGTTTGACTCAGGCTGATCATGAAAAATGGACTTTGGTTACAGATATCGTAACATCAGGAAGGCCTAGACCTTAAGCCAGGTAAGATGTTCTTGTGTATACCGTAAGCTTAATTTAGTGATGCCAAATAGAATCCTTTACAGGAATGTTTAACCCTGTATGGACTCTAACTTTGAGTGGTCCTATTTTGGAGACCTAGATTTGATTCGTTAAGGTTAATAACCTTAACCTAAACTATAACCTATTGGTTAAAATAATTGCTAATCCAACCTAGCCCTAAACTATAAGCTTAATGCTCCTAAGAGTTAACTTCACCTAGCGCTATGGAAGGGAGACTAATGTCTTAACCCTATGATCTAACCTATCTTAACTAATGATAAGAATGGAGGGGACCTATGAAGGTCGCAAGTCATGGGCGGTGGTTTCCATGACATTTATGAGGGGGATAAGGTTGAAGGACTTGGGATCTTTGTCGAGGTTTGGCAAAGATTGCAAATGGCTAATGTGACCTAACGTCGCAAAGATCACCAAGTATGGGAGTGTTTGTTTGTTTTCTTTTAATGATCACCAATTTTGGTGGTCGGTGGCAATGGAGAATAGGCGGGAGGATGGCAGTTAATGCAATTAATGAACTTTGGTTCCCGAGCACGGATTGCTTGGGAAGGCATGCAAATGGAATATTGTTTGGTTGTTTGGTTTTCCATGCATTCCATTTTTCACTCTGCTTGAGCACTAGTTCTTCGAACCAGTCGTCTACTCTGTGTTGCATGGTAACTTTGAGAATTTATAGCTCCCTTCTCTATCAGGGAAAGTTTATAAGGCATGAAGGTAACAATTTATTGTTTTTTAATCTATTGTGGAAGAAGAAGAGAAGGTGCGAGCACATTCAGAGGTCTTCTTCGAATTTTTAAGCGACACTATCAGGCATGATAGGCCCTAACTTTTAAAAATCTTGTTTTCCTTCAAATGCTTTCATTAGAACAACTCTGTTCAGATGATTTTTTTTGTACAGTTGGTTTGACGAGAAGCAATGTATTGGTTTTCTTCTTCTCTTGTTGTTTTAGGAATCCATGGTTAAATGAAGACCTTGTTGAATTCCTTGTTGTGTTTGCATGTTGGTTAGACTCTGTTGAAATGTTGCTATGTATACATATGGGTTCGAATTTTGTTGAAATGTTTTCTCTATATACATATGAATTCAACTTCACATTCAAATGTTTTTGTGTATACATATGAATTCGACTTGTTGAAATGTTTTCTGTGATTACATATGGATTTGACTTCGTTGAAATGTTGTTGTGTATACATATGGGTTCGACTTTGTATATGTTGTTTCCTAGTCTCTTGTCGGCGAAGTCGAGGTAATGAGTTCTTAAGCTGTACCATGTCAGACAATTGCGTTGGATGAATTCATGTTTGAAGAATGACATGGAAAGAATTGTTGTGTCTAATTTGGTTGGTTTATTGATTATTGCTTGGTTGCAAGAGCTCTTTTATTGCTTGACAGCTTCAGGTGAATATATATTTGATTTTTGATGAAACTGTAGCTCCTTCTTTTGAGCTCGACTGATTTAGTCACATGCGTAAGAAATATGTTGAATTTAAACCTGTACCTCTATGAAAAGGGTCTGGATTATTACTGTCCTTGGTTTTCAGATGGATGGAAATCAGGTTTTGTATTTGGAAGGGATGGGATTGTGTTGATTTCGCCTGTAGTGACCTTGAAATCTAACATTAGAAATCCTCTAGTAATACTGGAAGTGGTATTTGTTTGGTATCCTTGAAACACAATTACAAATTATCCATTGTAACGATGGGAAGTAGATAGTGTTACTTGTTAGTAAGTAATAATAGTGGGTACCCTAACTCGTAGTCTAGAATGATTCAAGTCCTGGGTGAAAGGAAGATTTTTTTATTTGGGCCATGATTGTGTACTAATATTGAACGTATATGTATTTCCGTTTATAACAATCTATGTCCTTTGTTTATGTGTAATTGTAAGACCCTTGGAATCTTAGGGTGACCTTTTTAAACATTCTATCAGATTGGAGCTAATGGTAAACTTGGGTGTTGATTTTCTTGCTTCTCTTCTTCCTTAATTGAATTCAAGATTGAATGTATATGCTTTACTCTTGGGAAGTTAGTACAGTCCTTAACCTATTAGGAACGAAAATCGGGATGCCTCTGTTTCTTTCTCCTAAGTCAAAGTATATGTTGATACATGACTTTTGGAATAAGAAAATATTCTCTCCTTGTCTAGAAATTATAAGTTCTCTCTTCTTTTGTATCTTTATGTGAACTCTACTGCACGGGAATAAGAAGAATAGACTGTTAAATTTGTATGGAGAGACTGGTAAGTACTGACTCTTGAACGGAGTCTC
The DNA here is from genome assembly GCA_018340775.1 of Taxus wallichiana var. yunnanensis. Classification (NCBI taxonomy): domain Eukaryota; kingdom Viridiplantae; phylum Streptophyta; class Pinopsida; order Cupressales; family Taxaceae; genus Taxus; species Taxus wallichiana. The sequence goes on from CM031242.1 coordinate 315,773,746, forward strand.
ATTCTTTATTGACGGTTATATTATCCTGTTTGAGTTGTTCGGTTATCCACTTTTATAAAAACAGTATTGTAGTAGAAGTTGGTATACTTATCAATATCATTGAAATAATGCTATGAATATAAAGGAATCCCGTCAGTTGAACTTGTTGGATGTTATAATCTATCTTTGCTTGAATTGTTAAATACACACCTGTTGGTTACACTTAACCGATAGGAATTCATTCTTAAATGGATTAATTTTGTTGGATTATTGATGTCCTTGGTTTTCAGATGGATGGATGTTTTGGATTCATTTTTTTCTTCTTAGTCTCTAATATATACGATGAATCATCTCGAAAAATATTTAGGTTTAACTGCAGCTATAATATGAGTCATGCGTTAAAGTCTTATTAGAATTGTAGAAAGATGATTATCTGATTCATGTTTAAGGATTTGTAGAAATGATTTCATTTAAACAAGGTTGTTTAATGAGAACAATTGGTGGAATGCAATTGTTTTAAGAATTAGTGCTTATCATGCTGGGTTCTTTGAACCGACTGCTAGCAATTTTGCGAGATGGACATCGTAAGTGGTAAAGGCACGTAGATCTGATATGATGCTCAGATTGTTTAATCTGGTTTTTATGATGAATTCTAACTTGATTTCTCAAATTGTATTATAGGAAGAAAGATATTCTTTCGATGTTGATTATTGTATCAAATGTGCCGAAGTGCATAAGTTGTAAATGTATGGTTTGGAAATGAATGAAATGGGGAGATTGTTACTTATGTGGCTGCATTTTTATTTGATGGATTGAACTTCTTAGGTCTGATTGAATGTAAGTGCATTTTTATTATTGTATACCATGGGAGTTATTTGGATTCTCTAAGTAGGCCTTGTAAAAATTATGTGACCGAATACTTCGTGAATGAATAGTAATTCTTTTATGTTATGAATAAGGCTAAATTGGAAATTAGTCCACTGCCTTTCGAGAAGTTAAGGTTAAACTACACCCTAATAGGTAGCTGAAACGGGAAGAGTAATCTATTACTCCCTATCCATGATCTAAGTCAAGACAATGTAATTGATGGTTTTAAATCACTATATCTTAATAACAATAAGTAAGATATATTTCAGTCTTGGGAGTTGATATCAACACACGGGGTTAATAGTGGTTGACCCAAGGTATGTCACTTACCCTAGTCTTCAAGAGCATCCTTATAACGTGTGTCATGTTATTAACCCATTCATGAGTGAATGAATTGGAACAGGGGGAGGTGATAGAAGTCGATATAAGATATTCTATTTAACATCGGTGTGGGGTGAAGAACGTATTCCAGATTGACGAGTATGCCGTCAAGGAATACGAGACATGAACAATATGTTTCAAATCTTTGGCCAAAGTATCGCAAGCTGCTGATTGCGTTGTCCTATGTCACCTAGTCTAAGGGACGTGATGCTGATGAATAATGGTAACAATTATTCAGATAGGTTCCTTGGATAGAGCATTCTGAAATCCCAGATTAGGGAAGAGAACCGCAAGAGTGAAGTGTTAAAATAAAAACACCAACTCTATGATACTCATGAATAGATCGGTAGATCACCGAGTCATGGAATGAATAGATCGATGGTACACCGAGTCATTACAGCTGCATATGGTTATCTGTTATAAGAATGATTGTTATGATATGTGAGTTCTAAATTATGTATTTAGAACTAGGAAGAACTTATCAAAAAGACAAAAAAACAAATTTTCTTGTTCTAATGTACTAAAATGGGAATGTTACATCTTGGTATCAGAGTTGAAGGTTGCAGCTCTTGGACGTATTGTGTCCATAATCTGATAAAATCCTAAATTTTCTTGTTATAGAAAATGGTTAGAACAAGAGGAATGTTGCGAATAATGCTCCACCAAAGGGAGGGGTAGCAACAACCTAAAAACTTGATGAGATCCTTGCTGCCCTATTGGACACAAGAGATTGTTTGTTTGTACTTGAACAACAAGTAATGGGAAATGAGGAGGATGATGAAACCGGTAACAACAATCTGCTACCTCCTAAGGACAACCCCGATATGGGTGTTGGTAATAACACTGAAATGTACCGCCCAACCTGAAAACAAAAAGGCCAAAGTTGGCGCAGAACTCACTAATGATATAAATAGGATAAGTCCACCTAAATATGATGACACCACATTAGGAGATGGAGCCGAGAAGCGGCTCGGTGAAATGGAGAAGTAATTTGTAATAAGAAACTTCTCGAGGAAACCAAAGTTATTTGGGAGCCTATCGCTTTCCCATGAAGCATCTTCATGGTGGGACAGCCGTAAAGCTGAGCTAAATATTGATGAGACCAATATCACTTGGGATCAATTTAAAGGATATTTTACGCAACGTTGGCTACCACAACTTTTCTATGATTAGAAAATGACAGAATTCTAGAACTTAGCTCAAGGAAAGCTAACGGTAACTGAATATTGGGAGCAGTTTACGAAACTCCTCAAGTATGTACCGCAGTATCAAACTGATGAGAAGTTCTGAATACGGAAATTCATCATGGGACTAAATCCCATGATAGGAGGAGAGGTCGATGTTCACATCCCAACCACTATGGAAGGGGTTGTTGAAAAATCCATAAGGCAAGAACAGAAATTAAAGGCTATTTCTACTCATAAAGAGGAAGTGCAGAAAAATATTGTAAACCCTTCTTCAACTTCACTTGTACCTAAGAAGGGGCCACGGAAAAAGTTTGGAAATAGAAGTAAGTTTCCAAAGTGGATAATAATAAGAAAATGACAGTGAATAAGCCTATTGGAAATATAAGGACTAGTTTTGCCAAAAATTTAATAATGGGCAGAAGCCCTATGGAGGACAACGTGATAATTTTAAGGCTGGAAGTAATTTTAAGCCTAAAGAGGGACTTGTAGGATGCTGCTATAATTGTGGCAAAGACCACTACGTAAATTATTTCCCTTTGAAGAAGGATGATCGTAATCAACAGCATAAGATACATGTTGCAGTAGCAGACAAGCAAGCTAAAAAGCAAGTGACACCTATAGAATTTTTGGGTAAGTTATTTGGCATACCTGTCACTCTTCTTTTTGATACACGAGCTGCTGAATGTTTTATTTCTAGTAAACTTGCTTCTAAACTTAAAAGAAAAGCTAGAAAAATGGATAAATCTTGGACTGTACAGTATGGTAATAACTCTGTTCATACAGTGAGTATGTGTCTTTTTGGGGTAGTCCTTGACTTACCTAACTTTTCCATAGAAGTTGACCTCTATGTTACACCTTTGGGATCCTATGACATTTTCATCGGTGTCAATTGGTTAGCTGACCATAAAGCAAAAGTAGACTGCTTTGAAAAGAATATAAGATGTTTAGATGATCGGGTTGAAAGCAACAGAGATTCAAGGTGTGAAACGGGAAATTTCAGTTAGGAAATTGTCAGCTATGCAACTTAAAAAGGATAAAAACAAAGGATGTACCTTATATGCAGTAAATATATTTGAATTTTTAGAAGAAGATGGTGATTCCATGAAATGATTCCCACTGTTGCAAAGTTTCAAGGATGTATTTTCGGAGGAATTACCAAGTTTACCACCCAAAAGGGAATTTGATTTCACCATTGAAATCAAACCAGAACGTAACCTATTTCTAAGGCACCTTATCAAATGACTACTATAGAGTTAGTCGAGCTTAAGGAACAATTGAAAGAACTTTTGTCTAAGGGTTTGATTAGACCAAGTGTTTCACCTTGGGGAGCACCAGTAATATTTGTAAAAAAGAAAGATGGAACACTTAGACTGTGTATTGATTATCGGATGTTAAACAAAGCAACAATTAAGAACAGAGACCCACTTCCAAGAATTGATGATCTATTTGATCGATGCATGGAACAACGGTTTATTCAAGATATATCTTCAATCTGTTATCATCAATTAAGGATTAAAGAAGAAGATATTCATAAAACAACTTTTCGAACCAGTATGCGAACATTATGAATTCACGGTTCTACCCTTTGGATTAACTAATGCACCCGCAACTTTTATGAACTTAATGAATAATATCTTTCAAGAATATTTGGACAAGTTTGTGTTTGTATTCTTGGACGATATTCTCATATATTCAAAAAGCATCGAAGAGCACATTGAGCATTTAAAGATAGTTTTGGAAATTTTTAGAAAAAGAAAGTTATATGGTAAGTTATCCAAATGTTCTTTCTTTAATATCTGAAATTCACTATTTGGTTCATGTCATTAGTAAAGAAGGAATTCTTGTGGATCCTTTAAAAATAGTGGTAATAACCGAGTGGCTCGCACCAAATAATGTACACGAAGTAAGAAGCTTCATGGGCCTTCTTTGGTTATTATAGAAAATTTTTAAAGAATTTTTCTAAAGTGGCTGCACCGATAACTTCATTACAGAAAAAGGGGTAATTATTCGAGGGATTTAAACACTTTTCAAGCTTCCCCTCTCTTCAAAAGCTAAGATTCTATGAAATTATAGGCTATTTAGACTTTCCTCTCAAATTGTAATGAAATCCTATGCCTTTTCACCGATGTAATGATGCACTTTGCAAGTTCTTGAAGTAATGGAAATTCTATTTTGTGATCATTTATATGTCATTTCATGATTTTGTTGTTTCTATTTACCTCTCTCATGTTTGGAGGTGAACTATGCAACCTGGGGTTTCTTTTACATCTTTTGAGGTCATAGTTCTTATTAAGGGGTGGAGTATTGCATGCAACTGAGTTGTGGTGCTTGTTCACCCTTCTCAAGTTCATCCTTCTTCACTAGAAGACTAATAACTTTTTTTTATCAATTTTAATAAAAGAAATGTATGCTTCCTAGTTTTGATATTATGTATGATCTCTAAGTTGCAGCAGTGAAGTTGACATGTGGTGCACACACCCTCTTCAAATTAACCCTTCTTGAGTCTAGCAAAACCATTTCTTAGTATATCACCACTTCTAGTATAGGTTTTATTTCCTTGAAAATATCTCCCTAATCCCTTGAAATGTTATCATAGGTCTAGTTAGCCAACTTTCTTCCATTCGAGTAGTGTAGTGCTTAGTTTAGGAAGAGGAAGTAGGCCTTCTCTAAAGATTCACCTCAAGCCCAAGTACCACAGCTTGAGAGGTGATCCCATGTGTCCCAATCACACCAAACTTCATATTCACGTTCTATCCATTCGGAGGTTGCAATGATTTGTCAACAACAATGATTCTTTCTTGATTAGGTATTCATATTCCTTTGATAAGAAAGAAAATTATTATTGAGGAAAAATACTAAAAATCCTAGGCAAGATTTCTTAATGGTTTTCCAAATTTATAGCAATATAAAAACATATACAAATCCTCCAAAGAGGGAAGGTGTCAATTTGATTAATCCATAAAATCCTAAAGAAAATAAGGCACTAAACTTAGAAAAAGTGGTTAAAACATTGGCTAGATCAGTCAAAGTGATTTCATATAAGCTTGCTACAGAAGAAAAAGGATTGGTTTCAAATCCTTAAGCTCAGCACCAAGCCCAAGGAAAAAATATATTTGGGAATCATCCCGAAGGAGATCACCAGGCTGATGACAAAGGAAATGGACCTATGGGTTCAAGAACTAAGAAACAAGTTCTCAGAGACAATAAAACAATTTCATATCCATTGACAGAAAGGGTATCATTGGTATAGGAAGACCACATAGTTGAATGGTGATTGGTGGTGTAAATTAACTTGTGAAAATTAATATGTTATTCATCAATTTATAGTCATTTACTTATCAAACCTAGGGATGTAAACTTTCAATATTATTAAAGTGTTGTATACATAGTTACAAATGTTTATGGAGTGTAAAGGTAAATTTATGTCACTATAATTAAGATATAACAATACGAGAAATGAACTATATTATGACTGAATATGAATAATATGACTATGTAAAAGCATGAAAAAATAGAATACAAAGAAATGAATAAATTGTTATAATTCTAGCCATGTAATGAATTAAAAAACAAACAAAATGAGAGGGTTAGCAGATGGAAAAAGTGGGCCCCGACTTGGGTGTTAATCCCTCCTAAGGCCTATGTATACAAAAATTTAATAGAACTCATATTATTATTTCATCAGCATGAAGAATAAAGGTGGAAAATACAACAAGTTCCCTATCTATGGATCAATATCCTCTGTATGCATTCATTCTACAACACTAATATTTCCTTTTTATATCTTTCATTATAGTAGATGCATGAAGAGATAGATTCATACAAGGATTTTTAGTTGGATTAAGTAAAATATCTCAACCAAACAATCCAGAAACTTATATACATGCAACATAACTATTCAATAGATGTTCTCATACAATCAAATAACTTAAGTAACTGATCAGTTGATCAACCAATTATTAAATTATGAGTTAAATAAATTAGTTATTTGTTTGATTTGTAACTCATAATTAGGTGATGGTCTTGAGTCTTATTCTTTTCACATAACTACTTCTATCAACAAGTGTGATCTTAGGTGTAGTGTCTATGTTGTCTTAGCTCCTCAAAATCACGATGTTATGTATGTTTATGACCTCCTTTGGCTGTGGATGCTTTTCTATAGATGAGTACCTTGTGTTGTATGTTATTTTCTTTGGATGACGTCTTTTATGTGAATGATTTCTTTTGGTTGCATGTCAATTGTTGTGTTTAGATCCTTTGTTACATGTTAGTTGTTGCATATGAAAACTTATCTCGTAAACAAGGCTAGAATTTATTCATAGCATCATTTAACATAATATTTCAACCAAAAAAAAATGCATACTTGTAATCAAAAAAATAAAGTAAACGTTACTAATAATTATATTAACTAATATTTATGCCATGAGTTTAATTTATAATAGAAATATTCGATAGTATCACTAGGAAATACAACTTCGGGGAACAATTGGCTAAATATAATACAGTAGATGATGTGTTACAAAAGGAAATAAAATGACTCATCACACCCCGTGAATTAGCTTCTTGAATGTCCTCATTCAATATTCTTTAGTGCCTCTGTTGGTTTATGATCTTCTTGAATGGCATTTCATTAGCACCTTAAGTCGGTCGGTGTAGATGTTCCTTCTGGCTCCTTGAATAAGTACCATGCATTGGTTCTGCATATTTCCATGATATTGTCCTATATGTCCTCATCTAGTTCCTTGTTTCTAGACCAATGTGGTATAGGATAGTGGGAAATTGGTTGATAATAATCAATTTCAAATCAAATTTTTCCACATTGTTTTAGAAATTCAATGTATGTTTTTATCCTCCTAAAAGTTGGAATGATGTTATGATAAGAATGCATTTCTTTTCTTTACATTTATGGGGAAATTTCTAACCAAAACATCTTGTAGGCCTTTATAATCTCTTAGCCATTGAATTTAATGTTGTTTCTAACTTCATCATGAGATTTTAGTCTCATCCCGGTGTTATTTTTTCTAATGTCCTTATTTTGCATGTATTTTCCATACTCCTAAATTATTGCCTTTGTATTCAGATCTTCACCCCTTATCATTAATGGTTTCATTTTACATAGTTACATGTACTCAGCAATAGGATTTTCTCTATATGGCTTGTTAAAATAGGAACATAGTGTCGTAATTGCAACATATCCAATGTAAATCATGGGATTCAATCCCTATCATATTATAAGACATAATTGTATATATACAACTCACATAACAACAATTAAATTTCATGAGGCATTTTTAGATATATCCTAAAGAAACATCTGGTTCCACTAATATCAAATGGATTATCATTTTTGATACATGTATACTTTAATTGCAACATTTTTTCTTTCAAGAAAATGGCATAAATTATAGACAAGTGGCCTACATTTAAATATTTATTGGTCACTTGAACTGTATCTTCCTACTTCTTCTTGAGTCTTTCAATTTCTTTGTCCTTTTCCTTGAGTTTTTTATCCTTTTCTTCAAGGTCCTGCTGATGTTGGAAGATTAATTCTTCCTTCTCCCTTTCCCATTTTCCCTACAGCCTATTAACATAGTTTTCAAATTTTTGCACCTAATAATCTAACAAGGTTATTTGAGTGGACATGTTTCTACAAGATGGTTTTGTAATATCTTTGAAATATTCTCTAATGATAATCTATGGTTGTAGGTTATCTTGTGCAAAAAAAATGGGGAGGAAGGCTCTAAGATGGTCTCATTTGTATCCTTAGTAACTATAGGAGGATTCTCATGTACCTTTGCAATATTCTCATGTGGCTGTTCTATTTCAACACTGTCAACAATATTGTTAATAATTTACTCAATAACATGGGGTATATAATCCATGAATTTAATATCATCAGTTTGTACTTAAATCACTATTGCATATTCTATTTCTTGGACAAATCCTTCTCCTTCATGCTTCTCATGGGTTTCCCCAGCATGAACTACCTCTTCTTGAACTTCATATAGTTCTGCAAGGCCTTCCTGAATATTTTCCTCACTACTTCTCCTTTCTTATATTCCATACCCTCCATGGGCTCCTAAGTCTCCATATCAAAACCTTCCTGATATATACTCATTAACGTGGCCTCAATATTCTCCTCTGTCACTTCCCTATCACTATCAAGTGTTATGGTTTTAGTCTTTGTGGTTCTTCATTTCTGTTTGTTTTTGTTTTTAGGTGATGAGAATTCCTAGGTGGTGTAGGATTGGATTTGGAAGATGAAGGAGTTAACTTGTACAATTTAGAAGTAGGTCTGGAACACTTCCTATTACTTCTTGAGGTGGATGATTCAGGGATTGAAAATCCAAGTAATGTTTTGGCCAAGTTCCACATCTTGAGAGGTGATCCCATGTGTCCCAATCACACTAAATGTCATGTTCACATTGTGGTCATTCGGAGGGTGTAGTGATTTGATGAAAAAATCATCACTAGGCCTTATATTAGTAGGAAATTTGGCCAAATTTGTTTTTAACCTAGTGTTAAATTCTTGCACACACTCATTAGGATTTTTATTGTTATTGTCAAAATCTTATAAAATAAACTTGGGTTCATCTTATCATCGTATGGAGTCTGAATTCATTCTTCATTTCAACTCAAAAATGAATTGAATTTGTAGGCATAAAATTGTACCATTCCATGACATCTTCTTCTAAATTATGTATGAAAAAAATGATATACACATATTCATGTTCTACTTCATAGTCATCCATAACATTCTAAAAAATATTAGATGTTGATCTTGACTTATAGAATTATTCCCTTGAAATACAGGAAACCTAATTCTAATTTCATTTGGTACTTCATTAAGATAGCCCACAATTTCATGGAACCTTTTGTTCTATAAGTGGTAACCACAAAATGAGCTCTTGGTGGAGGTTGTTTCATATTATGTAACATCCACTTTTTAATGAATTAGAAACAAGGGAAATTTTATTTTATTTTATATAATGTTCTTCTGTTTTGATTTCATACAATTTATAACACATATTCCATTTCCAATCCATCACATAACAAAAAACCATATGCTACTCTAATGACTCGGTGAAACACCGATATCTCAATTCATGACTCAAGTATTAAAATGATCTCTCATGTTTAAATTATTCAAGTGTATACTATGTATAATTTTGTTCTTTTACCCATTAAGAGTCACTTAAGTGTTATGTATAAGAAGCCTATTTAAATATGTATTACTGATATTCATCTAAAATCCCACAACTTAGACTAGGTAAAACAAGAAAACATGACAATAGTTTTAAACATGTTTACCATGTTTACATTCCAAGATGGTGTACTCATCAAAAATAATGTCTTTCAGCCCACTCGATCCATTATCTAGATTGGTCTTTCTTGACTCATGTCAACCAAACTCGAGTCAAGTTTCACACTAAATAGGGGAAGCTCACATACACTATTGTGGTATTCTACTCATGGTGACTAAGGATAGATATACATACTAAATAAAAATTCATCGATTAAGTGTTTTTAGTTACCCTAAGTCAACATGAGTTGACCAAAACACTATTCCATGTGTTTATCTCTGTTTAGAGTAGAACTATGAACCAAATTTCTAGTTATGTTAATTGAATTAATTGAACTAAGTGGGGTGTTGAAGCATAGCTAATCGCATCACAAGTATCCTCGTAATTCCTCCCATCATTATGAGGGTACTCTGTTACAACCCCTATATTACATCAACCTACTATGTTCTTTCAACTCAGCTAACATACTTTAGAAACAATAGATTATAAAACTTTCAGTTATTAGCTTATTTAATTAATCATTAAACAACACACCTAAAGGTTCACTAAGTATGATTGATCTAAAGAAGGGTTTGAAATGTAATTTTACACCAATTCAAGGTATGCAAATAAAATTTGTGTTAATGCAAATGAACTTTATTCTTAAACCATTAATTCCATTTATTGATAAATTTGATTCAATATCAAGTAAGTAAGATCATTAAGTTTCCTAGTATAGTTTAATAATGTAAACAATCTTGATTGAAAGCTTGTTCATTAGATTTAGTGATAGCATAATATCTAAATATTCATATTAATTATTTTAAACATTACCATTTGACTTTATTGTTTTCATAAAGAAGAGCATATAACCAATCATCAATAACAACTATACTTTATTACATTATAAGGATAACATACTTAGTTTTGATTGAAAGATAAAAGTAAGTATCCTCTTATTCATAATTAAGGACTATTGTCCTATTAAAGAAATCATAAAACATAAGGTTTAGATTCATAATAGGAATGCCACATTCATCTATATAGAACTATCCTTATTCCCTTTTTCGAGTAAGGATCTATCAATCATAATCATCATAGTTATACCATTTCCCAAAATGAAATGAGTCAAAAGTATATATATATAGTTCCTTATCCAAGCATTATTCTATACCTTAGAATCTATTAAGCCATACATGTCAATATTTAAGAATATTAACAAAATATTTCCACGTGTGTTAATATTTAGAGATATTAATCAAATCTAAACATATATGACCCTCAAATAAATCAGAAATCAACAACTCTTACACAACAATTCCTTTATCAAAAAGAGAGTTTTCACTTCACTCCAAGCTCAATAATATTCCATAAGTTTATAAGGATACATATTTCTTCATTACAAAACTAATTTAATACATCTTCATAGTCTTTGTAAAAAGTTCATCTTGAGATAATTTCAATACATAAAGCATCTGAATGAAGAAAATGATTTCATTAATAAAACAAATGCAACTTTTTATAAGTCTTTCTCCTTTCACTTTTCATGAAGTCCATCTACAAAATTGTTAGCATGAGTTAGTTCAAAATAAATGAGCATGATAAGTGTTATAACGTTAAAATAATATGCTTTTATCTAACTGTTTCATAAAATGAACCCTGCTATTTATGAAAAGGTTCCAAGTACAAAAATAAGATCAATAAAATAAACTACCCAAAAATTCACAATGTCAGAATAGACAAGAAGTCAATAAATCTATTTAAGAATCATTTCCTTAAAATAAGTTAAAAATTTGAATAAAATTTAATTTCATCTATCCCACCATAATAATAATCATTTCAACATGATAAAATTTGAACTATAACCATTTATAATAAGAGAATTAATTAAAGTCATGATATGTCCTCATTGGGTTCAATTTAATTCACCAAGCAAAAGTTCCTTATATCACAGTCAGTTCCCTATCAATCATTCAAAAATGAATTGATCTAAAAACACAATGAATTGATAAGTACATAGTGTTTTCCCTATCAAAATCAATTTCATAACAACATCTAAAAAGGTTTGATATAAAAACACAAATGACCCAAAGAAGAATAACATATTCTCCTAAAAACCTGCTATCTAAATCCCTACCTCTATTCCAAGAGGATGCCTCAAGCAAAGAAAAAACTTGATAATACTGGATATAAACATTGTATATTCCACGGGAGGTTTAAAAAATCATTCACAAGAAAAATTAAACACAAGATATAGAAATCCTAAAGGATCTTCTGTCAACAACAAGATGAGATTAAAACCCATTTGATTAAAACATAACCATTCAACCAATATGACAGAGAAAAGTTCGTATCACAACATGAAACTCAATAAAAATTAATAATTGAATGCCTAAATAACTCCCACATCCAAGCTATAGGAGAATGAAATATGAACAATTTCAAAGAACAAACGTAGAGTACGCCCTTACCCAAAAAGACCAAGATCCAAGTTTAAAAACTAGAAACTTCCTTAACAATGATCAAGCATAACTCACATGGTCCAAATTATTTAAAACAAACTCAAATACGAGCAAGAATTCCCTCAAAAAATTTAAACTAACTCAAACATGACATTACAGTCTCAAAAGAGACATTTCACATGAACAAAACATTCAACAAAACATGTTTTCATTTGAGAATGCGTCCTAAGAAAACAATGATGACCGAAACCACTAGAATCTCCTAAGTAAAACAAAAACTACTACTAAATAATGATGACCTAGAAATGATTCTAGAAGACTAGTAGTTCTTCGAAGGAACATAAAGAAAAAGAAAAAGAAATCTAGTTCGAGACTACTACAAACCCGGGTCCTTACGAAAATCAACTAAGTTCCAAATACCAGAGCTGACTGAGAATGGAAAATCATGCAAGGTAATCATAATCAACAAAAGAGAGAGACAAGAGATTACAAGTCATCATTTCTCAAACATGTCCACCCAAGAAGGGTAAATAAAACAATGAAAGTAAATAAAAATGATAGAGATGGAAAAATGATATCCGTCCCATTCATATTATGCACTACTTGATTCTTAAAACACCACCATTGAAGATACCCAGTATGGGTCCAAGATTCAATTCTTAAAATAGAAAAAGAAGTAAATATCTGTTACAAATTTTAATAAAAATGAATGACCCATAAAATTGAAACCAAAACCATGTTTTAGATGCAATAAGTGAACACTATAGCTTAGTGTTCATGCACAGTTTGACGAAAAACTGGGTCATTACTAGTACTTGAAAATACTTACACTAGACCTTGAGAAATTTTTTAACAACAACCATTTGCAAACAAAATAACTCACATTTAATGAGAATCTAGATATCACGATATCCCAAATAAAAATCATTCACAATTAAGTATATTACAAACAAATCTATTTTCCAACCTTATTCATAAACCAAAACCATGTATAACAACTTCATTCCACATAATCATTCATAACCATAAATACCATAACCATAATAAACTCACAGAAGAATGAAGAAGTAACAACACCAAAAGAAACCATTCTTAGAGACGTTTTCATGAAGAGCAACATTATTTTAACGAATAAATTTAAATAAAAGCAATAGATCTTAAAGTGATAGAGCCCAACATGCTTGGTGGTGAACCTGACTTCTCTTCCTTGCTCTAATACTTCAAGAAAAGCTTCTAAAGAAATATTTCTAATGAAAACACTAAAAAAATCCTCTGAAACTTTTCCCACTTTCTTCTTATAGTTTCCATGACCAAATTTTCCCATTATTTCTACCATGCAATAGCAAATTTTAACATGCAACAAAATCAAACTAAAAGTTTGAAAAATGGAAATACAACATGCAAGGAAAAATATCTCGAAAAATCCAAATGAACAATAAAACCAACCCATTTATTTTTCCTCTAACCCATTCTACTATTACCAGGTAGTTTTCTCTTAGGTTGAGGCTCATAAATTCCAATAGGACTGACAATGTCCCTTCCAAAACTCCCGCCATGTCTTATCTTTTGTTAGTTACAACTAATAATTTAAAACTTCATTCAACTAAAAATAGCAAAGTTTCCAGTCGCATCATTTTCCTCTACCTTCATGCCTTGACAAAAATTAGTGGCAACAAAATATTAAATGCAACATTTAAACCTTCAAAATGACTTTGGAATGGTGCAACTTCCATCCAACAACTTGTCATCCAAGACAACCTAATTTCCCCTTAGGTTAGTTTGATGCCTTTAGGTTAGGTTTCAATAGTATTAGTTTATAACCCAAAGCTTAGGACCTTAGCAGTAATTCAATATAGATTAGGATTAATTAGTATCCAAGACTTAGGATAGTCCCTTAATATCCATCAAAATAAACTTATTCCCATAACTTAGGTTAAGGATAGGATAAAAATAAAAAGATCTTAGATTAATTAGGTCCCAATAAATTAATCAAAGTACATTATGCTTTTCGATGTATCTTTACAACGGTATTAGATCACTTAGAAGGGTGCATACAAAAGATGCTACGAGGATGCCCATGTGATCCCAAAGCAACTGCGTTCAGAAATTAGATATTCTGATTGACTCAATCACAATGATCGAAACATCAAAAATCCTAAACATGTCTTAGATCACTATAATTGATCCAAGGTGTGGTTACTCCTACATTATGTAATCAGTAGACTGAAAAACAAGTTAAGTATTGCAAAATATGTAATGAAAAAATAAAATTGAATTTATTTCCTTCATCCACATGCAAAATACATTCAAAATTTTATCTTAAAAAGTATATGAAACACTTCATTAATAAATTCAGAATTTTCATGTCATGATGTTATCCAATTTTAGACAATAAAGCATATCATCTACACCAACATGATTAATCAATTTTAAAGAGTACACCATCTTCAAAATGAGAATCACCTATCAACATTGTTGTTACTTCAATTATAGAAGTGATCAAGGATAATAACCATGGTAGAAGCATTACATACCTCCCTCCTTAAAAGCATCATCATCCTGATGATTAACTTAATCCATAATCATAAACAAGACAATAAACCATAATTATAATTCTTTTATCGTAAATGTTCAAACAAAAATAGTTTTTATAAATTTAATTTTTTTCATAACTTATTACAACATAAAAATTACTATCCCATTACTAACAAATTATAGTATCTACCCAAAACTAGAAAAAATCAAAGATAGTTTTCAAATAAAGTCTTTAATTATCTCAAAAACCATAACTAATTTTTTTCATACATGTGATGAAAATTAGTTTTCATATCCTCAAGTTTTCCCATGTTACACTTTCTTCATTAAATTGGTCCCATTTGGACCTTGCATTGACTGATTTCATGATTTTGTAAGTGCATTGGAGATTATTTATCACTCTTATAGGTTCAACCACGATTATTCCTAGGTCTTGGACCTACAAGAAATCCCAATTTAATACATGTGATAAATCTAAAATGTATTTCTTAAGCAAAGAAATATGGAAAACATCATGCGTTTGTGACAAGGTGGGAGGTAATGCTAAGCGATAAGTTATAGGGTTAATCACTTCAATAATCTCAAAAGGTCCAACAAAAAATGGTGATAATTTGGTTACCTTGCCAAAGGTAATAGAGCTCTTTTTAGGCTTAACATGGAAAAATAATTTTTCACTAAGTTCAAATTTCTTATCGATCCTTTTCAGATGTACATAACTTTTCTACCTATCAACAACTTCTTTTAATCATTCAAAAATTATTTTCACTTGTTCTTCCATTTTAATAAGCATTTCAGGTCCAATTACCTCTCTATTTTCAATGTTATCCCAACTAATTGCTGTTCTACATTTCCTTCCATAAAATGCTTCAAAAGGTGCCATTTTTAAATAGGAATGATAAGTATTATTGTAAGAAAATTCCACTAAAGGAAGTTATTATTTCCATTTATACTATTGATCCATATAGTACATTCTTAACATATACTCCAAAACCTAATTTACTCTCTCGAGTTTGACCATCATTTCCGGATGGTATGTGGAAATAAAATTTATTTTTGTTCCTAAGTTTGCATTTTTTTTTCCAGAAATGAAATGTCTTTCTAGGGTCTCTATTAGATATAATTAATTTAGGTACTCCATGCAATCTAAAAATTTCATGCACAAATATTTTTTCTAAAGCAAGCGAATCATTTTTAATATTACCAACAATAAATTGTGCTACCTTTGTTATTTTTTCAACCACAACTAAAATAACATTATGCTTATTTCTAGACATAGGCAGCCCCTAAGAAAAATTCATACTTATTACTTGTCACTTGTATTGTGGTATGCTATGAGGATACAAGATAAACTAGTTGAATGCATATGCTCAACATTAACTCACCGAACTTCTAGGAAATGTCAAAAAAGTCAGTTATGTGTCTCTTCATCCCTTTCCAAAAATATATTTTTTTACATGAGCAAGAATTTTTGTAACTCTAGGATGTCTTAAGTAAGGTGAATTATGAAATTCCATCATTAACTGTTTCCTTAACTCATTTTCCAAAGGTACATATACTCACTTTTCATATCTTAAAATTCATTCATTATCAAAGTAAAAACCTTTTTATCTTTCATAATTAGGATCTGCAAGTGTTGTTTTTACTTGCTAAAAATACAAATCAGAATCCATGATACGCTTTACTTCATCCTTAAATTGAGTTCTCAAAGTTATAAGTGCATAAATATGTTTCCTACAACTTAGTGCATCTGCCACTCTATTTTCTTTACCTTTAATGTAACTTATGTAAAAATCATATTGTGAAAAAAACTCTAACCATCTTCATTATCTTGCATTCATATTTGGCTGAGTAAAAATATACTTTATCCCAAGGTGGTCAGTTTTTAACTCAAAAGGTATTCCTAAGAGATAATGTCTCCATTCTTGAAGTGCATGAAGTATGGCAGTAATCTCTAGTTCATGGGGAGCATAATTCAACTCATGTAACTTGAGTTTCCTTCTCTCATAAGCTATAACATGATCATATTACAATAATATACCTCCTAGTCCTTCTCCGGAAGCATATATAACTACCATAAAGCTTCCATTTGGATCCGTTGTAACCAAAATAAGTGTAGAAGTTAGTTTTTCATGTAGAGTTTTAAATGTTGATTGACATTTATCACTCCAAACCATTATTTTTTCTTTCTTTTGTAGTGAAGTAATTGGAGCGGTGACTTTTGAAAATTCCTTAACGAATTTTCGTAATAACCGATAAGCCCCATGAAGCTTCTAACTTCATGTAAATTTTTATGTGCATTCTATTCAGTTATGTCAACAATATTTAATGGATCAATTGCTATTCCATATTTTCTTATGACATGTCCTAAATAGTGAACTTCTATTTCATTAAAATAACATCGAATAACTTACCACACAATTTTTGTTTCTCAAAATTTCAAGTGCTCTAGGTGCTCATCAATGCTCTTTGAGTAGATAAGAATATCATCCAACAATACAAGTACACAATTTTCCAAGTATTATTGAAAGATATTATTCATCATATTCATAAAAGTTGTATGTACATTTGTCAACCCAAAAGCTAAAACCATGAATTCATAATGTCCATAGCTTATTCTAAATGTTGTTTTATGAATATCTTCATCCTTAGTTCTCAATTGATGATATCCAGAATGAAGATATGTCTTCAAATATATCTTGATGCACCATGTATCTCATCAAAGAGATCATCAATTCTAGGAAGTGGATATATATTTTTGATTGTTTCTTTGTTTAACATTCTGTAATCAATATAAATCCTAAGTGTTTCATCCTTCCTTTTTACAAAAATTACTAGTTCTTCCAAAGGTGAGACACTCGAGTCTTATAAAAATTTAGACAATAGCTATTGTAGTTGTGCCTTAAGCTCTACCAGTTCAATTATATTCATGCGGTAAGGTGCCTTGGAAATAGGTTTAGTTCCAAGTTTGATTTCTATTGAAAATTCAAATTCTAGTTTAGGTGGAAGACCAAGTAGTTCTTCCAGAAACACATCGTTGAAATATCTTAACAATGAGATAATTTTCCAAGAAATTACTACCTTCTTCTGTTGTTTCAGATATTTTTACTACATATAAAATGTAGCCTTTATTTTTGGCCTTCTTAAGTTGCATAGTTGACAATTTCCTAACTGAAATTTCTCATTTTACCCATTGAATGTTTGTTGTTTTCTACAGATCATCAAGGCATCTAATGTGTTTTTCAAAATAATAAACTTTTGTTTTATGTTAAACAAGCTATTTAACACCAATTATAACATCATATGACCCTAAAGGAGCAACATAAAGATCTAATTCAGTTGAAAAACTTGGTAACTCTAAAACTTCTCCAAAAAGACATTTACTAACAATATGGACAACATTATTACCATAATGTAAAATCCAAGATTTTTCCATTATTCATACTTTTATTTTTAATTTTGTATCTAATTTACAAGAAATAAAACATTTTGTAGCTCCAGATAAAAAATTATAAGAATAAGTGTACCAAATAATTTACTCCTGGAACTTCTATGGGCGTAGCTTACTTTTCACTTGTGTATCGGCTATTGCATCATGTATGTTATGTTGCTAGTTGTTGTCATATTTCTTTAGAGGACATTGATTTGTGTAGTGATCCTTAACATATTTAAAACAGCCCCTACGGGTCCTCTTTTTGGTTCAAACTTATCTTTCAGTCTTGAAATACTATTTTTACCTCCATAAGATTTATGCCCATTATTGTTATTCTTCACAAAATTGTTTCTAATGTTCAGGAAGGTTTATTTGCTGCTGATTTCTTATTGTTATCATTCAAAATTTTTTTTAACTCCAAAATTTTCCCATGCCACCTTTTTAGGTGCAAGTGAGGAAGAAGAGTTGGAAATTTTCTTTTGATTCTCCTCTTTATGTGAAAAATTCCTTCAATTTTTTTTTCTTGCCTTATGGCTTTTTCTATAACCCCTTCTATAGTTCTTAGGATGTGCACATCTACCTCTCCTCCTATGACAAGATTCAATCATATAATAAACTTGTGTATCCTAAACCTTTTTTCGATTGATATTGTGTAATGTACTTAAGAAGTTTGGTAAACCTCTCCCAATACTTAGTTAAAATTAACTTTACTTGAATTAAATTTTGAAATTTTTTCATTTTTGATCATAATAGATATGTGGTAGCCAACGTTTCCTAAATTATCCCTTAAATTGCTCCCATGTAATGTTTGATTCATCAATGTTCAGTTCCCCTTCTGGTTTCCCATGTGGAGGATGCCTCATGGGAAAGTTGGTAAGCTCCCCATACTACCTTTGTTTCTTCCGAGAAGTTCCTTATTGCAAAGTACTTCTCCATTTCACTGAGCCAATTCTCAACCACATCCCCTAGTGTACTACCATCAAAATTTGGTGAAATTTTCCTCTTTATGTCATTAATTATTTCATCTTCTAATATTGCCTTTTTATTTTTAGGTGGATTAGGTACATTTACATTTGCATTTGCAGCGTTATTATGGGCATTTACAGAATTATTATCTATTGCATTATTGTTATCAACACCCTAATTTCTAGCATTGGAATTATTTCCTGGAGGTAGTTGATTGTTATTATCATCATCATCTTCCTCCTCTTCATTACTAGTTATTTCATTGTTCAAGTATACCAAGATGATCTTTTGTGTCCAAGAGGGAGACAATAATGTCATCAAGTTTTTGTGCCATAATTTCCTCTCCACCTAGAGGTGGATAATTTGTAGTACCTCCCCTTGTTATAACCATTGTATGTTAACAAGAAATTAAGTTTTTATCTAATATGGACTCAATAGGTCTAAATTTTTCAGCCTTCAGCTCTGATACAAAAATGTAACATCCACTTTTTAATGACTTAGAAATACAAGATTTTTTTTTACATAATGTTCTCTTTTCTAAATTCATGTAATTCAGAACACATATTCCATTGTTAATCCATCACATAACAAAAAACCATATGCAACTGTAATGACTCGGTGAAACATCGATCTCTCATTTCGTGACTCAAGTATTGAACCGATCTCTCATGCTTAACTTATTCAAGTGTATACTATGTATAATTTGGTTCTTTTACCCATTAAGGGTCAATAAAGTGTTCTCTTTAAGAATCCTATCTAAATATCTCAGAATCGATATTCATTTGAAATCCCGCAACTTAGACTAGGTGACGTAAGACAACACACCCAACATTTTACAATACATGAGCCAAAATTTTAAACATGTTTACCATGTTTAATTTCCAACACGTGATACTCATCGAAAGGAATATATATTTCACCCCACTCAATTTTTTATCTAGATTGGTCTTCCTTGACTTCTTTCAACCAAACCCGAGTCAAGTTTCACACTAAATAGGGTTAACTCACATACATTAGTGTGGTAGTCTACTTGTGGTAACTAAGGATAGATAGAAATACTAAATCAACTTTTATTGATTGAGTGTGTTTAGTTATCCTAAGTCAACATGAGTTGACCATAACACTAGTCCATGTGTCTATCTCTGTTTATAGTACAAGTATGAACCAAATTTCAACTTATGTTAATTAAATTAATTAAACTAAGTGGGGTGTTGAACCATAGTTGGCTACATCACAAGTATCCTCCTAATGAATCTTGTCATCATAAGGGTACTTTTGCTGCAACCCATATATTACATCAGCCTATTGTGTTCTTTCAACTCAACTAACATACTTAAGGAACATTAGATTATAAACCTTTAATTTATTAGCTTGTTTAGTTAATCATTAAACAACACACCTAAAGGTTCACTAAGTATGATTGATCCAAAGAAGGGTTTGAAATGTACTTTAAGACCGATTTAAGGTATACAGATAAACTTTGCATTCATGCAAATCAAATTTATTCTTAAACCATTAATTCCATTTAGTGATAAATATATATCAAGTAAGTAAGATCATTAAGTTTCTTACTATAGTTTAACAATGTAAACAATCTTGATTGAAAGCTTGTTCATTAGACTTAGTGATATCATAATATATAAATCTTCTTATTAATTATTTTAAGCATTCCCATTTCCATTTATTGTTTTCATATAGAAGAGCTTACAACCAATCATCAATAAAAATTATACTTTATTACATTATAAGGATAACATACTTAGTTCGATTGAAAGATAAAAGTAAGTATCCTCATAAAAAGATATAATTAACATTTAATGAAAAAAAGATATGAGATCTCATAAAACATGGAATACGGCCTAAGTAAAAAAGAACATCCAATAGAGGCTGAGCACGAAGATGAATTTTTGAAGCCATTTGGGAGGGAAAATGATGGAAGGGAAATCCCGTCTAGACCAGAGGAACAGGATGCAATTCGTGAGGAAGGAGAAATAGATGGATCTGCTCTCAGCAAAAGGAATGTATCAACAAAATCCAAAGATACATGGTCAAATGTAGTCAAAAATGATGGATCGACCTTGAAAAACCAAA
Organism: Taxus wallichiana var. yunnanensis; assembly: GCA_018340775.1. Classification (NCBI taxonomy): domain Eukaryota; kingdom Viridiplantae; phylum Streptophyta; class Pinopsida; order Cupressales; family Taxaceae; genus Taxus; species Taxus wallichiana. The sequence goes on from CM031242.1 coordinate 315,794,927, forward strand.
AGTTTTTTCTTCAAGTGAACAAGGAAGTTTCTGGTTATGTCCTTGAAATCCCTGACCAGCTTCTTCATTCTACAACTAAAAATTTAAATAAGTCATTGGTAGGGAAGTTGATGGGTGGGAGACCTAATATTGATGCAGTTAGAAGATGGGCTAAACTGAAGTGGGCCCCAAAAGGGAATTTAGAGGTAAGTGTTCTTTCAAATGGATTTTTCCTTTTCAGATTTAATCTCCAAGAAGATATGCGAAGGCCACGGAAGAAGGTCCCCTGGTTTTGGGGAAAATCGGGATGGTATCTTGAAATGGAAACCTACTCTCAACTCGGAAAAATAAAATATGAATGAATTCCCAGTATGGATTCACCTTCCAAACCTCCCTCTAGAATTTTGGCATGAGGATATTGTAAAAGGTATTGCGAATTCTCTAGGATCTCTTGTAATAATTGATAATGCGACCGAGAAAAATGACTCGCCTTATCTGTGCCCACTTCTACATATACACAATAGTGGATAGAGAAATCCCCAACAAAGTATAAAACTTAAATCTAGACTTGGGATTTGGGAGCAAAATATTGAAATGGAAAGTTCCCCTGTGAAATGTTCTAAGTGCAATGGGTGGGGCCACTCCTCTCAGAGCTATAAGTTTAAAGTTTCTAAAGTGTTTATCCCTGTCACAGTTAAGGAGGGTAATGGGGAAAAAGGGAAAGGCATTATGCAAAGCATGGAGGATCATAGGAAAGCTTTTTCCAAAGTCATGCTGGAAGTTTTCTCTCCACTTCGCATAAAGGAAAAGAATGATTTTGAAAACGCCACTTTAAAGGATGTAATAGAAAGAATGAGGAAGGTTTAACGATGGTGATCAATAGAAGGAAATCTAAATACTGTGTAAATCGAAACAAAGGTAAAGGAAAAAGAGGAGGAATACTTGAAGGATGTTATGAAAGGCAAGAAGATGGAGTTTCTTAAATATAATGTGAAGAAGGGATTCATAATGAATCGGTCAAGAGTGATCAAACCTCAACTAAAGAAAGGTAGATGAAGGTCAAGACTATGGAGAAATTGGTAAAGGACTAAATGGAGATAGAGGATACTCAGGGCCAAAATTTGGACCTAGAGCTCACCAAAGGGGTGGAGATTTTCCCCTCTTTTGAGGACCTTTTGAGTGCACAAAGAACCCCAATCAAGGAGACTGATGATAAGAAAGAAGGCCTAAGTCCTGGAATCAAAAACCCTTGGGGAAAAATTACTTCTAGAAAAAAGAAAATAGATCCAAAAGGAAAAAAGGGGGACTCTTCAAGCTCTTTCCCTTCCCAGGAGAATGAGAATCCTATAAATGTGGAAGCTACAAATAGCAAACAAGGTAGACCGAATAAATTTGAATCAAGGAAAAAAATACCCAAAAGGAGATAGATTCAGGGAAACAGATGTGCTTGGACCAGAAGGTCTTTAGGAAAAATAAACCCAACCTAAGGAAATGAATTACATATCATGGAATGGGAGAGGGCTGAATAGCCCCGTGAAGTGGAGGATCCTAAAAGATATGATTGAAAGACAAAAAATTGATGTGCTTGTAGTGCAAGAAACTAAAATGAAAGAAGAATCCTTCCTATCCTCTTGTAAATTATGTTGGAAAAACTCTACAACCTTTATTGTTAGTTCGAAGGGAGATTCAGGAGGATTAGCTGTGGTTTAGAGCCGAACAAGTTTGAGGGAACTTTGTTGGTTAAGAGAGATAACCATGTGGTAGTGATGATGAGAGATCTTGAAAATAGGAGTATATGGGTTCTTTCAAACATCTATGCTCCCCCATCACAAAGAAAGGAAACAACTTTGGCACCATCTTCTATCCTTTAATCACTCTATTAAAGGTTCTGGCTGGATTGTTATGGGGGATTTCAACACCCTAATGGCTTTAGGGGGATAAAAAGGAGGTTCAAAGGAGTTCTCAGTTAGCATGGAGGATTTTAATATTTTCATAACATCGCCCAACTCCACGATATAGATCTAAAAGGCAGCAGTTTCACATGGTCTAACAGAAGGACTGACACTCAACACATTCAAGTTAGATTGGAAAGGGCTCTGGTTTTAGAGGAATGGTTAATCTAGGACATCTCTCTCTTTTCTCTTCCTCGGATTAGATCTGACCACAATCCCATTCTTCTTCAAATTAAGAACCCTTCTTGAAGAAGAACTCCCTTTCATTTTGAGAAGATGTGGATCCAAAGCGAGGATCTGAATGATCTCATAAAAGAATGGTGGAAACTTAAGGTTAAAGGTATAGTGATGTTTAGACTCTCTAAAAAACTTCAAAATGTGAAAGCCCACCTCAAAGTGTGGAATAATTTTTTTTTTGGAAATATCTTCTAGAAGAAGTTGGAAATCAGAGATGAATTATAGATTATCCAAAGAAGAACTGAAAGACAAGGTATCGAGAATGATCCTACTGATCTAGTTAAGGAAATATCTCTCCTGATGGACTACCACAATATCCTAGGAAAAGAGGAAATCTTCTGGAGACAAAAATATAGAATCACTTGGTTAAAGGAAGGGGACAAAAATACTAGATTCTTCCATTTATCCACCTTAAAGCGTAGAAGCTTTAACAAAATTAACAAAATCAATAAAGAAGGGGGTGTTTTGGTGGAGGAACAAGATGAAATTGACAAAGAGACCATATCTTTCTTCCAAAATTTTCTCTCTAATAGCAATGAACAAAATCTCATGAAAGAATAGGACTTCTTAAATTGCATTCCTAAGTTAGTCTTAGTTGAAGACAATGTGATGCTCTCAACGATTCCTTCCATGGAGAAAGTGGAATTTGTAGTTAAACAACTTAGCCGGACAAGGCACTTGGGCCTAATGGATTTCCTACTTTCTTCTTCCAAAATTTCTAGGATATAATTAAAAAAGAGGTTTATGATGCAACAAGAGAATTTTTTAAGAAGAAGGTTATGTTAAAGGACATGAACTATACCTTTCTGACTCTTGTTCTGAATGTAGTAATGCAATGGAACTAAAAGACTTCAGACCTATAAGTCCTTGTAATACTTCCTATAAATTTTGCATGAAAATTATGGCCCTCAGGCTTCAAATGATCCTGCCCAATATCATTTCGAACAAAAAGTGGGCTTTGTAATAGGAAGACAAATACGGGATGGGATAATTTCTATTAAAGAGACTATTCATTCGGAAAAAATCAGTAAGAAGGCTACTTTTTTCTTAAAACTGGATATGGAAAAAGCTTATGACAGGGTATCGTGGAGCTTTCTTGACAAAATCCTTGACATATTTGGCTTTGATATAGCATTGAGACATCTGGTTAAGGCATGCATCTCAAATGCATGGTTTTCTATCCTCATGAATGGAATTCCAATTGGGTTCTTTCCTAGCACACAAGGATTGCGGCAAGGGGATCCCCTCTCCCCGTTCCTCTTCATTATAATGGCAGAAGCTCTCAGTAGAAGACTTAATGTTGAAATGGAAAAAGGCTTCATCAAAGGGATTTCTCTGGAACTTGATATGGAAAAATTTTCACACCAACACTTTGTTGACGACACTTTTATGGTGGGGAAGCTACTTTTCTTTAAGCAAGAAAACTAAAAACCATTCTTGATGACTACACGGGTGTCTCTGGCAGGCGGTGATCAACTTGAGAAAAAGTTCTCTTTTCTTTGAATACTTTGGATAGCTTTGTAAGAAAATTGCAGAAATTTTGGAATGTACCTATAAACCTTCCCTACCTTATATTTAGGAATTCTTCTTGGGGATAGGATACCCTCTTGTTCGAATGGAACTTTATAATTGAAAGGTTTGCAAGGAAATTGGTTGGATGGAAAGGTAATCTATTATCCCAAGCCAGAAAAATCACTCTTCTGATTAGCTCTCTCTAGAGTCTTCTGTGTATGTCATGTCCCTATACCAACTTCCTGTAGCAATTGGGAAAAGGTTGGAAAAGATCCAGAAAAGGTTTTTATGGAGCAAGCACTGAAAGTAAAGATACTGATCCTTTAGTAGCTTGGAGCAGAGTGTGTAGACCCAAAAATCTAGGAGGACTTGGTCTCAAAGACTGGTCCAAGATGAATAAAGCTCTACTTGCTAAGATTAGATGGAGACTAACAAAGGAAAATGGAGTTTGGGCTAGAATTATTAAGAAAAAATATTGGCTGGATGATAATGATAAAAGATGGATGTTTAAACAGGCAACTTTTAATGGCTCATGCATATGGAAAGCCATTAACTAGGCCAAATAAATTTTGAATAAGGGAAGCAGATGGAAAATAGGAAGAGGTAATGAGGTAGGTTTTTGGAAAGACAAATGGGCTAGAGACTTTACCCTTTAAGATAAATTTCCACAAATCTTTGGATTACTAGAAGATAAGTAAGGAGTAAAAGTACTCATTTACATGGCTAATGAATAGAGATTTCAAACATGGAAAATTTTGGAATTGGATAGACATGAACTAAATGATCACTTGAGAGGGATCAATGAGTTTTTAAAAAATTATGCATCATATAATAGAAAGGATCAAGATAGAATCATTTGGGATAAGGAACCATGTGGAAATTTTTCTATCAAATCAGCCTATGCCCTTTTTTAGGGACAAACTGGAGAAGAAGATTTAATGGCTGGAAAGATTTGGAACAAGAATATAACACCAAAGGTTAATGTGTTCAGCTGGCTCACTTTTATAAATAAAATCCTCACGGTAGATAATCTTGTAAAAAGAGGATTCCATTGGGTTAATAGATGTGTGCTATGCGAAAGGAAAATGGAATCAGTAAACCATATGTTTTTGGAATGTCAGTATGCACATCAAATGTTATCCTCCATTCTAGATTGTTTCTCGGTTAACTGGGTCATCCCCAAAGATATAAAGGAAGCTTGGAACCAATGGAAGAGTCCCTTTCATAGTCAAGGGTTAAAAAATATATGGGCCATGAGCTTAAGCCATCTTTGGTGGGAAATCTAGAAGGAAAGAAACAGAAGGATATTCAAAAACAAGAAACTTCCTATCAAACTGTCTATAAACAACCTCTTTTAGGTAGTTAGAAACAATTTCTCTATCCTCAGGAATAAAGAATTGGAAATCTTGGATAATTAACAACACTTCTTAATGAATTAGAATGTTTTTGGGACCCCTCAAACAAATAGGCCTAATCCCAGGTTGGGGATTAAGTCAAATCCTCCTTGTGAAGGTTATTGTTATCCAAAATGTACCCCTTGCTCATTTTGTGGCTAGCTCCTTTCATTCTTCCCTCTCTTGTGCCTCCGTCATAATTTTTTTATTTTTAGGCACTCAAAACTTTTTGGAAATGCAACCATTGGATAGAGCTCTTTCTCAACTTTCTAGAAAGATAAAGTTTTCCTCCTAACTCCATGTATTTTTGAAGTTATGGCCCGATGGAGTTTTTGTGGGAAAATTTTCCTGAAAGCCCGCATGACGATGAAATGGTGCCACGTGTCCAAGGAAGTGGCGGGGTTGGAGGAAAAAACTTAGTCTTTCTTACCAAGTGTTTGGAAAAATTTTCAAAAGGGATATTTTTCCCCTTGAGCCCAACAACGAATCATATTATGCCACATATCCCGGGGAAAATTTGAAAAATGGACTAAGTGTTAGCGCCATGGAAAATTTCAAAAGGAAGGCCTGCCAACCAATTAAATTACGACATGTGTCCTATGGAATGGGACCTTTGGAGGGTGGAGGAAAGATTAGAATTTTGGAAAAGTGTTTTGGTAAAAATAAATGGAGAAGTTTTGGCCCGTTGCCCCCACTCGACCAATCATATTATTCCACGTGTCCATGGGCACACGCAGTGTAATGAGCACGGGGGTGATTGGGATTTTTTCCCAAAAGCTAAAATGAAAAGGAAAAATGTTTACCCAGGCCCCACATCCAAGAAGATGCCACCACATGTCCCAGTTGGCGGGAGATGGGGATAATTGGGAAATTTTCCCAAAGGAAAAAGGAAGGAATTTTTAAATGAAAAAATCACCCCCAAAACACGAACCAATCACATCTTGCCATGTGTCCGGTGGTGGCAAAAGGTACAAGATAAGCCCGCATGGAAAATTCAAAGGGAAAGGCCCACAACGAATGAGGTTTTTCCATGTGTCTGAGTCAAGTAATAGGATCAAACAGTGACGAAAAATTTAGGAGGATAGGCCCACGCCCAATCAGCATGTGCCATGTGTCCTCAGATCATTGGCCCGGCGGGGGAGTTTTTAGAAAATTTTCCAAAGGGAAAAACAATGGAAAATGAAGCATTAAAGGCCTGTGCCCAATCAAAACATGGCACGTGGCACCTAGAATGTTGGAGTGTGGGGAATTTTGGAAAATTTTCCAAATGACCAAAAAGTGGATAATTTAAAAAAATTTGCCCACCAATCCGATGTGGCCCTGTTTTGCCCTAAAATTTCAAATAGCCATATCTTTCGATCCAAAGCTTGGTTTTTCACGTTCTTTATATCAATGGAAATCTGGTGAAATTCACTACAAGATTTTGGGGTTAGTTTTGAATTTTGATGGAGTTTGGAGAGAGAAAAATGTAAGACACCTCTTGCACATGGTCATGGTGAAACTTGACGTTTCAACCACCATTTTTAATGAAAAATGGCTCGCATTCTCTCCTAGCTTGGAAAAAAATGTTGGGGATGGGCCTATAAGGATTCCCATGCTATTTTAATGCCTTTTGGGTTGGTGGTTGAATATATCCCATGTTTTCCCACATTTCTCTCTCCAGGGTCGTGGCTTGCCTTTGTAAAAGCCGAGAATGGGTTCATTTTTGAAAAAGGGAGACAATTTTTCAGCTCTGCAACTTCCCTTTTCTTCCTTTTTGGTATTATTTGTTGAAATTTTTACCTTTAAAAAAAAATGAAGCACCACTTTTGCCTCTTGATCACTGTAATGCATTGTATTGGATCTGGAATGTTAATATATGCTCTGTGATTAAAATCCTTCAATACTTTCATATATCTACCATTATTTTCCTGATATTTCATTACATTTTGAGCAATTTGTGCATGCTTTGTGTTGTGTTTTCTTCTGGATTGTGTATGTATTGTAGTATCAGGTGTCTACAACTCCTTTGGTGCATCACCTCATTAGCATTAGCTTCATTTTTTTTTTGCATTCCCTATCCTTGTCCCCTTGGAATTTAGGGTAGGAACTAGGAATTCAAACCTCTACAACTTGTAAGTGATATATCTGATCAGAGGAGTTGAGGAACTAGCCTCTAATCTGGAGATTCCTCTCCCATTTTACAATTCCCACACTTGGGGAGAGGATTCAATGTTGTGCAATCTGCTTTGGATGTCCAAGATGTCAAACTAGAAGTCTAATCAACATCCAGGGGTGCTGCTGATTTGCAAAAATAGTTTTTACATGCCGGTGGGACCTTAGAGGACTTCATCTTCATTATAACAAATTGATGTGCATTTGTTGCAAGTTTCTTTCTTAAAAGAGCCCTGAATAGCACATATGGCGACTCCAAGGAAGAAGAATCGGCTGGTTTTAGCGGTGCGGACACTGAAAAATCATGAGAAGAATCACCACAAGGTCAAGAGTTGGAGAAGAAGAGGTGTTGTTTGAGTATCTGCAGTTATCTCCAAGAAGAAGGAAAAGAGGGAGGAGAATTCAAAGGTCTCCATCTCCACCAAACAAAACTCTATCAACTCCTCCACCTGGTAGGCATTTTATTCAATCAACAAGGGTTTTAAGGCCAATCAGAATGGCACAAAACAACCCCTATGTCAATTTCACTGGCAGCAGCCCACTTGCTCTCAATGCACAAAATCCAATCCCAGTTGCAGCATTAAAGAACATTCCATACTTTACTAGAGAGAATCAGACCACTCCTGGTGATCATGTTAAGGATATTGCTAATATTTGTGCAATCCGAGAAGATCAATGAGATGTAAGTTGCTATCAAACTACGGCATCTTCATTCAAAGGGAAAGCTTTGTAATGGTTTATGATTCTTGCCTCGAGTTCTATTCAAAATTAGAACCAACTATGTATATCCCTCCATGAGCGATTTGGAGAAAAGGAGATAACTTGTCCCTTTTGGAGCAGTGTGACAACCATCAAGAGAGCTCCTAATGACTAGCTTCGACTTCAACTTCAGATTTCAAATTACTTGGGAGAGGATTCTAGTGGCGGTAAGGCTAGCGTGAGAAGGTTCTTTTCTATATTACCTTAAAGCTTTAAATTCTATTATTTCTATGTTGATTCAATCCATGGGAGGCACAACTATTCCTGTTGCTTATAGCATTGCCATTAGGGATGAAAATTGTTTGATTGAAGGTGACAAACTAGCTCCTAGGCCTCCAATGCCATTGTTTCTAAGTTTAGAGAGCCCAAGTACTAGTCAAGTGCATGTTTTAGCTCCTATTCCCACTCCTAGAAATTAGAATTCAAGTGAAGATTCTACTTCATCTTCTAGTGCCTCAAATGAACTTCAAGAAGTCATGAAGCAATTGCAAAATCTAGGCAATGAGATGGTTACACTCAAAAGGTAGCAAGCCCAAAGATTTAGACCTTGTTTCCAACCTCAAGCCCAGCCTAACAGGAAGCCATACCAACCTCGAAGACCACCTGATCCAGCTGCAAATTTAAATCAAGCAAGACCTCCTGCCAATAGACCATTTCAGTACTATAATCCCAATGCTATATCTGTCTCTAAGGCATTAGTGCCAGTGCAAAACAACATAGCTCAAGAGTATGATTGGTGTTTCCCATGCAATGAACCTCACAACTATTCTATATGTTTCAACAGTGCCTTAAATCAAGCATTAATGGTGAAAACTAATGGTGTGGAGGGTGAAGGTAGTCAAGGAAATAACCAACAACAAGACACATTCCAGCAGCAATCAGCTCCAAATGATACCACACTTGTAAACTGGCAAGCAAAGGATTTTTGTGGCATGAATCAAACAATTTTCCAAAGTGTTGCAGCCAACACAAGGTCAAAAGGAGGAATTTAGGTGAATAACATACATTGGCTCCAAATAGTCCACAACCTCCTACTTGCTCCACAAATTATTGGCAAGCAAAATTCAGTTCCAAACACACAAGGGCTGCCTAAAACACCTCCTAGTCCAACTCAAACGCCATTTGTTGCTACCCATATGCAAGGAATGGATGTGTAGGCCAAGATATAGCAAATAGATGCTTCATCTCCATTCAACATCATTGATCAGATGAAGAAGACAAATGTAAACATATCAATGTGGGAATCACTATCTATCCTAGGCCAAAGAGATTTGTTACAAGCTTCCATGAAGGACTGGTCAACTTCAAATCAACAAGTCCAAATGCAAGAAAAGGTGCTCATAAATGCTGCCCAACCTGAAAGGAATCATGGAGGACAGAAAGGTAAAATGTTGAAGCCCCCTCCATTCTATGTTTCATTGATCATTGGAAACCATTTAGTACACAACTGCATGATTGATTCTGGAGCAAGTAGTTCAGTAATGCCCAAGAAACTAGCTGATCAGTTGGGAATTCAATATGAAGTCATATCCAAAGGGGTAGTGCAATTGGATGGGACAATAGTAACAACAATTGGAGTGATCAAAAACTTGAGTCTTACTTTGCATGCATGCCCCAACATTGTTGTTTTGCAAGATGTCTCAGTAATAGATCTTCCACCACTCTTTGCCCTATGTTTGTCAAGGGTTTTCACTGGGAAAGATTGGAGGTTATTTATCTCATTGATTGGTCACACATGTTGTTGAGAACAAGATATGGAACTAAATCCACAATCAGGTCTAATCCTATTGCAAACTTTCACATTGAGCCTCACACTCCAAGCCAAATCAATACCAATTGTTCAGCGTTTGATCAAGGGGATTATCAAAGCACTGATGAAGCTGACACCAAGGTTGGAAGCATCCTAGATCTAACTCTTGATGAATGGGAAAACAAGGTGCATGCATTTGATCCTTATCAAGAAATAGAAGAATCGAGCTAGAAGTCTATTAGATGCATGAATAAAATCATCCTATTCCTAGCATCACCAAACCGGATCACAAGGATGACAATGACGTATGGAATTTTTTTTTTTAATGGATCAAGGAGTAGACAAGGTGTAGAAGGTGGAGCTATGCTTGTTTCACCTCAAGGAGTTAAGTATTATTCATCTTTTAGATTTCAGTTTTCATACTCTAATAACACTATTGAATATGAAGCCTTGATACAAGGTTTGCATTGGTCAATCAAGAGAGGGATAAAGAACTTGCAAGTCTTTGGTGACAATGAGTTGATTGTCAACCAAGTTAAGGGGCAGCATGCTGTCAAGAATAATCTTCTCAAGTGTTACAAAAAAGGGTGTGGGACCTCGGTGAATATTTTGAGGGCTTTGGCATAAAATCCATTCCTAGAAAAGAGAACCAAGCTATTTATAGGCTTGTAGCAGTTAGCGCAGCCTTTGACATTGTTGAAAGAATTCAAAAATACAAGGTATAAACAAGCATCCATGTGATTGTGAGCCCTTTAGTGCCATAAAACAATTTAAGTTGGAAAGTCTTTGAAAATGATCAGCAAATCATCCATTTCTTGCAAGAAGAGGTTGAGTTTTCAGCTAAAAATCAGGAAAAGTTGGAGTAGCAGTATGGCGACCAAGTGGTACAGCTGAGAACCAACAAACTACCAAAGGGACTTATTACTTTAGAGTCCATTTTCAATTCTAATGATCAGTTTATGAAGGAGAAGGAAAACATTCAAGTCAAGGGAGAAGATTCAGTGTCCATCTTGGTGGAAGAAGGAAAATCACTCGAGTTGGTAAAGTGACAACAGAGCAAGAAAGGTATGAGTTCATACAAATTTTTCAAGAATTCCCTGATGTGTTTGCTTGGAGCTATGAATATTTGAAAGGTTTCAATCCCAAGCTAGCTCAACACACCATTGAATTGGATCCAAGTACTAAACCCATTAGACAAAAACAAACGCGGTCAATCTACACATGGAGCCTCTCATGAGAAAGGAATTGAATAAGTTGATAGAATCATGAATCATATTCCCTATCAAGCATTCTAGTTGGGTGGCCAACTTGGTTCTAGTTAGAAAGAAGAGTGGGGAAATATGCTTGTGTGTTGTGTAACACCCTGAGCTGTTGTTACTTCCTCCTAAGCATTCAAGTGTTGATATATGATTTCTTACGTATAAGGACATGTTCCTCGGTTTGTGAAGTCATGCTTTGTATGGATTATATCTTCTTTGCTCTTGAAGATCTTTGGTGAGCTAGAATATGCTTGGAATCTTTTGTTTCTTTCATTCTTCGCACTTGAGTTCAATTTGATTTTTGGATGAATTGTGGATTTATCCATCTTTATGACTCATCCTTGGATCAGTTGTATTGATCAAGGAATTTTTAAGATTATTCAAGATGACAAAAATTTATTGACCTTATGAAAGTTATAAGGTCTGAATGAGTTTAAATGATCAATCCCGGAGTTTGACTCAGGCTGATCATGAAAAATGGACATTGGTTACAGATATCGTAACATCAGGAAGGCCTATACCTTAAGCCAAGTAAGATGTTCTTGTGTATACCGTAAGCTTATTTTAGTGATGCCAAATAGAATCCTTTATAAGAATGTTTAACCCTGTATGGACTCTAACTTTGAGTGGTCCTATTTTGGAGACCTAGATTTGATTCATTAAGGTTAATAACCTTAACCTAAACTATAACCTATTGGTTAAAATAATTGCTAATCCAACCTAGCCCTAAACTATAAGCTTAATGCTCCTAAGAGTTAACTTCACCTAGCGCTATGGAAGGGAAACTAATGTCTTAACCCTATGATCTAACTTATCTTAACTAATGATAAGAATGGAGGGGACCTATGAAGGGTCGCGAGTCATGGGCGGTGGTTTCCATGAAATTTATGGGGGATAAGGTTGAAGGACTTAGGATCTTTGTCGAGGTTTGTGAGAGGTTGAAAATGGCTAATGTGACTGACGCGTGGAGTATCACCAAGTATGGGAGTGTTTGTTTGTTTTCTTTTGGTGATCACCAATTTTTGTGGTCGGTGGCAATGGAGAATAGGCGGGAGGATGGCGTTAATGCAATTAATGAACTTTGGTTCCCGAGCATGGATTACTTGGGAAGGCATGCAAATGGAATATTGTTTGGTTGTTTGGTTTTCCATGCATTCCATTTTTCACTCTGCTTGAGCACTGGTTCTTCGAACCAGTCATCTACTCTGTGTTGCATGGCAACTTTGAGAATTTCTAGCTCCCTTCTCTATCGGGGAAAGTTTATAAGGCATGAAGGTAACAATTTATTGTTGTTTAATCTATCATGGAAGAAGAAGAGAAGGTGCGAGCACATTCAGAGGTCTTCTTCAAATTTTTAAGCGACACTATCAGGCATGATAGGCCCTAAATTTTAAAAATATTGCTTTCCTTCAAATGCTTTCATTAGAACAACTCTGTTCAGATGATTTTTTTGTCTGATTGGTTTGACGAGAAGCAATGTATTGCTTTTATTCTTCTCTTGTTGTTTAGGAATCCCTGGTTAAATGAAGACCTTGTTGAAGTCCTTGTTGTGTTTGCATGTTGGTTAGACTCTGTTGAAATGTTGTTGTGTATACATATGTGTTCGACTTCTGTTGAAATGTTTGTTGTGTATACATATAGATTCAACTTCTGTTGAAATGTTTGTTGTGTATACATATGAATTCAACTTGTTGAAATGTTTTACGTGATTACATATTGATTTGACTTCTGTTGAAATGTTGTTGTGTATACATATGGGTTCGACTTACGTATATGTTGTTTCCTAGTCTCGTGTTCGACCGAGGTAATGAGTTCTTAACTATACCATGTCGAAGAAATTTGTGTTGAATGAATTCATGTTTGAAGAATGACATGGAAAGAATTGTTGTGTCTAATTTTGTTGGTTTATTGATTATTTCTTGGTTGCAAGAGCTCTTTTATTCCTTGACAGCTTCAGGTGAATATATAATTGATTTTTGATGAAACTGTAGCTCCTTATTTTGAGCTCGACTGATTTAGTCGCATGCGTAAGAAATATAATGAATTTAAACCTGTACCTTTGTGAAAAGTGCGGATTATTATTGTCCTTGGTTTTCAGATGGATGGAAATCAGGTTTTGCATTTGGAAGGGATGGGATTGTGTTGATTTCTCCTGTAGTGACCTTGAAATCTAACATTAGAAATCCTCTAGTAATACTAGAAGTGCTATTTGTTTGGTATCCTTGAAACACAATTACAAATTATCCACTGTAACGACTGGAAATAGATAGTGTTACCTATCAATAAGTAATAATAGTGGGTACCCTAACTTGTAGTCTAGAATGATTTGAGTCCTGGGTGAAGGGAAGACTGTTTTATTTGGGCCATGATTGTGTACTAATATTGAACGTATACGTATTTCCGTTTATAACAATCTGTGTCTTTTGTTAATGTGCAATTGTAAGACCCTTGGAATCTTAGGGTGACCTTTTTAAATAGTTCTATCAGATTGGAGCTAATGGTAAACTTGGGTGTTGATTTTATTGCTTCTCTTTTTCCTTAATTGAATTCAAGATTGAATGCATATGCTTTACTCTTGGGAAGTTGGTATAGTCCTGAACCTATTGGGAATGGAAGTCGGGATGCCTATGTTTCTTTCTCCTAAGCTGTAAAGTATATGTTGATATATGACTTTTGGAATAAGAAAATATTCTCTCCCTTGTCTAGAAATTATGAGTGCTCTCTTCTTTTGTATCTTTATGTGAACTCTACGATGCGGGAATAAGAAGAATAGATTTGTTAAATTTGTATGGAGAGACTGGTAAGTACTAACTCTTGACCAGAGTCTCCTTCTTTATTAATGGTTATATTATCATGTTTGAGTTGTTCGGTTATCCACTTTTATAAAAACAGTATTATAGTAGAAGTTCGTATACTTATCAATATCATTGAAATAATCCTACGAATATAAAGGAATCCCATCAGTTGAACTTGTTGGATGTTATAATCTATCTTTGCTTGAATTGTTAAATACACACACTGTTGGTTACATGAACTAATAGGAATTCATTCTTAAATGGATTAATTTTGTTGGATTATTGATGTCCTTGGTTTTGAGATGGATGGATGTTTTGGATTCATTTTGTTCTTCTTAGTCTCTAATATATATGATGAATCATCGAAAAATATTTAGGTTTAAGCTGGCAGCTATAATATGAGTCATGCGTTAAAGTCTTATTAGAATTGTAGAAAGATGATTATCTGATTCATGTTTAAGGATTTGTAGAAATAATTTCATTTAAACAGGTTGTTTAATGAGAACAATTGGTGGAATGAAATTGTTTTAAGAATTAGTGCTTATCATACTCGAGTTCACGAAGTGACACATGCTAGCAATTTTACTGAGATGGACATCATAAGTGGTAAAGGCACGCAGATCGATATGATGCTTAGATTGTTTAATCTGGTTTTTATGATGAATGCCAACTTGATTTCTCAAATTGTATTATAGGAAGAAAGATATTCGCCGATGTTGATTATTGTATCAAATGTGCGAAGTGCATAAGTTGTAAATGTATGGTGCGGAAATGAATGAAAAGGGGAGATTGTTACTTATGTGGCTGCATTTTTATTTCATGGATTGAACTTCTTAGGTCTAATTGAATGTAAATGCATTTTTATTATTGTATACCATGGGAGTTATTTGGATTCTCTAAGTAGGCCTTGTAAAAATTATGTGACCGAATACTTCGTGAATGAATAGTAATTCTTTTACGTTATGAATAAGGCTGAATTGGAAATTAGTCCACTACCTTTTGAGAAGTTAAGGTTAAACTACACCCTAATAGGTAGCTGAAACGGGAAGAGTAATCTATTACTCCCTATCCATGATCTAAGTCAAGACAACGTAATTGATGGTTTTAAATCACTATATCTTAATAACAATAAGTAAGATATATTTCAGTCTTGGGAGTTGATATAAACCCATATGGGTTTAGTTAGCTTCCTTATGAGAGGACTTAGGGCTATTGCCCAATTATGTAGAATAAGATTATTGGGAACCAATGATCTCCTTGATGAGATCTCAAATCTTATTAAACTTCTCTCTGTGAAATTGAACTTAATTGCGTAAGGCAACTCAAAGGTGTGGAACCCAGGGATTGGGAAAATACTACCTAGTTAAGGAGAGTATTAAATTCAACTTCAACTCAACTTAAGTAATCGCTTGAAGTTATGTAAATCTTTCTAAGGTGGTTTTGTAGAATGTCGACACTTGTCAACTACATGATTGTACATTCGAGAAGATTAGGATATTCTCAAGGATACAACAATGCAGGTGACATATGGCGACACCCTTTGCATTGATTGTTAAGATTTACACCTTAAACTCGAACAAGTTTTTACTCTGGGACTGGTTAGGACCATGGTCATGTTATGAGGCTACCCTTGGAGACTCGGGGTACCTTGACACATGGGGTTAACTGTGGTTGACCCAGTATGTCAGCTTACCCTAGTCTTCAAGAGCATCCTTATAACGTGTGTCATGTTATTAACCCATTCCTGAGTGAATGACTTGGGACAGGGGAGGCTGACAGAAGTCAGTATAAGACATTCTATTTAACATCGGAGTGGGGTGAAGGACGTATTCTAGATTGACGAGTATGCCGTCAAGGAATACGAGACATGAATAGTATGTTTCAAATCTTTGGCCAAAGTATCACAAGCTGCTGATTGCGTTGTCCTATGTCACCTAGTCTGAGGGACATGATACTAATGAATAATGGTAACAATTATTCAGATAGGTTCCTTGGATAGAGCATTCTGAAATCCCAGATTAGGGAAGAGAACCGCAAGAGTGAAGTGTTAAAATAAAAACGCCAACTCTATGATACTCATGAATAGATCGGTAGATCACCGAGTCATGGAATGAATAGATTGGTGGTACACCGAGTCATTACAGCTGCATATGGTTATCTGTTATGAGAATGATTGTTATGATCTGTGAGTTCTAAATTATGTATTTAGAACTAGGAAGAACTTATCAAAAAAAAAAAAAAAGAAATTTTCTTGTTCTAATGTACTAAAATGGAAATGTTACATCTTGGTATCAGAGCTGAAGGTTGCAGATCTTGGACCTATTGTGTCCATAATCTAATAAAAACCTAAATTTTCTTGTTACATAAAATGGTTAGAACAAGAGGGAACATTGCGAATAATGCTCCACCAAAGGGAGGGGCAACAAAACCCAAAAACTTGATGAGATCCTTGCTGCCCTATTGGACACAAGAGATTGTTTGGCTGTACTTGAACAACAAGTAATGGGAAATGAGGAGGATGATGAAGCTGGTAACAACAATCAGCTACCTCCTGAGGACAACCCCGATATGGGTGTTGGTAATAACTTTGAAATGTACTGTCCAACTTGAAAACAAAAAGGCCGGGTTAGCGGTAGAACTCGCTAATGATATAAAAAAGGATAAGTCCACCTAAATATGATGGCACCACATTAGGAGATGGAGTTGAGAACTGGCTTAGTGAAATGGAGAAGTACTTTGTAATAAGAAACTTCTCAGAGGAAACCAAAGCTATTTGGGGAGCCTATCAGATTTCCCACGAAGCATCTTCGTGGTGGGACAACCGTAAAGCTGAGCTAAATATTGATGAGACCAATATCACTTGGGATCAATTTAAAGGATATTTTAGGCAACATTGGCTGCCACAACTTTTCTATGATCAGAAAATGACAGAATTCCAGAACTTAGCTCAAGGAAAGCTAATAGTAACTGAATACTAGGAGCGGTTTACGAAAATCCTCAAGTATGTACCGTAGTATCAAACTGACGAGAAGTTCAGAATACGGAAATTCATCATGGGACTAAATCCCATGATAGGAGGAGAGGTCAATGTTCACATCCCAACCACTATGGAAGGGGTTGTTGAAAAATCCATAAGGCAAGAATAGAAATTAAAGGCTATTTCTGCTCATAAAGAGGAAGTGCGGAAAAAGATTGTAAACCCTTCTTCAACTTCACTTGCACCCAAGAAGGGGCCATGGAAAAAGTTTGGAAATAGAAGTAAGTTTCCAGTGGATAATAATAAGAAAACGACAGTGAATAAGCCTGCTGGAAATATAAGGGATAGTTTTGCCAAAAATTTAATAATGGCGAAGCCTATGGAGGACAACGTGATAATTTTAAGGCTGGAAGTAATTTTGAGCCTAAAAAGGGACATGTAGGAGGCTGCTATAATTGTGGCAAAGACCACTACATAAATCAATCCCTTTGAAGAAGGATGATCGTAATCAGCACATAAGATACATCTGCGATAGCAGAGCACAAGCAATTTGAAAAGCAAGTGACACCTATAGAAGTTTCGGGTAAGTTATTTGGCATACTTGTCACTATTATTTTTGATACGAGGCTGTTGAATGTTTTATTTCTAGTAAACTTGCTTCTAAAATTACAAGAAAAGCTGGAAAAATGGATAAATCTTGGTATGTAAAGTATGATAATAACTTTGTTCATACGGTAGTATGTGTCTTTTTGGGGCAGTCCTTGACTTACCTAACTTTTCCATAGAAGTTGACCTCTATGTTACACCTTTGGGATCCTATGACATTGTCATCGGTGTCAATTGGTTAGCTGACCATAAAGCAAAAGTAGACTGCTTTGAAAAGAATATAAGATGTTTAGATGATCGGTGAAAGAAAAGCGAGAGATTCAAGGTGTGAAAGGGAAATTTCGAGTTAGGAAACTATCAGCTATGCAACTTAAAAAGGCTAAAAACAAAGGATGTACCTTATATGCAGTAAAGATATTTGAATTTTTAGAAAAAGATGGTGATTCCATGAAATGATTCCCACTGTTGCAAAGTTTCAAGGATGTATTTCCGGAGGAATTACCAGGTTTACCACCCAAAAGGGAATTTGATTTCACTATTGAAATCAAACCAGGAACGGAACCTATTTCTAAGGCACCTTATCGGATGACTACTACAGAGTTAGTCGAGCTTAAGGCACAATTGCAAGAACTTTTGTCTAAGGGTTTGATTAGACCAAGTGTTTCACCTTGGGGAGTGCCAGTAATATTTGTAAAAAAGAAAGATGGAACACTTAGGCTGTGTATTGATTATCGGATGTTAAACAAAGCAACAATTAAGAACAGATACCCACTTCCAAGAATTGATGATCTATTTGATCAGATGCATGGAGCAACGGTTTATTCCAAGATAGATCTTCAATCTGGTTATCATCAATTAAGGATTAAAGAAGAAGATATTCATAAAACAGACTTTCGAACCAGTGCACGGACATTATGAATTCATGGTTCTACCCTTTGGATTAACTAATGCACCGCATGAACTTTTATGAACTTAATGAATAATATCTTTCAAGAATATTTGGACAAGTTTTTGCTTGTATTCTTGGACAATATTCTCATATATTCAAAAAGTATCGAAGAGCACAATGAGCATTTAAAGATAGTTT
Organism: Taxus wallichiana var. yunnanensis; assembly: GCA_018340775.1. NCBI lineage: Eukaryota > Viridiplantae > Streptophyta > Pinopsida > Cupressales > Taxaceae > Taxus > Taxus wallichiana. The sequence continues at coordinate 315,813,388 of CM031242.1, forward strand.
TGGAAATTTTGAGAAAAATAAAGTTATACGGTAAGTTATCCAAATGTTCTTTCTTTGATCTTGAAATTCACTATTTTGGATTTGTCATTAGTAAAGAAGGAATTGTTGTGGATCCTTCAAAAATAGTGGTAATAACCGAGTGGCCTACACCAAAGAATGTACACGAAGTAAGAAGCTTCATGGGCCTTACTGGTTATTATAGAAAATTTTTAAAGAATTTTTCTAAAGTGGCTGCACCGATAACTTCATTACAGAAGAAGGATAGGAAATTTATTTGGAATGATAAGTGTGAAATTGCTTTTAAAAGTTTAAAAATCCAGTTGACTTCAGCACCTATATTGGCTATACCGGACCCTAATGGAAACTTTACTATTGTAATGGATGCTTCTGGGGAAGGCCTTGGAGGTGTTTTGTTACAAAATGATCAAGTCATAGCATATGAAAGTCAAAAACTTAAGTTACATGAGCTGAATTATGCCCTTCATGATTTAGAGCTTGTTGCAATTGTTCATGCGCTTCAAGTACGGAGACACTATTTACTTGGGAAACCTTTTGAGTTGAAAACTGGTCATTTAGGGCTGAAATATATTTTCACTCAGCCTAACCTAAATGCAAGACAACGAAGGTGGTTAGAGTTTTTATCTCAATATGATTTTGATATTAGTTACATCAAAGGAAAAGAGAATAGAGTAGTAGATGCTCTAAGTTGTAGGAAGCACATTTCTGCTCTTATAACATTAAGAACTCAGTTTAAAGATGAGGTAAAAAGTGCCTCAGAATCTGATATATACTTTCAGCAAGTAAAAGCAGCACTTGCTGCAGAACCAAAAGATGAAAGGTATAAAGGTTTTCATTTTGATAATGAAGGAATCTTACGTTATGAAAACAGGGTATATGTACCTTTGCTAAACGATTTGAGAAAGAAATTGTTAGTTGAATTTCATAATTCACCCTTTTACGGACACCAGGTATTACTAAAATGCTTGCTGATCTAAAACAACAATACTTACGGAAGGAATGAAAAAGGATGTTATTGATTTTGTGACTCATTATGCGGAATGTCGGTGGGTTAAGGCGAGAACACATGCACCCTCTTTGGACTATTATATCCCCATAGCATACCACAAGTATAAATGGAAAGTAATAAGCATGGACTTTGTACAAGGGTTTCTATGTCGTGAAATAAACATGATGTTATTTTGGTAGTTGTAGACAAACTAACAAAGGTAGCTCATTTCATCACTGGAAATCTGAAGGATGATTCTCCAGTGTTAGCAAAAAGATTCATGCACAAAATTTTCAGGTTACATTGAGTACCAGAATTGATTATATCTGACAGGGATCCGAGAATGACATCAAGATTTTGGAAAACACTTAATACTGACCCTTGAACGAAACTAAACTTTAGTTCTACATATCACCCAGAAACGGATGGACAAGCTGAGAGAGTAAATTAGGTGTTGGAAGATATGTTACGAATGTATTGCATGGAACAACAGTATAAATGGGAAGAGTACCTCCCATTAGTTGAGTTTGCATACAATAACACATATCACTCTTCTCTTAAAATGGCACCTTTTGAGGAACTTTATGGAAGAAAGTGCGAGAACCCCTATTAGATGGGATAGTATTGAGGATAGAGTGATAATTGGACCAAAAATCCTCACGAAATAGAACAATAAGTTAAGATGATTTGTGAGCGATTGAAAGAAGAAGCGAGATAAGGCGTAAGAGCTATGCTCACCTAAAGTGGCTTGATCAAAAGTTTGAACTTGGTGAAAAGGTTTTTCTTCGTTTTAAGCCCAGAAAGAGTTCTATAACTTTTGGCAAGGCTGCCAAGTTGTCACCTCATTATGTGGGACCTTTCGAAATTGTCGAAATAATCAATCATGTAGCTTACCGATTAGCATTACCACCTGCTTTGTCTCGCATGCATGATGTTTTCCATATTTATTTGCTTAAGAAATACGTTTTAGACTTGTCACATGTTTTAAATTGGGATTCCTTGCAGGTCCAAGACCCAAGAATAATTGTGGTTAAATCCACACGAGTGTTGGAAACACGCCAATTGCATTTGAGAAATCATAAAATACAGCAATGTAAGGTCCAGTGGGACCAGTTTAATGAAGAAAGTGCAACTTGGGAAAATCTGGAAGAGATGAAAATTGCTTTTCCCTTTCTTTTTGAATAGAATGGAATCTGTTGACAAAAAAAATTAATTATTATGAACTTATCTTTTTCATGTCTTTATGTAAGCCAGCTTGGAGGCAAACATTATTCAAGTTGAATAAATTGTATCATGACATTGATTTATGAAATAATTCAAGTTGGAAATGGTCTTTTGTATTGTGAACTAATAAATTGATTGACCTGAAGGTAAATCAAAAGATGTAATCATCGGGACGATGAATCTTTTAGGAGGGAAGTATGTAACACCCTGAATTGTTGTTACTTCCTCCTGAGCATTCAAGTGTTGATATATGATTTCTTTTGTATAAGGACATGTTTCTTGGTTTGTGAAGTCACGCTTGATATGGATTGTATCTTCTTTGCTCTTGAAGATCTTTGACTGAGCCAGAATATGCTTGGACTCTTTTGTTTCTTTCATTCTTCGCACTTGAGTTCAATTTGATTTCTGGATGAATTGTGGATTTATCCATCTTTATGACTCATCCTTGGATCAGTTGCATTGATCTAAGGAATGTTTTAAGCTTATTCAAGATGAACAAAATTTATTGACCTTATGAAAGTTACAAGGTCTGAATGAGTTGAATGATCAATCTCGGAGTTTGACTCGTGCTAATCATGAAAAATGGACTTTGGTTACGAGATATCATAACATCGGGAAGGCCTAGACCTTAAGCCGAGGTAAGATGTTCTTGTGTATATTGTAAGCTTATTTTAGTGATGCCAAATAGAATCCTTTACAGAATGTTTAACCTGTATGGACTCTAACTTTGAGTGGCCCTATTTTTAAGACCTAGATTTGATTCATTAAGGTTAATAACCTTAACCTAAACTATAACCTATTGGTTAAAATAATTGCTAATCCAACCTAGCCCTAAACTATAAGCTTAATGCTCCTAAGAGTTAACTTCACCTAGTGCTATGGAAGGGAGACTAATGTCTTAACCCTATGATCTAACCTATCTTAACTAATGATAAGAATGGAGGGGACCTATAAAGGGTCACGAGTCATGGTTTGTGGTTTCCATGGCATTTATGAGGGGGATAAGGTTGAAGGACTTGGGATGCTGTCAGGTTTGGCGGAGGTTACAAATGGCTAATGTGACCTGACGTGGCAGTATCACCAAGTATGGGAGTGTTTGTTTGTTTTCTTTTGGCGATCACCAATTTTGGCAGTCGGTGGTAATAGAGAATAGGCGGGAGGATGGCAGTTAATGCAATTAATGAACTTTGGTTCCCGAGTGCGGATTTCTTGGGAAGGCATGCAAATGGAATATTGTTTGGTTGTTTGGTTTTCCATGCATTCCATTTTTGCTCTGCTTGAGCACTGGATCTGAACGGTCGTCTATTTTGTGTTGCATTGCAACTTTGAGAATTTCTAGCTCCCTTCTCTATCGGGGAAAGTTTATAAGGCATGAAAGAAACAATTTATTGTTGTTTAATCTATCATGGAAGAAGAAGAGAAGGTGTGAGCACATTCAGAGGTCTTCTTCAAATTTTTAAGTGACACTATCAGGCATGATAGGCCCTAACTTTTAAAAATTTTGCTTTCCTTCAAATGCTTTCATTAGAACAACTCTGTTCAGATGATTTTTTTTATACATTTGGTTTGACGGGAAGCAATGTATTGGTTTTATTCTTCTCTTGTTGTTTTGGGAATCCCTAGTTAAACGAAGGCCCTATTGAAGTCCTTATTGTGTTTGCATGTTGGTTAGACTCTGTTGAAATGTTTTGTGTATACATATGGGTTCGACTGTTGAAATTTTTCTTTGTGTATACATATGGATTCGAATTCTATTGAAATGTTTCTTTGTGTATACATATGAATTGAATTCTATTGAAATGTTTCTTTGTGATTACATATGGATTCGACTTACATTGAAATGTTGTTGTGTATACATATGGTTTCGACTTACGTATATGTTGTTTCCTAGTCTCTTGTTATTTGAGGTAATGAGTTCTTAATTGTACCATGTCAAATGACTTGTGTTTGATGAATTCATGTTTGAAGAATGACATGGAAAGAATTGTTGTGTCTAATTTGGTTGGTTTATTGATTATTGCTTGGTCGCAAGAGCTCTTTTATTGCTTGATGTACTTCAAGTGAATATATAATTGATTTTGATGCAAGCTGTAGCTCCTTCTTTTGAGCTTGAGTGATTTAGTCGCATGCGTAAGAAATATGTTGAATTTAGACTGTACCTCTGTGAAAAGGGCTGGATTTTTATTGTCCTTGGTTTTTAGATGGATGGAAATCAAGTTTTGTATTTGGAAGGGATGGGATTGTGTTGAATTCACCTGTAGTGACCTTGAAATCTAACATTAGAAATCCTCTAGTAATACTGGAAGTGCTATTTATTTGGTATCCTTGAAACACAATTACAAATTATCCTTGTAACGACGGGAAATAGATAGTGCTACCTGTCAGTAAGTAATAATAGTGGGTACCCTAATTCGTAGTCTAGAATGATTCGAGTCCTGGGTGAAGGGAAGACTATTTTATTTGGGCCACGATTGTGTACTGATATTGAACGTATACGTATTTCCATTTATAACAATATGTGTCGTTTGTTAATGTGCAATTGTAAGACCCTTGGAATCTTAGAAAGACCTTTTTAAAAAGTTCTATCAGATTGGAGCTAATGGTAAACTTGGGTGTTGATTTTCTTACTTCTCTTCTTCCTTAATTGAATTCAAGATAGAATGTATATGCTTTACTCCTGGGAAGTTGGTACAGTCCTGAACCTATTGGGAATGGAAATCGGGATGCCTCTGTTTCTTTCTCCTAAGCTATAAAATATATGTTGATACATGAATTTTGGAATAAGAAAATATTCTGTCCCTTGTCTAGAAATTATGAGTGCTCTCTTCTTTTTTATATTTATGTGAACTCTATGGTACCCGAAGAATAAGAAGAATAGAATGTTAAATTTGTACGGAGAGAGCTGGTAAGTCCGACTCTTGACAAGAGTCTCCTTCTTTATTGACGGTTATATTATCCTATTTGAGTTGTTCGATTTATCCACTTTTATAAAACAGATTATTGTAGTAGAAGTTGGTATACTTATCAATATCATTGAAATAATGCTATGAATATAAAGAAATCCCGTCGAGTTGAACTTGCTAGATGTTATAATATGTCTTTGCTTGAATTGTTAAATACACACTGTTGGATACGACAGAAGATAAGAATTCATTCTTGAATGGAGTAATTTTGTTGGATTATTGTTGTCCTTGGTTTTCAGATGGATGGATGTTTTGGATTCATTTTGTTCTTCTTAGTCTCTAATATATATGATGAATCATCTGAAAAATATTTAGGTTTAACTGGCAGCTATAATATGAGTCATGCATTAAAGTCATATTAGAATTGTAGAAAGATGATTAGCCTGATTCATGTTTAAGGATTTGAAGAAATGATTTCATTTAAACAGGTTGTTTAATGAGAACAATTGGTGGAATGCAATTTTTTTAAGAATTAGTGCTTATCATGCTCAGTTCACTGAACTGACCTGTGCTAGCAATTTTTGCAGATGGACATCATAAGTGGTAAAGGCACACAGATCTGATATGATGCTCAGATTGTTTAATCTGGTTTTTATGATGAATTCTAACTTGATTTCTCAAATTGTATTATAGGAAGAAAGATATTCTTTCGATGTTGATTATTTTTTCAAATGTGCCGAAGTGCATAAGTTATAAATGTATGGTCTGGAAATGAATGAAAAGGTGAGATTGTTACTTATGTGGCTGCATTTTTATTTGATGGATTGAACTATTAGGATAAAATATTATTATCCTAATTAATTATGCATAGTATAATTATTTAATTAATTTTATTAATTAAATAATAATGGTTATTAAATAAACCATATTTTGTTATGTATTTTTATATGGTTCATAAACCATATTTGTCTTTCATAGATGTTGTTATATTGTTTTGAACAATATATTTGTTTGTATTTAATTGTTGCTTCCCGGATGTTATTGGAAGCTTGTGTATTTTGGAACTTGGTTTCACCTGTGCAACTTAATCTTCTGTTTGTATTTGGCTGTGCAATATCTATAAATATTGCAGCCCATTCTCTGTAGTTTTTTGGTTGATTGAGATTAATAAAATTAATCAGGCTTCCATCCCTGTTTCTCAATCTTCATTTGGTTTCAGAGCAGGTTGAAGGAGATTTGAGGATTGCAGCAGAGTTTGAGGAGCATTGGAGAAGCTTGTGTAAGAAAAAGAGAGCCAGAGTTGCCTCTGCAACTTCCCAGCCCCATCCCTTGCAATACCGCCATCAAATTCTTCAAAACTACCATTAAATCTATGCAAAACCATGTATAGTCTTTGCAATTCAAGCACGAGGAGGATAGAATCCGCCAAGGAAGAGATTGCAAGCTCAAAGGAGGGGAGAAAATTGATAGAAGTGCTATACACAGTCAAAACCACCTTCATTCACACAAAACCGCCTTCAAAAACCACTGATCATTTTTCTCTTTGCTGGAAAATTCACTCAAAACCACGTTTGAGCAAACCGTGGGTTCATAGAGGTAAGGTTTTACAGTTTACAAGTGTTTAAATAAAATGTCTTCACTTTATGTTTAGTTTGACTAAGCCGCCCAAGTGGCTAGCCTATTATTTTGTAAGACACTCTCACTAAAGGAGGTCAAGGGGTCAAATCCCCCTCCCTCACCCACTACCAAATTTGGCAAAAATTTAGTGGAACCGCTAACTTTAGCAGAAAATTCAAATTTAGTTATAACTAACTAAATTTAGCGGAGAAATCCCTAATTTAGGGTAAAAAAAAATTCTCCCATTCGGCCTAGTTTTTCATTTTGGACATTTTTTTGCAAAAGGAGACCCATCTAAAAATTGCATTTTCAGCTTTTTTTGCAATTTTTAGCATTTTGGGTCGTATTGGGCTCAGGAGGCCACCAGGACCCGCGAAACAGAAATTTTTGCCTGCCATTCAAATTGTCCAGTTTTTGAATGTAAATTGTATACTTTGCTGCATATTATACTAATTTATAGGCTGCATATTATACTAATTTACAGGTTGCCATAGTCAACTGCAAACTTTGTAACTACTCAAAAACTGGTAGAATTGTAATAAAAAACAATAAAAAAATTGGTTTTGTAACACTCACGAGATCCTAGATCTCATTCGCAGCGTTCGGTATATACGGTGCCTCTGGGAAGCACTTACGGGTAAAGTCATCGTGACTACTACTGCACTTAACGCCTAATATAGCTGTAAAAATATAAATGCAGGCATCGTCCATTTAAATCGATGGGGAGTAATAAGGTCACAGTGCACACACTATGAACCATCCCATTCGTCTGTGAACAATTGCACGACATAAATCCAGACTGAGAAATTATCCAAGTATATAGTGAAGTTATGTGTGCGTATGAGGATATTTCTTTGAGCCGGTGTCAATAATCACACAGACCCCATCAGTATTGTCTTAGTACCACGTATTGAATTCTTTCACGTACGTTAATGCCTCTTTCACATACCTCCGGGTATATAGAAAGGGTGAGCTTATTCCACATACCGATGGGTATATTAGAAGGGTGCATATATAGAAAGGTTCGGTATATGGATGACGGTATATAGATTGAGAGACCTAATACCTGGAGTGATAAGAGCCAAACCCGTCAGTGATCTCTGCAAAATGGGCACTAATGCCCCCAATTTTTTTCTTCCGGATTCACAATTGCTCAGAGGAAGCAACTATGCTGCATGGAAGACAAAAATAAAGACACAACTTGAGTTTGAAGAAATCTAGCCTGTTGTGACTAGTACTCTAACCAGATCAACAACTGATACAACACAACAACGAAAGTTTGATAGAGCAGATCAGAAAGAAAAACTCATCATCTTGTTTGGAGTGTTCGACGATGTGCAAGCCCACATTTTAGATGCCACAACAGAAAAAGAAGCGTGGGATAAGATGATCACAATATATGAGGCCAAGAACAAGAATGTCATACTAAATTTGCAGAGTCAGTTACATACATTGAAGTTCAAGCAGAATGAGAAAATTGAAGCTTTCTTAAGAAGAGTTGCAGAGTTGAGGGCTTCACTTCTAGCCCTAGGAGAAGAGGTCAAAGATGAATCTCTCATTCCCATTATTCTAAGAGCTCTCCCTTCTTCTTACCACATTTTTGTCATAACTCTAAACTTGTCAGACACAACAATTAGTTTTGACAAGCTGGTAAACCTGCTGCAACAAGAGGAAGCAATGCACAATAAGGATGATGAAGAGGAGTAGGCACTATCTTCACATCAAAAATGGAAAGGAAAAGGTAAAGGAAAACCTAAATCCTATCAAAAGTCCCAACATCAGAATCAGTATCATGGGGACAATCAATAGAAGAAGAAATGTCTAATTTTCAAAAGAGGACATGAATTACAAGATTGTTGGTATAACACTTATAAGAAAGGTTCATCAAGTAACTCTGAACCACAACAACAACAATCTTACAAGGGACATTCTAACAATTATCATGGGTAGAAAAAGGGGAACTGGAAAAGAAGACCCCACCAGTAAGGTAATATTGCTGAGCAACAAGAACAATCGAGATAATTAAGACTTCTTGTTCACTTTGCTCGATCAAGTGAACCATCCACGTCATCTAGTGATGTCTGGTATGTTGATTCGGGAGCCACTTGACAAATGACTGGCCACAGAGACTAGTTTATGTAAATGAAGGACACGCCATCGAAAAATCATGTTTTGTTGGGAGATGATTCTTCATATATAGTTCAAGGGATTGGGAACATCTCTCTACCCCTTGGTTCACGCAAATGCAGACTATCAGATGTCCTATATGTCCCTGGGTTGACAAAGAATCTTCTTTCAGTTAGTCAACTCCTAGATCACAACCTAAAAATTGACTTTGATAGTCAATCTAGCAAGAAAATGTGTTTGATTCGAGATAAATCAAGAGGCTCGAAAATAATTGCAAAAGCCTCCAATGTGGGATGCATGTTCCAACTTGATTTTGTTTATAGAGATGATCAAGCACTTGTGGCTAAAAATTCCACCTCAGCGCAGTTGTGGCATCGGATATTTGGTCATGTTAGTTTCAAATATCTCAAAACACTTTGTCGGCGTAATATGGTACATGGGCTACCTTCTCTTCAGAAGGATACAAACAAGTGTCCTCACTGCCTAGCAGGAAAACAACACAGGGCTTCATTCCAAAAGAGTACTTTTCGAGCTCATGGTAAACTTGACCTGGTTCATACCGATCTTTGCGATCGATGCAACCAAGTCATTCTAGGTTCCAGTACTTCATGCTTTTTGTTGATGACTATTCGAGGAAAATGTGGATTTTTGTCTTCGTAAGAAAAGTGAAGTGTTTGAAACCTTCAAAAAGTTCAAAGTAGCAGTTGAGAAAGAAACTGGTCGTCACATCAGAACTCTCCGCTCAGATCGAGGGGGGGAATTCACTAGTGATGAGTTCAGAGACTACCTACAAACTCACGGGATTCGTCAAAAAATTCCTCCTCCACACACACCGCAACAAAATGGTGTTGTTGAGAGAAGAAATCGTACTATCATGGAAATGGTGCGATGCATGATCGATGATTCCGGACTTACAAAGACATTTTGGGCAGAAGAAAAAACAACAGTGTGTTTGTTGAACAGAGCACCCACAACTGCTCTTGATGGAATTACACCACAAGAAGCATGGTCAAAAGGAAACCATCCATTGCACACCTCAGAGTATTCGGGTGCAAAGAAAGCATGCACATACCCAAACAGAACAGAAAGAAATTGGACATGAAGTCACAAAAACTCATCTTCATTGGGTACAATGAAGAAACTCTTGGGTATAGATTGATGGATCCTAAGACCAGAAAATTCTACACTAGTAGAGATGTTGAGTTTTTCGAGAAGAAGGAAGCAAAGACTCCTCCTCCGGACTCGCAAGATGTAGATTTTTCACCTGTTGTAAAAATTAAAGCTAATGTTCCCTCAGAAGATGAAAGTGATGATGGGGATGATGGTGTTGATCAAATAGAACCACAACCCATGGGAACAGTTCAACATATGCCTAAATGGTGTACAAGTACATTACAAGATGCAAGATTGGATGCTCCACCGAGATACATCCACCCCTGGACCACGGACTCGCAGTAAAGCAAGAGATGAAGTTAACTTTTCTTTGATGAGTAGATTTATTGAATCAGATGAGCCCTCTATAGTCCAGAAGCCCTACAGTCAAAATCTTGGAAAGATGCCATGGATTCTGAATATCAATCAGTGATGAAGAATAACACTTGGCAGCTTGTTGATCTTCCACTAGGGAAGAAACCCATTGGATGCAGATGGATATTCAAAACTAAGTACAAAGAGATGGGACAGTGGACAAGTACAAAGCAAGACTTGTAGCAAAGGGGTACGCACAAAAAGAAGGCATTGACTATGAGGAGACATTTGCTCCCATAGCTAAGATCAAAATGATCAGGATGATCTTTTGCTCTAGCTACTCAGTTTGGATGGAAAGTTCACCAAATGGACGTAAAAATTGCCTTCCTAAATGGAGATTTACAAGAAGAAGTCTACATGACTCAACCTGAGGGATATGTTGTACCTGGTCAAGAAACAAAGGTATGCAGACTCAGGAAATCTCTGTATGGCCTCAAACAAGCACCCTGGGCATGGTACATCAAGATTGATGAGCATCTTGTACAACATGGATTTGTTAGAAATCCATACAATCCCAATCTCTACCTCAAAAAGCAAGGGGGGGAGATGGTGATTATTGTTTTCTATGTCGACGATCTAGTCATCACTGGTAGTTCAGTGAGGATGATTGATGCAATGAAGAAAGATCTTAATTGATCATTTGACATGACCGATCTTGGGCTGATGCACTATTGTCTTGGATTAGAAGTGTGGCAGAAAGAGAATCATATTTTTGTTTCTCAGATGAAATATACCAAGAATACACTCGAGAAGTTTAGGATGATGGATTGCACACCAATTGCTACACCTATGGAGAACATATTACAGTTATCTCATTCAGATCCATCTCCTGAGGTAAGTGCCACTCTCTATCGGCAGCTGATTGGGAGTCTCATTTACCTGACCTACACTAGACCAGATATCAGCTTTGCAGTGAGCTATCTATCCAGGTTCATGTAGGAACCCAAAGTTTGTCATTGGAAAGCAAAGCACATTTTGAGATATCTCAAAGGATCAGAGGATCTTGGTCTAGAATACAAGAAGAACGAAAACTTCTTCTTAACTGGATATTCAGATTCAGATCATGCAGGTAACATTGATGATAGAAAATCCACTTCTGGATTTGTATTCTTTATGGGATCTGGACCAATATCATGGGGAAGTAAGAAACAACACTTTGTTTCTCGCTCTTCCATAGAAGCCGAGTATCATTCTGCAGGAGAAGTTATCTGTGAAGTGATTTGGCTACGTCACATACTAGAAGGACTTGGAATACCACAGGAAAAACCGACCACCATGTATGTTGACAATGAAGGTGTACTCAAACTTGTTCGCAATCCAGATTTTTCATGAGAGAACAAAGCACATTGAGGTTCAAGTTCATTTCATACGCGAACATGTGTTGAAGCACAACATCCAACTTCAATTTTGTCCAATTGTTGAACAACGAGCAGATATTTTCACAAAGTCACTTGCACGTGACAAGTTTGAGTTGTTCAGAGAGTTTCTCTCCTCATCTCTTCAGACAATGCACAATTAAGGGGGGGAATGTTAGGATAAAATATTATTATCCTAATTAATTATGCATAGTATAATTATTTAATTAATTTTATTAATTAAATAATAATGGTTATTAAATAAACCATATTTTGTTATGTATTTTTATATGGTTCATAAACCATATTTGTCTTTCATAGATGTTGTTATATTGTTTTGAACAATATATTTGTTTGTATTTAATTGTTGCTTCCCGGATGTTATTGGAAGCTTGTGTATTTTGGAACTTGGTTTCACCTGTGTAACTTAATCTTCTGTTTGTATTTGGCTATGCAATATCTATAAATATTGCAGCCCATTCTCTGTAGTTTTTTGGTTGATTGAGATTAATAAAATTAATCAGGCTTCCATCCCTGTTTCTCAAATTTCATAAACTTCTTAGGTCGATTGATTGTAAGTGAATTTTTATTATTGTATACCATGGGAGTTATTTTGATTCTCTAAGTAGGCCTTGTAAAAATTATGTGACTGAATACTTCGTGAATGAATAGTAATTCTTTTATGTTATGAATAAGGCTAAATTGGAAATTAGTCCACTGCCTTTCGAGAAGTTAAGGTTAAACTACACCCTAATAGGTAGCTGAAACGGGAAGAGTAATCTATTACTCCCTATCCATGATCTAAGTCAAGACAACGTAATTGATGGTTTTAAATCACTATATCTTAATAACAATAAGTAAGATATATTTCAGTCTTGGGAGTTGATATAAACCCATATGGGTTTAGTTAGCTTCCTTATGAGAGGACTTAGGGCTATTGCCCAATTATGTAGAATAAGATTATTGGGAACCAATGATCTCCTTGACGAGATCTCAAATCTTATTAAACTTCTCTCTGTGAAATTGAACTTAATTGCATAAGGCAACTCAAAGGTGTGGAACCCAGGGATTGGGAAAAGACTACCCAGTTAAGAGAGTCTTAAATTCAACTTCAACTCAACTTAAGTAACTCCTTGAAGTTATGTAAATATTTCCGAGGCGGTTTTGTAGGATGTTGACACATGTCAACTGCAGGGTTGTACCTTCGAGAAGATTAGGATCTTCTCGAGGATACAACAATGCAGGTGACATATGGCGACACCCTTTGCATTGATCGTTAAGATTTACACCTTAAACTCAAACAAGTTTTTACTCTGGGACTGGTTAGGAACATGGTCATGTTATGAGGTTGCCCTTGGAGACTCGGGGTACCTTGACACACGGGGTTAACTGTGGTTGACCCAGTATGTCAGCTTACCCTAGTCTTCAAGAGCATCCTTATAATGTGTGTCATGTTATTAACCCATTCCTGAGTGAATGACTTGGGACAGGGGAGGCTGACAGAAGTCAGTATAAGACATTCTATTTAACATCAGAGTGGGGTGAAGGACGTATTCCAGATTGATGAGTATGTTGTCAAGGAATACGAGACATGAATAGTATGTTTCAAATATTTGGCCAAAGTATCGCAAGCTGCTGATTGCGTTGTCCTATGTCACCTAGTCTGAGGGATATGATGCCGATGAATAATGGTAACAATTATTTAGATAGGTTCCTTGGACAGAGCATTCTGAAATCCTAGATTAGGGAAGAGAACCGCAAGAGTGAAGTGTTAAAATAAAAACGCCAACTCTATGATACTCATGAATAGATCGGTAGATCACCGAGTCATGGAATGAATAGATCGGTGGTACACTGAGTCATTACAACTGCATATGGTTATCTGTTATAAGAATGATTGTTATGATCTGTGAGTTCTAAATTATGTATTTAGAACTAGGAAGCACTTATCAAAAAACAACAATTTTTTTTTCTTGTTCTAATGTACTAAAATGGGAATGTTACATGTTGACTTGAGAGAGATTTGAATAGAGCATCTCTCAAGGATCATTATCCACTTCCTTCTATGGAGCATATTTTATGAGTTATTGCTGGCTCTAAGAGGTTTTCATTACTTGATGGCTATTCAGGTATAATCAGATTATTGTGAAAGAAGAGGATCAGTTCAAGACAACCTTACAACCAAATGGGGAACTTATGCATACAAGAAAATGGCATTTGGGTTGTCCAACGCTGGAGCTACTTTCCAAAGAGTAATGGACATGGTGTTCAAGGGTTTGATTAACAACATTGTGCAGATATATCTTGATGATATCACTATTTTTTCCAAAAATGCAGCAGACCACCTCTTTCATTTGAGATAAGTGTTCTAAAGGTGCAGAAGATTTGGAGTATCCTTGAATCCTAAAAAGTGTATTTTTCTAGCCCATGAAGGAAAACTCCTTGGCCACATTTTCTCCAAAGAAGGATTAGTAATTGATCCAGAAAGATTTGAAGCCATAAGAGCACTACCATTGCCAAGCCACAAGAAGGCCCTTCAAATTTTCTTGGGGAGAATAAATTTTGTTCGGAGGTTTGTCCCAAATTTTTCAGCCCTTGTCAAGTTTATCACCAAGATGTTAAAGAAAAGCATGGCTTTCAAATGGACAACATAAGGAAAGGAAAGTTTTGAAGCAATCAAAGAAGCCATCTCTCAAGCCCCAACTCTCATCAACCCATATTTCTCCAAGGATTTCATCCTTTATGCATTTGGGGGTGATGATACTATTTCTACAATTTTGGTACAATAGAAAAAAAAAAATGATGAGCAGCCAATTTCTTTCTTCACCAAATCCTGGAGGATTACGAGGTGAGATATTCTTTCATTGAAAATCATGTTCTTGCAGTGAATCGGAAGCTTGAAAAAATTCAAGCATCTAGTTTCAAACAACAAGGTTCGGTTGTTGGTTTCTCACATGGGAGTTAAAGACTTCCTCCTTAACAAAGACTTGAATGAAAAGAGAGCAGGTTGGATTACTCGTGTCATGGAGTATGACATTGAGATCAAAGTCACCAAGTTGGTTAGAGGAAAAGGATTGTGTGAGAAGCTTACTTTTAGCAAAAAAATGGAAGCATGCAATGAGGAAGCTGTTTTGGTGTTGCAAGAAAGCCATGAGCAAGGAAGCACTCAAGAGGAGAATGATGGTGCCCTCACTCCTTTCTAGACCCAAGACATAATGCACTTCCTAAACAAAGGTCTATGCCCTCCAGAGATGAAAAATACCAAAAGAAGACACTTCAGATTGCAGGCTATCCCATATGCCCTTGTTGATGGTGTTTTGTTCAAAAAGGATGTGAATGGAGTGTTCTTTGAGATGAATTGGTACAAATAAAATTCATAGGGTGTTGGAAGAGTTCCATGGTGGATCAGCTTTGGTAATTTTGCACCAAGAGTGATAGCTCTAAATATCATGAGGGCTGGCTATTATTGGCCCAAGATTTTCGATGAATCGTTATGCATGGATCAAGAGGTGCAAGAATTGTGCCCTCTTCACGGGTAAAGAGAGGCTAAGCGCCCTTCCATTGCATCCAATTTTAGTTGACCAGCCATTCATGCAATGGGGTTTGGACTTCATTGGAGTCATTAATCCCAATTCAAGCCAAGGGAACAAATGGATTTTACAACGAATAGATTACTTCACCAAGTGGGTCAAGCGGTAGCACTCAAGAAAGCAAATGAATCTAGAATCCTAGACTTTTATGAGGGAATAGCAACCATATTTGGCATACTTGCTACAATAATATCGAGATAATGCATTGGCATTCATTGGGTCCAAGGTAAGCTCGAATGGGATGTCAAAAATGGGATCTACCTAAGCACTTCATCAAACTATTACCCTCGGGGTAATGGCAGTGAATCTACAAATAAGAACTTTTAAGGATCATTAGGAGGACCCTCGATGAAAATCAGAGATCTTGGCATACTAAGTTGAAACCAGCCTTTTGGGCTGATAGGATAACTCCTAAAAGATCTACGAGGTAACCCCCGTTCAAGCTTATTTATGGAAGAGATGAAATTTTGCCCATGTCACTTGAGTTGCCAACATTGGAACTCATGAAGCATTAGAGTTGTTGGATCGAGCCCATGAAAGTCGGATATGTAGAATTTATGGAGCTCCAAGAAGTCGAAATCAGGCATCCCAAGTAATGGAGAAGGATCGAGGCTTTGATCAAGAAGACCTTTGATAGAAAGGCCAAAAATAGATCTTTCCAAGTTGGAGATCTAGTGTTAAAATGGGATGCGACAGAGCAAAACCGGGAAGGCATTCAAAATTTGATGCCATCCGGAGTGGCCCATACATGGTCACAAAGTGTAAGGACAAGATAATGCTTTGAATTGTCTTCATTGGATGGTGAAGAAGCTGCAGATTCTAGTCAATGGGATATATCTAAAGCATTGTTACTAAACGGAATTCTCCACCTTGTACATATTAGCTAGGTTTTCATTCCTCCAAGTTCTTATGCACATTGTTTTGTTGTAGATTAATTTTGTTTTCCCTAAGTGCTTTGGCATAGGCTTGTTGTCCCTGGAAATGTGTCTTGCAGGCCTCCATCTTCAACTCTCCATCTTCCTCCTTGCAGTGTTCTAGTCAGTTGGGGTACCAAACAGAGAATTTGATGACTTCATGCCCAATGGATTACTTCAGGAAATTGGTAACTTCATCCAGCAGGTAGATGACCCCTCTGAGTCACCAAAATTGTTATCCAAAATGTACCCCTTACTCATTTTGTGGCTAACTCCTTTCATTCTTCCCTCTCTTGTGCCTCAGTCATAATTTTTTACTTTTCAGGCACTCAAAACTTTTTGGAAATGGCACCATTGGATAGATCTCTTTCTCAGCTTTCCAGAAAGGTAAAGTTTTCCTCCTAACTCCATGTATTTTTGAAGTTATGGCCCAACAGAGTTTTTGTGGGAAATTTTCCCCTGAAAGGCCCGCAGCCAATGAAATGGCACCACGTGTCCAAGGAAGTGGTGGGGGTCGGAGGAAAACTTGGTTTTTTTACCAAGTGTTTGGAAAAGTTTTCAAAAGGGATATTTTTCCCCACAGGCCCACCGGCGAATCAGATTATGCCACGTGTCCAAGGAAAAAATTGAAAAATCGACTAAGTGTTAGCGCCATGGAAAATTTCAAAAGGAAGGCCCGCCAACCAATCATGTTACGACATGTGTCCTATGGCATCGGACCTTCGAGAGGGTGGAGGAAAGATTGGAATTTTGGTGAAGTGTTTTGGTAAAAAGGAATGGAGAAGTTTTGGCCCACTTCCCCCACTGACCAATCATATTATGCCACGTGTCCATGGGCACGCAGGTAGCGGAGCATGGGGGGAGATTGGGATTTTTTCCCAAAAGCTAAAATGAAAAGGAAAAATGTTTACCCAGGCCCCGCGTCTAGTAAGATGCCACCACGTGTCCCAGACTGGCGGGAGATGGGGAAATTTGGGAAATTTTCCCAAAGGAAAAAGGAAGGAAATTTCAAAGGAAAAATTTCCCCCGAACGCGAACCAATCACATCTTGCCACGTTTCGGTGGCGGCAAAAGGTACAAGATAAGCCTGCATTGAAAATTCGAAGGGAAAGGCTTGCAATGAATGAGGTTTTGCCACGTGTCCAAGTCAAGAAATAGGATCAAACAAAGTGACGGAAAATTTAGGAGGATAGGCCCGCGCCCAATCAGCACGTGCCACATGTCCTCAGATCATCAACCCGGTGGGGAATTTTTGGAAAATTTTCCAAAGGGAAAAACAATGGAAAATGAAGCATTAAAGGCCCACACCCAATCAAAACATGCCATGTGGCACCTGGAATGGTAGAGCATGGGGAATTTTTGGAAAATTTTCCAAATGACCAAAAAGTGGAAAATTTAAAAAAATTTGCTCGCCAATCCGATTTGGCCCTGTTTTGCCCTAAAATTTCAAAGCGACCATATCTTTCGATCCGGTGCTTGTTTTTCACGTTCTTTATATCTATGGAAAGTGGTGAAATTATCTATAAGATTTTGGGGTTAGTTTTGCATTTTAATGGAGTTTGGAGAGATAAAATTGAAAAACACCTCTGGCACATGGTCATGGACAGAAATGACGTTTCAACCACCATTTTTAATGAAGAATGGCTTGCATTCTCTCCCAGCATGGCGAAAAATGTTAGGGGATGGGCCTGTAAGGATTCCCATGCTGTTTTAATGCATTTTGGGTTGGTGGTTGAAGCTCTCCCATGTTTTCCCATGTTTCTCTCTCCTGGGGTCGTGGCTTGCACTGTAAAAGCTAGAATGGGTTCATTTTTGAAAAAGGAGACACTTTTTCAGCTCTGCAACTTCCCTTTTCTTCCTTTTGGTAGAATTTGTGGAAATTTTTACCTTTTCAAAAAATACAGCACCCCTTTTGCCTCTTGATCACTGTAATGCATTGTATTGGATCTGGAATGTTAATATATGCTCTATGATTAAAATCCCTCAATCCTTTCATATATCTACCATTGTTTTCCTGATATTTCATTACATTTTGAGAAATTTGTGCATGCTTTGTGCTGTGTTTTCTTGTGGATTGTGTATGTATTGTAGTATCAGGTGTCTGCAACTCCTTTGGTGCATCACCTCATTAGCATTAGCTTCATTTTTTTGCATTCCCTATCCTTGTCCCCTTGGAATTTAGGGTAGGAACTAGGAATTCAAACCTCTGCAACTTGTAAGTGATATATCTGATCAGAGGAGTTGAGGAACCAGCCTCTAATCTAGAGATTCCTCTCCCATTTTATAAGGCCCACACTTGGGGAGAGGATTCAAGTTGTGCAATCACCTTTGGATGTCCAAGATGTCAAACTAGAAGTCTGATCAACATCCAAGATGATTTACAACAACTGTTATCTAAAAATCAACTTTGATGGAGTGGCTAAAAGGAATCTTGGGAAAGTCGGGGAGGAGTCATATGGGATTCTCTTGGTGATTTTTTCCTCACTTATTTCTTTGACCTTGGGTATTAATAAAATAACATGGCAGAGGTAGCGGCTCTTTCTTGGGGGTGAAGATCGCAAAAGAAAAAGGTTTCAACCTTCGGAAGTGGAAGGTGATTCACTGTATATCATTTCTTGTATGAAGGGTTCATCCCAACCTACCATGTCTATAGAAGAATTCATCAAGTAAAACTAAGTTTTTTTTACCTTCTTTTGTGAATATTTCTTTCAAACATGTGTATAGGGAAGGTAATGTTGGGGCTGACTTTGTAGCTAATCTGGGGGTTACCGCTAGTGGTCTCCAAGTTGTTGAGCACCTCATTGGTATGAATGCCAAATTCATTGAAATCATGAAAAGGGAGGGAGCCTCTTTCACTCTTCCATCCAATGATAATATATTAAACTCTTCCACTCGTGCCAGTAATCTTTCATGAATCCTACTTTCGTGCATGAGTTGGATCCCTTTCTTCTCACGGGTAGATTGATCATTTTGGATTTGGGGAAGCGGAAAGACAAAGCTAAATATTTTTTCCAAGATATCGAGAAAAAGAAAATTGTGGGTAGAAGGATGGGGGGCCTAGTTCTCACTAAACCTTCTAAGTGCTTGGAGATTTCCAGGGAAGCTGAAGCTCTTTTGGATGCTATGGGTTTGTTGTCTTTTATCCACTCTTTTGAGGGCCATGATGAGAGTCTGAGTGAAGTGGTCACTAAAACATGGAATGAGGGAAAGGTATAGGTTGGTAATTGCTCTCTCATAATTATGCCTAAGCTCATAGCTAAAGTGATAGGCCTCTCTTTGGAAGGTAGATGTATTTTCAAGCTGAAATCTAACTACAGTCTTGAGATAGAATGTTTCTTGCAAGGAAAAGGGGATCCCATCTCTCTTCACAATGGATACGCTTGGAGTAAGTTACCTTATCCTTTTGATGAAATAGCTAAACTGATAATGTCTTTCATAACGTTGGAAGGAAGATATAAAGTTATTTATGGTTACCATTTCCCCATGTTAAACCATATACGCAACTCCAAACCCTATAACTTTCCTTTCTACCTATTTTCTTCTTTGGAAAAATCAATTGCTATGGTGAAGAAAGGAACTTTCATTCTCCCTTTACACTAGGGTCTGATCAAATCTATCATTCAGCTGAGCACTCCCCTATTGGGAAAAAATGATAAATTTGGGGCTTCGGCTTCAAACAAATCTTTGGGAAAAAGGGGGAGTTTGGACCCTAAGGAAGGAAGCTTTGATGATTTTGTGCCTGGGAATCCGGTGGCCAAACATACCAGGTCAAGCATGGGAAAAGTGGGGGATAAGTTTCAAAATAGGAAAGAGTAGGTTCCTTGTCAGGCTGAGGAGGAAAACATTACCATTGTTTTGGGTGAAATCCCTGGAGGCACCCCGACCAAGATGGACTCCTTTCATGACAAAATCGAAGGGGAAGGAGAAAGCAGTGAGGATGTGGCCAACATGAAAGAATAGGAGTCTTCCGAGGGTAAGCATTCCAAGAACACTGAGGAGGCTATCCACAGTCTACATAATATTAAGACAGCTTAAAGGGATCTTTTCTCGGCCCAGGAATTGGCTGTTAAAACCCATACTTTTATGAGAGAGTTTGAAAACTGCAGAATGAATATTGATATCAATAGGCACAAAATTAGCTTGATCTCCATGGACCTTAAGGAGCTATCTGACAAAGTGGATAAAATGTCTTCACTTATCCTAAGTGAAAACCTCAAAAATGCCAATGCTAGAAGCATGGAAATGGAAAGTGAGTTGTTGAAAATGAAAGGAATTATTATGCAAATTAGGGATGCACATATCCTAAATGTGAAAATTACTATTTACCATCTTAAACTACTAGCTAAAATGATCTAGTCCATGGAGTTGGCAAAAGAAAAGGAAAAGGAAGGTACAGGGCCAAAGGTGGTGATTCAAGAACCAAATTACAAGTACTGGAAGGAGACAATAGCTACACTGGTCAATGAATGGAACGACTATATGGAGACGGTGGGAGATCTGATCAAAGAATAATGTTTTTCAAAGGTTTTTAATTTGTTGTTAGTTTATTCCTATGCTATTAGTATAAACCTTTGGACTGTTATATACTATAATTCCTATCTTATGGATATCTTATACTGTAGTCTTTGTTTTTTTAACTTTTGGAACATGAATGGCCTTTAAAGGTAAATCCATTGGATTCGAATATGTAAGGATGTTGCAACTCGTGTAATGGGGTAGGGTCCCCTCAACCCTATTTTTACCACTAATAAAAAAGTAAGTATCCTCTTATTCGTAATTAAGGACTATAGTCCAATTAAATAAATCATAAAACATAAGGTTTAGATTCATAATAGGAATGCCACATTCATCTATATAGAAATATCCTTATTCCCTTTCGAGTATGGATCTATAAATCATAATCATCATAATTATACCATTTCCCAAAATGAAATGAATCGAAGTATATATATAGTTTCTTATCCAAGCATTATTCTATACCTTAGAATACATTAAGCCATGCATGTCAATATTTAAGAATATTAATAAAATATTACCATGTGTGTTAATATTTAGATATATTAATCAAATCTAAACATATATGACCCTCAAAAAAATCAGAAATAAAAACTCTTACACAACAATTCCTTTATCATAGTGAGAGTGTTCACTTCACTCCAAGCTCAATAATATTCTATAATTTTATAAGGATACATCTTCATCATTACAAAACCAATTTAATACATCTTCATAGTCTTTCTAACAAGTTCATTTTGAGATAATTTCAATACATAAAGTATTTAAATGAAGAAAATGATTTCATTAATAAAATAAATGCAACTTTTAATAAGTCTTTCTCCTTTCACTTTTCATGAATTCCATCTGCAAAATTGTTAACATGAGTCATTTCAAAATAACTAAGAATTATAAACTCTATAACATTAAAATAATATGCTTTTATCTAATTTTTTCATAAAAGGAACCCTATTATTTATGAAAAGGTTCCAAGTACACAAAATAAGATCAATCAAATAAACTTCCCAAAAATTCACAATGTCATAATAGACAAGAAGTCAATAAATCTATTTAAACATCATTACCCTTAATTGAAGTTAAATAATCGATAAATTTTAATTCCATCTATCCCGAGTAATGATAATCATTTCAACATGATAAAATTTCAAATTGTAACTAATTATAAGAAGAGAATTAATTAAAGTCATGATCTATCCTCATTGGGTTCAATTTAATTCACCAAGCCAAAGTTCTAATATATCACAGTCAGCTCCCTAACAATCAATCGAAAATGAATTGATCTAAAAACACAATGAATTGATAATTATAGAGTGTTTTCCCTATCAAAATCAATTTCATAACAACATCTAAAAAGGTTTGATATAAAAACAAAAACGACCCAACAAGAATAATATATTTTCCTAACAACCCTGCTATCAAAATCCCTACCTCTATTCCAAGAGGATGCCTCAAGAAATGAACAAACTTGGCAATACCAAATATAAAAATTGTATATTCCACGAGAGATTTAAAAAAGCATTCACAAGACAAATCAGACACAATATATAGAACTCCTGAAGGATCTTCCATAAAAAACAAGTGAGATTAAAACCCATTTGATCAAAACATAACCATTCAACTAATATGATAAAGAAAGCGGTCATATCACAACATGCAACATAATAAACAATCAACAATTGAATGCATAAATAACTCTCACATCAAGCTATAGGATAATGAAATCATAACAGTTTTAAAGAAAAAAATGCAAAGTACAACCTTACCCAAAAAGACCAAGATCCAAGTTTAAAAACTAGAAACCTCCTTAACAATGGTCAAGAAAAACTCACACCATCCAACTTATTATAAACAAACTTGAATATGAGAAATAATCCCCTCACAACATTTAAACCAACTCAAACATAAGAGTACAATCTCAAAATATATGTTTCATAGGAACAAAACATTTAACAAAATATACTTTCATCCGAGAATTCATCCTAAGAAAACAATGATGACCCAAGCAATTAAAATCTACTAAGTAGAACAAGAACTTATACAAAATCATGATTCCCTACACCGACACTCAAACACTAACATTTCTTCACAAGAACCTAAAGAAAAAGAAAATGAAACCCAATTCAAGATTAATACAAACTTGCATCCTTACAAAAATCAACTAAGTTCTAACAACCGAGATCCAACCTCAAAAGGGTAAATCATGTAACGAAATCATAATCAATGAAAGAGAGGGACATGATATTATCATTCCTTGTTTCTCAAACATGTCCACCCAAGAAGGGTAAATAAAATAACGAAACATAAATAAAAATGAAAGAGACATAAAACCCATAAAAGTCCCCTGTATACTATAAACTAACAGTTCTTGAAATACCACCATCAAAGATACCCAATATGGGTCGAAGATTGACTTTTAAAACAACAAAAAATCAAAAGATCTGTTACAAATTTTAAACAAAACAAATGAACCATAAAATCAAAACTAGATCCACATTTTAGATGTAATAAGTGAACACTATATCCTAGTGTTAACACACAGTTTAATGAAAGCCTAGGTCATTACCAGTACTCAAAAATATTTATACCATACCACGAGAAATTGTTTAGCACCAATTGTTTGCAAACAGAAGAAGTCACATTTACTAGAAGCAATATATCATGATATCGAAATAACAATCATTCAAAGTTAATTATATTGCAAAAAAATCTATTTTCACACTTTATTTATAAACTAGAATCATGTATAACAACTTCATTCCATAGAATCATTCATAATAACAAGAAACATAACCATTAAAAACTCACGAGAAGAAAGAATAAGAAACAACACCAAACGAAACCATTTTTATATACGTTTTCATGAAGAGAAGTGTATTTTAATGAAAATGTTTAAATAAAATCAAGAGATCTTAAAGAGATAGAGCCTATCATGCCTGGTAGTGCTCCTGGATTCTCTTCCTTGCTCCAATCCTTCAAGAAAAGCTTCCACAGAAAGATTTCCAATGAAAATGCCAAACAAATCCTTTGAAATTTTTCCCACTTTCTTCTTATAGTTTCCACGACTAAATTTTTCCATTATTTCCGCCATGCAATGGTGAATTTTAACATGTAATAGAATTGAACTGAAAGTTTGAAAAATGGAAATACAACATGCAGGGAAAAATAGCTCAAAAAATCTAAATGAACAATAAAACCAACCCATTTATTTTTCTTTTAATCCATTCTACTATTCCCCAGGAAGTTTTTTCTTAGGTTGAGGCTCATAAATTCCAACAGGACTAACAGTGTCCCTTCCAAAACTCCTGCTATGTCTCATCTTCTGTTAGTTACAACTAACAGTTTAAAACTTAATTCAACAAAAATAGTAGAGTTGTTAGCTCATCATTTTCCTCTACCTTCATGCCTTGGCCAAAATTGGCAGCAACAACATATTAAATGCAACATTTAAACCTCCAAAATTAATTTTGAATGGTGTCACTACCAACCAACAACTTGCAATATAATCCAACCTAATTTCCCCTTAGGTTAGTTCGATTCCTTTAGGTTAGGTTTCCATAGTAGTAGTTTATAACCCAAATCTTAGGACATTAGGAGCAATTAAATATTTCTTAGGATTAATAAGTATCCAAGACTTAGGATATTCCCTTTATATCCATCATAATACATTTATTCCCATAACTTAGGTTAATGATAGGATAAAAAATCAAAAGAAGTTAGATTAATTAGGTCCCAATAAATTAATCAAATTACATTACCCTTTTTAATGTAGCTTTATGGTGTTATTAGATCACTTAGAAGGGTGCATGAAAAATATGTTATAGGATTCCCTGTTATCCCAAAGAAATAGTGAGTTTAGAAATTAGATATTACGATTGAATCAATCACAATGATCGAAACATCGAAAAATCCTAAACATGCCTTGGATCACTATAATTGATCCAAGGTGTGGTTACTCCTGCACTATGCAATCAATAGACTGAAAAACAAGTTCAGTATTACAAAATAGGAAATGAACAAATAAGACTGAATTTATTTCCTTCATCCACATGCAGAATACATTAAAAAGTTCAACATAAAAAGTATATGAAATACTTCATTAATAAATTCAAAATTTTCATGGCATGATGTTGTCCAATTTTATAAGATCAATCATATCATCTACAACAACATGATTAATTAGTTTTAAAGAGTACAACATATTCAAAATGAGAATGACCTATTAACATTGATACTTCAATTATAGAAGTGATCAAGGATAACATCCATGGAAGAGGCATGTCATATTATTTGGTGGAAGATTTTTAAATTGAAGAGTTGAAAGCAGTGGGGAAATGGATGTCTCTGGGGTAAAGGAGTATGATGCACAAAATGGGAATCCTTAAAAGGATCATTTTCAAAAATTCTCTATTCTTATGAGTTAACAAGTTTTTTTGTGCAAATGTGCAACAGGGAAATTGACAATTTCTTAGCACAACAACTATACCCCTGTGCTGAAATTTCTTTTTTTTTTATAATTCCCTGGCACCCCATGTCAAATCCGTTAGTCCGGTCAACCCCTATTTGATGTAAAATTTTTCCCCTAGGTGATTTTAGGAGTTCGAAAGATGCTATCTACGAGGCAATTGTGGGAAGAGATATCACTCGCCTTCATAGGATTGATTCAAATCCCATGGAGTAGAACGGAAGGAAAAATTAAACATGGAGGTGAATTGAAGACCTTAGAACATCATGGAATTTATTTTTGAAGGTTTGGGGAATTTTTTAATTACTTGGGAAGTCTAAGTGAAAATAGGGTGCACAAGCCTAGGTAGTTCACAGGCCTAAAATAGTTGTTGGGCTTCAAAATAATATTTCAGGTGCTCTAGATGGAGTTAGAAGTAAAACAAAACATAGACAAAAATATAATTCCAAGACCTAAATTATGGTTAAATAATATTTTTCACAACACCTTGGCGGATAGGATTGGGCAGTTTTTCTCAGGCATAAGTAGAGTCTCAAATCAAAAATCCAATTTTTAGGGATCATATGGATGAATAAAGACATGATACACCCACCATTAGATCCAAAATTACATTTCCATTTAGGATCATATAAATTTTTACCAATAAATTCCATCGGGAGCTCAAGTTCTCATCATTTCTAGTTACCCTCTCAAAGGCAGTTCAAGACTTAATCATTTTTCAGACGACACGTGTGAACATAAGTAGCCTGGTGGGATTTCATGTTCCCAAAATCCCTGAGGTAAGGTAAAAAAAAACATAGTAAATTCTCCCAGCCCCATGTGATCTCTTGGACCCTCATGTGAACTCCATACTTGATAGTTCGGCCCCGGGTGCATTTTGGAGCATCCATTCCCTGTCATCAGATCAAGCACCACATGTCAGCTCCAAGACCACTATGGAAATTGATGTCCCCTATTTACTTGACATGAGGGATATAAGACCTTGAAAAATTCACCCATCCTCCTATGGGGAGACTTTTGGAAATCCATGTGACCAACTTTTAGACCCTAGGTGCATTTTTGGAGCATTTATTCCCTGTTGTCGGATCAAGTGCCACGTGTCAACCCCAGGACCACCGGGGAAACTGATGCACCTTATGTCCCTAAGGTGAGGGACATAATACATGGAAAATTTATCCCATCACCATATGGGGAGTCTTTTGGATGCTCACGTGACTAACTTTCAGCCCCGGTGCATTTATCAAGAAAATCCCTTGTCGTCGGATCGAGGACACACGGCATCACCTTGATCACCATGGAAATTGATGTCCCTCATGTCCCCGAGTTTAGGGACATTAGGGACAAAAAAATTCAACTAACCCCTCCATCTAAATTTCGTTGAAAATTTAAATCCGACATTTAGTCATTTCTTCCCCCTAATTTCTCCTTCACAACTTCATACCTTGTCATGGCTCTGTGAATGATTGTCTAGACACCCGGTCCACCATTATTGCTCCAAACCAGCTCCACCATGTCCACATAAAATATCCACACCATGAATGCATATTAATATGTAGGCCTTAGAGAAAAATGGAGTGAAATGATGAAGAATGAAGAGAAAATGGAGATTTTTGCCAAATAACTACAAAGCCACCCGATCAAAAACTCATCATATCTTGCAAAGTACAAGTCAGGATCGAGATGCCATCTTTTTCAGAATTTAACATTTTGCAAGACAATCAAGATGCAACAAACAAGAGATCATTTTCTCCAACAAAATCATTTTCATGCACCGGCTCACATTCGTCATATTTCCCATCACTTCGGCAATGGAAACAAACTAAAAACTTACATGTAGGCTCCAAATAAAAAACGTATCACAATTGAGTTTTTTCATCTCAAACAGAGACAAAAACTAAACCTACAAATTTTAAGCTCCATTAATGGCTGCCATGGTAGCTCCATGCCCGAAGCCACTACTAGGTCAAAATTTCAAAATTTATTTCCAATCATTCTAGTCGGAAAATCTATGTGAAATTTAGAGGGTTTGATCATAATGACAAGAAAAATCCAAAAATTATGTTCCATTGCAAATCGAGCACTAGAAACACACTTTCTAAAAATAGTAAGTTTTCCTATATAGACTTGCTATGTTTGGAAATTCATCATCAAAAGAAGTTGAGACAAAGGTAATGAGCATTGAATATCATGAGGAAGCCGAATGAGTGTTTAGAGTAGAAAATAGTAAAAATGACCACATACTAAAAATAGTAAGTCCCTTATATGGGTGCTTACTAAAAATAGTAAGTCACCCCAAAGAAGTGGCTGAGGCAAGGGTAGGGTGCACAGTATCAAATGAGGGAGTTCATCACATCACGATGGTTGAGAAGAGGAAAAAATCACCTCTCACTAAAAATAGTATATCATACGCATGATGGAGTTCTGAGTCATCAACGGAACAATTCACTCAACTTGGAAAGCATTCACAACCTGATTTGAAGGAGATTCACAGTATGTAGGGGATTCAAATATTTAGAGTTTCACTGCATTTGGAGCTTTCCATCAATGAGGATCAATAGATTTCATCAGAAATGATATCTCCTCTTCCCCTAAACTTTCTCTCACTTTCCAATATTCTAATTTCACATTGGGATTGCACTTTTTCATATGTCCTAATGTTCCTAATGTAATAAGTCACCTTTATGTTATAAAAAGGGACTTAAAAGTTTCCTAGGAAGTTAAAAAGTTTTAATTTATGTGAGGACATATGAAAAGGAATTGGGGGGTAGATGAAGATTCATATTCTACTCTATAAATTGTAACATCATTCCCATTTCAAAGGGTTGGCAATTGATCTTGTAAACTCAAGAGTGCATTGTACCTAGAGAAAGCAAAGGAGATAGCCATTTTTCTTCTACTTTCCCCCCTTCTCAATTTCCTCCATTTATCCACTATGTATTGCTTTTGTTTGAGAAATTAATACAACAAGAAGGAATTTCTATCTTTCTTTGACTAATATATTTCTTGATACTTTGTGTTCATCAAATTTCATTTGGTCTTAATGATGCTTACAAAGTTGTTTCTTCTCATAAATGCATGTGATGATACTTCTAACTAGTGTGTGCAGGAATCTGATTTCCTACCTACAACATTAGTTATCCTACCTCAATTCTCACTCCCTTTCCCACTTTAAGACAAAGTCTTCCCTAGCAAGAGATTGCTAGCTTTGCCGCAGGGTCAATGGAGTGCCCCTGTTGGATCCCCGGTTGAAAGGCCACCACATTTCACATGTATGCATATACAATAGATACACTTTGGTTAAGTAGAGGGACTTAGATTCTTAGAGAGTTGGAAAGAAATCCACAAGTTTTTCCAGCCAACAAATTTTCTCGCCAACATTTTTTGGCACCCACCATGGGGAAAATTTAGCAGCATTTGCACCTAATATATAACCGTGAGGTCTGAAAATTAAAAAAAATAAAATATTGAAAAAATTTAAAAAAACAATTCATGAAAGTCCATTGCCAAAAGATACACTTTGCTGATTTTTGCACATGAATTTTCTCATTCCAGTGTCCTTTTATGTTTCCATTGTAAAAGTTTCTAAAATATGGCTCAAGGAAGATACACCCGGTTGAGTAGGTTGACAGTGTTGTTGATTCCAATTTCGAGGATTTGAAAAATCAGCAAGAGCGAATTATAAATAATACATACTTCTTATCTAAAGCCTCCTCTTCATCTGGATCTTCAATAATTTCACCTATCAAGCCTATCCAAACTCCTATTGATACCCCCTTCAAATTATCTCATTTTTGAATCACCCTTGAGCATTGAGGTCCTGAAAGAAAAATAATTTTAAGAATGATTTGTATAAGAAAGAGCTAAAGAAGAAGAAGAAACTATGATGGAAGATGAAGAAGAAATACCTCAGCCCATTGTTCCATGAGGAAGGAATACAAGCTCACTTGCTCTTGAACCACCTCTCCATGATCTACCAATAAGTTCCCGCAAGAACTTTCCAAAGTTCAATGGAAAAGAACATAACATCCTAAAGAACACATCGCTTCCTTAATGAAATCATGCAGAATTATTGGTGTCCAACATGAAGATCTTGTTGTAAAATTTTCCATGGATTCCCTCTAAGAAAAGCAACAAAATGGTTACGCCTCCCGCCTTCCCGATCCATCACTATTTGGAATGACATCAAGCTGCGTTCGAGGAAATATTTTAATCAAATGAAGAATGCCAAGACCTCCTTGTGTAGTTGGCTCAAATAGAGAAAGGATAAAATGAAACCATGAGAGACTTCGTGGCTCATTTCGAATGGTTACTTCGTAGGTTATACGAAGAGGATTCCTCATCCCAAAACAACCTATCTTCATGGTTTCTTCATGGCTCATTTCTAATGGTTACTTCATGGCTCATTTCGAACGGTTACTTCATAGGATATATAAATTATGGCCATTGAACTTTATGATGATATCATCCTCTCTGGAAAGATCAAGAACCCATCAAAGGGAAATACCCAAAATCCACGGAAACAAGAGAACTAATCCACTCTTTGATAAAGTTAGCAAATGAGATGGCATCTTTGAAGAGGGAATTATTTTAATGAGTATATTCTCAAAGAAGAAACATAAATCAGATTATAGGAGCACCCCAAAGGTTAACCTTAGAGGCCCCACCCATAAACGTAAATTACAGATTTCAAGAAAGTGAAGAAGATCTTGAACAAGAAAGTGAAGGTGGTAATTTCTTAGAAAGTGATGATTTGAAAACAATACACAAATCAGATTTTGTGAGTATTATGGATGTGATGAAGAATGAAGAGGATGCACCCAGTTTCTCATGTGTGGTATTCACTTGTTCTTGGTCTGAGAAAAGATCCTCTTCCTCCACCATTACTAAGAAAAATAAGGTTGATGATCCTCCTATGGTGACTCCGTAAAACAAAATAATCAGTCAAGGATCTTCACTTCCACCTTCCATGGAGTCAACATTGCTGAAGCCTGATCTTGTAACAAGTAAGAAGGCTCCCACTTTTCCAAGTAAGTCTTTTGATGCCTCTCCCAATTCTAAATCCAAATCTTCTCCTACAAAATCTAATACCTTGAAAGCTCTAGTATGCCTTTCAAAATATTGTCCATTCCTCAAACATCAAATCCTACTCCTAATCCTATCTAGACTCAAAAATCAGTCCCTTCACCCCCCTTATCTGCATCTACTCCTTTTGACTTCATATAATATGCGAACAAATCTAAAGTCCAAATTATTGAAACTGAATATTTAAGGACTCATCTTAAATAGTTTGAGAGATTTGTTCGATCATCATAAATGGTAGTATAACACCCAATGATATATCTCATCGTCCTAAAGGAGTAATACCAAACCCACCTACACCTCCCTCACATAACATGCTTTCTCGAGTGCATGAAAGACTGATAAATTTGAACCTTTCTATGTCTCCCTGCTTGTTGGAGAATATGTACTGAACAATTGCATAATAGATTATGGTGTCTCGAGATAACATGATGCCTTTGAAGATTAATAAATCTCTCAAACTCACCATGGATCCACCTAGGGGTTCTTGTTACGACATGGAGTCGAAAAAGGTCCCACTCATAGGGAAGCTCAAAAATGCATAGGTATCTCTCACCAAATTTCTAGACAATAAAATTTCAGCGATGATTTTGGTAGTCGATGTCCTAGCCTCATTCGGAATGTTGTTAAGTAGAAGGTTCTACTAAGACTTGGGAGGAAAATTTAGATGAATTGATCATCCACAACCATACCGGTAAAGGAGACATGGAGAAATTGCTTCTAGAAAAGAAGGTGAGGTACATAGTATGAAAGTCTGGAATCCTAGAAGCTAACATTTTGTACCAAGGTAGTAGGTGAATGAATCAATTTGTGACAAATGTGGAGGAAGAGGATAATCCCATCTCGATAGGTATAGACATGCCTTCCTGAAGATATTTTGACTTTGAATAAGCATTGAGGAGATTCAAGTTACTAGAGGGAAGCTTGAATTTATGGATGATGTGAACCATGAAGAAGAGGAAATGGTGCTTGATGATTTTCAAGAAGAAAAATCAGCTTATATGCTTATCCAAGATGAGGAGTTATTCTCATTCCCATTTTGGGATGAAGATGACCTTATCGAAGCCATATATGGAGAGAAAAATCATCTTGTGATGAGCCCATTGAAGGCTTGAAAGAAATATCTATATAAGGAATTGTTAAGCTGTAGAAGAAATAAAAGACCTTGAGATTAGTCTTGAACTTTTAATGCAAGCCATGAATCTAGAATACAAACATGAAGCTGACTTGGAAACCTCAACCAGTGTGAAGATGGGCTATGTTGAAATAAATCTAGATAAGAAATATGATGTCCCTCTCGAGCCAATGGTTGGTGGATGCAATAATGAAATGGAGATATTTTATTTCCCATTTGAAGATGAAGACTCTTTTCATGATGAAGAAATTTAAGCAAGGAGTTTTGAGACCTTTGAGGATCAATCTCCTTTTTATGAAGGATCGGTAGAGTGCATTGGTTCCCAAAATGATGAGGTAATCCCTCTAGATAGTTTCCTTGAGCTTCATCCTTCAAAGGTGAACAAAGAGGAGCTATAGGAAACAATGAAGCATAACTCGTGAAAAAATATTAGATGTTGTGGAAGATCCTAAGATGATTCTTGATCTCTTCATTAGTGTCATGGACATACAAGAAAAGTATGATTTTTCCTCCGATTCTCCCATCAATACTCAAACACCTCACAGTGAAGTAGAGATAAAGGATGAATCAAATGTTTCTCATGGAGAAGATGTTAATGAGCATAGACCCGGGAAAGAAAGTAACTCAGAATATCAAAGGAATTGGAACAAAAATCAGCTCAGGGAAGTGATAGCACACTTGATGGAGAATCAACTATATGGATAAACATGGAAGGAAACTGACACTATGAAACTGATTTCAAATAACATCAAGGCAGTGGAATTTACAAGCAAGAACCTAGGCATCAAGAAGCTCACATAGAATCATTCCTACCAAGTACACAGACAGTTTTGAAAGCATTAGGCTTTCATAAGCAGCTAAGGAGGGGAATCTACTTTTTGGAACGCATCAACGTCTTCACAGGACATCATCATTCGGTGTTGCCTCTTCAAGGGTTACTTTTGAGAAATGAAAAGTGCTTTAGTAAAAGTGGGTTTTCCCCACCTTGCACCATTGGTGATTGTTAGGTTTGTTCCCTTTACATTGTTGTGTGAGTTTCGCTTCCTATTTTTTTGTGTGTGTGTTTCCTTTCCATCCTTTTTTATGTGTGTGTGTTTCCTTCTTCTTTCTCTCTTGTTATAGGTTGTACACAACTTTGTAGTGCCCAATAGATAAGGCACTCATCAATATTTTGTGAGTTGCGATTCTAAATTTCCATGTCATGTCTTCACTATAATTAGTCCATGTCATGTCTCCAAGCTAGATCTAGTTGTTGTGCAAATGTGCAACAGGAAATTGATAATTTAGAGCACGACAACTATACCCATGTGTTGAATATTTCATTTTTATCATTCTCGGGCACCCCAAGTCAAATCTATCAGTCTGTTCACCCCTTATTTGATGTAAAACATTTCCCTAAGGTGATATATGAAATTCTATTCATTCCCCCTAGATGATTTTAGGGAGTTCTAAAAATATATTATCTACAAACAGTTGTGGGAAGGGCTATCACTAGCCTTCCCAAGATCTGGATCAAATCCCTTGGAGTAGAATGGAAGGACAAATTCAACATGGAGGTGAATTGAAGACTATATAACATCATGGAAATTATTTTGGAAGGTTTGGGGAAGTTTTGAAAGACTTAGGGAGTCTAAGTGAAAACAGGGTGTACAAGCCTAGGCAGTTCATAGGCCTTATATACTATTAGGATTCAAAAGAAGATTATGGGAGCTCTAGATGGAGTTAGAAGTAAAACAAAACATCAATAGAAATACAATTCCAAGACCTACATGATGGTGAAATAATATTTTTCACAACACCTTGGCGTATAGGATTGGCAGGTAGTTTTTCACGAGGTATAAGCACGAGTCTCAAATCAAAAATCCATTTTTAGGGATTATATGGAGAATCAAGACATGATATACCCACCATTCGATCCAAAAATTACATTTCCATGTAGTATCATATAAATGTTTACCAATAAATTCCATTAGCAACTCAATTTATCATTTTCCAAGTTACCCTCTCGAAGACAATTCAAGACTTAGTCATTTTCAATAGGACACGTGTCAAGCACTAGGAGCCTAGTAGAATTTCATGTCCCCAACATCCTTGAGGTAATGTAAGAAACATGGAAAAATGTTCCCACACCCCATGTGACCTCCGGACTTTGACTCGGCCCTCGGGTGCATTTTTGGAGCATCCATTCCCTGTCATCGGATCAAGTGCCACGTGTTAGCTCCAAGACCACCATGGAAATGTATGTCCCTTATGTACTGAGGTGAGTGCCATAATACCTTGAAAAATGTGCCTATACCCCTATCGCAAGCCTTTTGGACATCCATGTGACCAAATTTCAGTCCCCAGGTGCATTTTGGGAGCATTCATTCCCTGCCGTCAGATCAAGCGCCACATGTCATCCCAAGACCACCTTGGAAAATGATGTCCCTTATGTCCCTGAGGTGAGGGAAATCATACATGAAAAAATGTGCCCATCCCCCTATGGGGAGTATTTTGGACACCCATGTGGTGACTTTCAGCCTGGGGTGCATTTTTCAAGTAAATCCTTGCCGTCAGATCGAGGACACATGAAATCACCTTGAACACCATGGAAATTGATGTCCCTCGTGTACCTGAGGTCAAAAAAATCAGGGACACAAAATTTTACCCAACCCCTCCATGTGCATTTCTTTGAAAATTTAAATCTAGCACTTAGCCATTTCTTCCCCCTCATTTCTCCTTCATAGCTTCATACCTTGCCATGGCTCCATGAATGATTGTCCAGACACTGGTCCACCATTGTTTCTCTAAACCAGATCCACCATGGCCACATAAACTCTCCACACCATGAATTCATAGTAATATGTAGGCCTCTAGAGAAAAATGGAGTGAAATGATGAAGAACAAAGAGAAAATGGAGATTTTTTGCCAGATAACTACGAAGCCACCGATCAAAAACTCATCATATCTTGCAAAGTACAAGTTGGATCAAGATGTCATATTTTGTAGAATTTCAAATTTTTCAAGACAATCAAGATGCAATAAACAAGAGGTCAAATGGTTCCCAGAATCATTTTCTCCAATAAAATCCTCACTTTGTGCACCGACTCACATTTGTCAGATTTCCCATCACTCCAGATAATGGAAATGAACTAAAAACTTACACATGGGCTCCAAATAAAAACCTATCACAATGGAGTTATTTTCATCTCAAATGGATACAAAAAAAGAGACTGTAAATTTCAATCTCCTGTCATGGTAGCTCTGTGCTCGAAGCCACAAAGAAGGTCAAATTTTCAAATTTTATTTCCAATCATTCTAGTAGGAAAAACTATGTGAAATTCAAAGGGTGTGATCGTAGCAAAAATACTAGTCCAATAAAGTATGTTTTGTTACAAATCGAGCACTAGAAACACACTTTCTAAAAATAGTAAGTTTTCCTATATAGACTTGTTATGTTTGGAAAGTCATCATCAAAAGAAGCTAAGACAAAGGAAACGGGCATTGAAGATCACGAGGAAGCCAAAATGAGTGTTCAAAGTAGAAAATAGTGAAAATGACCACTTACTAAAAATAGTAAGTCCCTTATATGGGTGCTTACTAAAAATAGTAAGTCACCCCAAAGAAGTGGTTGAGGCAAGGGTAGGGTGTGCAATATCAAATGAGGGAGTTCATCACATCACGATGGTTCGAGAAGAGGAAAAATCACCTCTCACTAAAAATAGTATATCATACGCAGGCTGGGAGTTGCGGTCATTAGCGGAACAATTCACTCAACTTGGCAAGCATTCATGAGCTGATTTGAAGGAGATTCATAGTGTGCAAGGGATTCAAAGATTCAGAGTTTCACTGCATTTGGATATTTCCATCAACGAGGATCAACGAACTTCATCGAAAATAACATCTCCTCTTCTTCTTCTCTCTCTTTCTCTCTCCTCTTCCCCCAACTTTCTCTCACTTTCCAATATTCTAATTTCACATTGGGATTGCACTTTTTCATATGTCCTAATGTTCCTAATGTAATAAGTCACCTTTATGTTATAAAAAGGGACTTAAAAGTTTCCTAGGAAGTTGAAAAGTTTTAAGTTGTGTGAGGACATATGAAAAGGCATTGGGGGTAGATGAAGAGTCATATTATACTGTATAAATTATAACACCTTTCCCAATTCAAATGGTTGGTAATTGATCTTGTAAAATCAAGAGTGCATTGTACCTAGAGAAAGAAAAGGAGATAGCCATTTTTCTTCTACTTTTTCCCCCTTCTCAATTTCCTCCATTTCTCCACTATTTACAACTTTTGTTTGAGAAATTAATACAAGAATAAGGATTTTCTATCTTTTTTTGACTAAGATATTTCTTAATACTTTATGTTCATCAAATTTCATTTGGTCTTAATGATGCTTAAATTTTTTTATCTTCTTAGAAATACATGTGATGATACTTTTGACTAGTGTGTGTAAGAATATGATTTCCTACCTACAACATTAGTTCTCCTACCACAATTCTCACTCCATTTCCCACTTTTAGACAAAGTCTTCCCTAGCCTTAGATTGCTAGCTTTGCCGCAAGGTCGTGGAGTGCCCTGTTGGATCCCGGTTGAAATTCCACCACATAATTCCACCTTTTCACATGCATACATATACAACAGCTGCAACAATTAAGTAGAGGGAATTAGATTCCTAGAGCATTGCCAATAAATCAACAAGTTTTCCACACGAAAATTTTTCGACCAACAATAAGTAAGGAAGATGAGGGATACTTTTTCTATTTGCAGATGTTGAAGCTTCTTGAAACAAAGCATGCAAATATGGTGAAGGACTACCTGGATCAGAGCTATCAAATGTGCTAGAGTAATCCTCCACCAAAGGTGGATCAAACTCAATACGTTAAATAATATTTTCTTCTTAATTTTTACCACTCATTATTTTCAATATCTACTTCCTTCTTGACTATGTATTCTCTAGATTTGGTAGTATTCTTCTAGTGGGATAAAATTTGAAACATGATATTCTTCCTTCTATATTTGCAAATGGGGGATTTAATCAACAAGTTGTAAAATATTTGTAATGGTATAACTTGTTGGAGCTCAATCTAGTTTCTTGGATTGAGTGGTATTTTTCATAGATTCCTCATAAATTTAACTAATTCTTTGTGTTTCATATTGTTCCCTATGCTTCAAAGATCAGTCTCGAGTCAAATATAAGTACCAATTTGTACTAGATTTCATTTCTTAGAAAGATAAATGAAAGGACCCCGTAGAAATGTTGGGGATTGGTTTAATAGAGTGGTTAAATAGCTTAGTTGAAATGGAATTAGAATTTTTCTCTAAAAAATTGTAGGATACTGATTTATTTTACCATGAAATGCATGAACTTAGTGTTCAATGGGTTCTCCTATAATGTGAAACAAAATAGCATTGGTTTAGGACTTGGGTAGGTTTTATTAAACTGCGAGAAGAAAGTTAAGACTGTAGAGAAAAGGTAACAAATTTGAGGCCACGCTACACTTGGTGAAACCACCAAACATCCAAATACCCAACTAATTTTAAAATCACCACAAAACATTTATAGTAGTCTGTCAAACATTTAAGGTCCGCTAAATTTAACAAATATTTCAGGTCTAGGCTTAGGTCAACGAAGGTCAAAGAACATGTGGTGGGTGAAGGAAATGATAGATGATGAAATATCAATGAAAAAGGTGGAAACATGTCACCATTCTAGCTAAATTCAAATTAGATGCATTTCACGGACCTCATGTTAGTATAATAAATCAAGTTTAGTAAGGCTACAGTCTGGAAATTCAAGAGTGGTTTTATGATAGAAAATCAACACGCGACCTTCGCACTTTGACCTCTCGAGGCCATGTCAAGATAGCTAGTGTGGAATTGAAATGGAAGTGATAGTAATGGCAATGATCAAGATAAATAGGAATCCTTATGTCTTCGACACACAATACTTGAATCTACAAATATAAGGAAAAGAATGCTCTCCTAACTCGAAGGGGTATGATGGTACGGTATGTTATGATATCCACTTGGGGACTCCAATCTATGTTTAGCTCTATCAATATTCTATTGAGTGATTGTGGAATACATGGAAAAAAACCTGTAGGTGCCTCATATGGGTTTCTAGAAAATGTAATGGAAGTGAAGATTAGATCTGTATTAACTATGGGTGATTTCGAGGTCTTGTCTAGAATGCCTTATCTGATCAGCTGCTATGTTCAACAATGAAAGCTGTGTAATAATATTAGGTGGAAGTGGTGAAGATATGAATACCAATGTGTGTAAACTAGTGTCAATATCTAGCTAACTAGTAGGCCTGTTGGGTTGTGGGACTTGTGGATCACAACTAAAGACTCGTTGAGGCTGAGGCCCTCATATGGTCATGCATGTAATCAAACCCTATTTAGGAGTAGTCCAAAAGTCGTAGGCTTGATTAGCAATGATATTTAGTGTATCTAACTGTCCTATTTTCTCAGCATATGTTGCAGGTGTGCATAAGAATGTTAAATGCAAACTTGTGTCAATGTCAGTTATTATCTCTGACCCATTGGGTTATGGGACACGAGGATCACAACTATAATTATTTTCTTGTTTTGGATCGTTGATGGTCATGCAAGATGAATTGATTTAATTTTAGTAAATAAACTATCTATCAAAGGAAATATAACCTATGTTTTTGGTGTTTTCTCAATATATCATAACAAAGTAGTAAAACAAGCTAATCTATGGAAAGTAAATTTTTTGTTCTTTTCTAACTTTTTAGACAATGCATATAATCTAATAAAAAAATTAAATACAAACAATTAGCTAGATGTAGCTAACTATTTGTGTAGATGTGTGAATCTAAATCTAAAAATCTATTCTAATTCAATCAAAATCCTTCCAACCCTACCTCAAAAGTGAAGAACAAATCATAACCCTAACAAAGCTATTGTTCCCCACAGCTTCCCTAGTAATGTTGAAGAGAAAAATTCCTATTGATTTGATCTACTTGAGATTATCTAGCTAATTGGAATGAACTATTTCTCTACTCTATTTGATATGTAATTGAAATTAACAATTCATAATTGACAATTTGATAAACAAAGCAAACAAATACACAACTCCAACTTGGAAGAGAAAGAACCTTGGCAAATCTAGTAGTATCAATATCTATCCCCTCAATTCTTTCCTTTCTTTCTCTAAGTGTTCATGTGATTCCAAGGGATTGGGAATGTAAATAAAATCAACAAGAGGATGGTGCTTGAGAAATGGCAACTTGGAAGAAATCTGGATGCAATGCAAGTAGAAGAGAGATAGCACAAGAGATCTAAGCTTGGCTATGCAATTCCTAGCAAGATTATGGCAACAAAACAATACAAGATACACAAAATTCTTAGGCCTTTTGCTTGAGTACAAGCATGGAATATATAAGAATGGAATCTAGGAGGTTACTTCATGCACAAGACAAGAATGGGTAGCTCCAACTAATTAAATCTCATTTAAAATAGAAGGAGCAAGGAGAACCAAGAAAATAAAGCTAATTTTAGACAATTCATCTCACAGATGCATGAAAAAAGAAAAATTAAGTGATTTGTCGTATGTTTAAAATGTGCGTCAATAATTTGGAAAAAGTGTGTAGGACTGCCACCCTTCTTGGGTGGCGGTTTGCGAACTGCCACCCAGACAAGGCGGTGGTCTTGACACTGAAAGCCAAAACAAGCATAGAAAGAGGTGGGGAGATGGAAAAATGAAAGGAATAGTTAAGTAAGGCCATCTAGGCTACAAATATACACTGTGAATGGATTTTGAGGTCGAACACCTTGAAAGGATTTTGAATCATCATTGGGGACATTTGTACCCATTTTCCGACAATATAGCACATGTAATTTTGGGTGTGTACATATTTCACCCTCGAGAGAAGAGTATTAGCCATGAAAAGGCATACAACATAGAGTCGAGTATGGAATTCCCGAAATGGGGAGTTAGAAGCTATAGGTGACCCACCCATGTCTTTGAAAAATCATCATCCAAACTCCTGCTACCTATAAAAGTGAAAAGAAGACTCAAGTGCAGATAGATAAAATATCAAAAAATAAACACTAGATCAAAATGACAAGAGGACCTACCATTTGGTAGGGATGTAGAAATATACCTGCACCAATGCTCCAGCCCTGTAAACACACACACTCAAAAAAATTTTAAAATATATATATATATATATATATATATATATATATATATATATATATATATATATATATATATATATATATATATATATATCGAAACAAACTCATTTTTCAATTCATTTATGCATTGTTGATTTGGTGAATTTGGAGTCCTGTACCCACATTGATCAAGTTTCGACGCAAATATAAGCCAAACGACCGTTGCGAGATAATGATCATGCCTCCATGAGTGAGAAATCAACTAGCACATTCTCGGGTTAGTTATTTCATCTTTTGTCTTTTTGTGCCCTAAATATTAAAATGTTGAAAAGTTCACCTAGGGGGGAATTTTTAAATTTTCTTGTTTCAAATGAGTCCTTAAGGGGGCACCCATAGGGCATTCTTTTATTTTGCTAGAAATGGTCAATTTTCTCATTTTTGGGCATTTTTAGGGTTAAGGGCACGTTTTGGGAAATCGGTTCAGGACCGTCGCCCAAGATAAGGTGACGATCACGGGACCACCAGCCTACACTAGGTGGCAATTCTAAACAAAATGTATAAAATGTACCTTAACTTGAATTTTTGCATTTACAATAGTTTGCTATGTTTTTATGAGCTTATCATGTGATGTACATTACTAACTTGCTATTTTCTCATGTTTTGGTGAATGCAGAAGAAGGAGGAATACATACACTAGAGTAGAGAGAGAGAGTGTGATTGGCTCCCTGGGATTCTAGATCAGCTGACCTAGGCTGATATGGATGTACTACAACGAGTAGGCATCTGGTGGATAGCATGGGTGCCCCATGTCACTCCTGCTAGTCACATTCTATGTGACTTATTCTCTTACTGGGATGCAGACCAGAACACCTTCCGATTTCCAGGCATTAGGGGTGAGTGGACTATCACTCTGGAGGATGTATACCACATCCTTGGACTCCCAATACTTGGGAGGAGACTAACATTGGAGATGATGGGTTCCACGGACATGATGACACAGTGGGCCACATATATGGGAGATGCCATAGTATCATCTGGCTTGAAGAAGGGAATGAAGGTTTGGTCCATTACCACTACACAAATCTTTTATCATGGGTATCATGGGTATCTTGTCCTCGAGAAGAGTCAAGCACAAGGGAGGAGACAAACTTGTATATTGTTGGGCCCCCATTATTGCACAAATCAAAGCTCATGGCCATAATTATGCCTAGGGGAACATATTCTAGGGACTACCTACCAAGATTTGTACAGAGTAGTCAGATTGTAGGAAATTCTTGAAGTCACCCCACTCTTGTTATGAGTTGGGTTTATAAGTGTTTCATCCCCTATGGTAGGGGGTACTAGTATCAAACCCAAGGGTTGTTTAGGCAACTAGATGGATAGGTATGTCAGTGCTCAGACACCACATCAGTCAGTGGCTTCCCTTACTATGGAAGACATGACTGCCACACCCTACCAGGACATGACAAGGATATGGGGTGAGGAGGTTATGACAATGGTGGATTTCTCTTCCATGAGTTAGCTAGCTGACATGGATGGGATATTAGAGACTCACCCATTTGATCGGGTACCTCAGTAGTTTGGCCTTCCATATATAGGCATGCTTCCCCAGTGGATCCTATTTATAGGACTATTTGGGAGGCTTGGAGGGGTCCTAGAGGGGATCCCAATTGCATAGTGGTTACCCCTGATGTGCCTATTGTAGTTAGATGGGTGTTCTATGCTCTTCGAGAATCTAGTGCCCCTCAAGAACCCCTACTTCAGATTACAACAATTCCTACTCATAGTGGGGAAGATGATGAGCCAATTAAGTTGGACTCCAACTTTTTGGATGATACAGAGATGATATGGACGGAGGTCTTTCGGGAGAGGAGGCTTGGGAGGATGATGAGGGGGCAGCCCCTTCAGAGGGAGAGGAGAGTGACCCTAAGTGGCATGACACTCAGGAGATCCTCATAGTAGCGCATGAGGAGGTGAGTACAGAGAGAGAGACACTAGTCTCTAGAGGATACATTAGGAGATGAAGATTAGTCTATGATTAGACATAATCCTACCTCAAGATTCAATGAGGCCTCGTAGCTACCAAGAACACCTACACCATAGCGGTGATCCCACATGGATGCCTAGGAGACCTTAGTATGTTTTCCACTCCTTTATCAATTTTTTCTATTGATTTTTGTATGCTTAGCTTAGCATTCACCCTTTTGATTTGTGTTTTGTGATTTTCTATCTCATTATATCTCTCTTTTTTTTTTCTTTTCTATAGCATCTGCACACGAGTGGTGAGAACTCATTCATTGGGTGTGCGTGGACACCCTAATAATCCTCTCGAGGAATACTTGGGCTGAGTTGTCTCATGGATTCAAGACAACCCTTAGCTGCCGGCTGAAATACCGATGTGTTCACTTGTCGAAGGTGGGGAGATAGTGACCTCCCTTCATACCCAAGTAGCTGGATATGAGACTGCTGAGCACTTGATGAGGTAGATCCACTCTCATAGTGAGGCTACAAGTAGTGGGTTCCACCACGAGCACTCACACCATTCAGTCCATTCTCAATGCCATCATAGCCATAGCAGGAGCCCTAGATGCGGTCGTACACCATCTGAGGGATCCCACAGGGATTGATAGGCCATTGAGCCTTTATTGCTTTGATACCATTTTTGATATTATATGATTTTTTTTGTATATTTTGGGCTCATTGTGAGCATTTTGACCATGCCTAGTGCATGATGACATTGTATACAAACTTGATCTACTATTTTATATACAGACTTTACTTTTGGTTTGGTATTCCATTATATTTGAGTTGACTTCTTTTTGTATTATCTTGCATGTGTACTCTAGATGTTTAGAATTTCCACTTTTCAATGCTTTTCAAAATGTATGCAATGGATATGAATGATAACAGAATGATTTATTTTCTTTGTATTTTATGATGCTGATATATGATGATGCAAACACAATGTGATCTTAAACTTAGTTTCTTTTGCAATCTTCGGTACTTCATATGGTCTTGACAAACTCGTATGATAAAATGATATGATAAATAGATGTACTTGTCCCACTCCTAACCCCACACAACTAGTAAGATGTGAGGGCTCAACACCAAGAGTTAGAAAGGGCACAAGTTATGAAAAATTGTTGAATGGAAATGATGAGAGAAAGACAGAGGTTTGGCAGAACAAAATCAAGATGCTACAACCTTACCCTGATCAATCTACTTCATAGTTTAGAATGTGAATTGATTTAAATTTTATCTAGACTTAGATCCATAGATGGCCACTTGGTTGAAAAATATGGTTTTGGGGTTTTAAAATCTTTTGGAATTTTGGATATCTAACTCACTTTGCTTTTGGCTTATGATTTCACAATGTTTGACTAGTTTGTTTCTATCTTTCAAGTTTATCAAAGAGACCCTCTACACCTTTCCCCATGCTACCAATAGGAATCATGGTCTCATCACCATGGATAAGGAACATATCAGTAAGGGGATTTCCTCCTTTCCTAACCCTACATCACTAGTAAGAGAAACAGGCTCAACACCGAAGGTTGGTAGGGAAAATAAATGTGTATAAATAAAATTTTCGTGGATTTGCATTTGACTTACTTATTTGGGAAAAATGTTTAGAATTATCTTATTTCCAAGGATATGTATAGAGTATGTATGTGACACCATGAAGCTTCTAGAATAGACCATGGGAAAAGACACCTAACCTAGGAAGAGACCAAAAGTAGAACCAAGTATGCAGGCCTTGGTATGGTTACCATCAAAACTTTGTCTTATCTTGTTTAGATTGATAAATGATTTAGAAATAGTTGATGATACTATGAAGGTTTGAAGAGACATGATTTGAATGTTTTTCAATGTTTTCAGAAGTTTTTAGGAATTGCTATAAGAATAAGTTCCTTGATCACAACTTTTTACAAAATGAATAGACAGATGAAAATGCAATGCAGATGTAATAATGTACATATGAAAATGTTGATGGATCATGCGTAGTATCTCTTTAGGTGAAGAGAGTTTATGGATTCGCTAAAATCCTCACCTTCTAGTGTACACAAGTGAAATGCCCCATTTTTGTAGTCTTCTACTACTCAATATGGACCTAACCACCTAGGTCTGAATTTCCTTCCCTCACCGGTATTTTTGTCTATCTCGGCTATTGATTCTTAATACCTTATCTCCCCCATGTATCATACATTCATAAACCATCTTTTTATATTTTAGATCCATCCAAATCAGCGTAAACACCGAGTCAATGTGTGGTGTTCAATCTAACCTCATCAAGACTTTCTAACTAGGAGATTCATGCTTCTCGATAGCCCTCCTCCCCCAGGGTCCCATGTAGTGAAATATGGAGACTAGATATTTCAACTTCGAGTGGCATAACCGCCTAGCACTAAACAATAAAGAAAAGGGGGTTTCCCTCATTGGCATTCTAACCAATGTTTAGTAGGCCCATAAGGCCGAAAAAGCTTTAGGTGCCAATCTCGCTTATTCTCCTTAATGGTTTTTAAGAGAATGGATTTTAACATCTTATTTGTAGCCTCAACTTG
Organism: Taxus wallichiana var. yunnanensis; assembly: GCA_018340775.1. Lineage (NCBI taxonomy): Eukaryota > Viridiplantae > Streptophyta > Pinopsida > Cupressales > Taxaceae > Taxus > Taxus wallichiana. Next base: position 315,857,534 of record CM031242.1, read on the forward strand.
TCCATTAGCCTGAGGATAGTAGAGAGAAGCCATGTGATGAATTATCTTGAACTTTGTACACAACTCACACACCTTGTCATTTTTGAAAGATGTGTCATTATCAGAAATAATGACTTGTGGCACCCCGTACCTACAAATGATCTAGTTCAAGATGAACTTAGCGATTGTAGAGATAGGTACGGTGGTAAGAAGCATGGATTATACCCACTTGGTAAAGCATTCCATGGCAATGACTATGAAGTTATGGCCATTAGTCAAGGAGGGAGAGAATTTACCTATCAAATCCAGGCCCCACATGGAAAAGGGCCATGGAGTCACAATCAGTTGTAGATCATATGCCAGTATGTGGATCTCATGAGAGAACTCCTAACATTTATGGAATCAATGAATGAATTCTATTGCATCATGATCTAGTATGGACCTAAAGTAGCCCATCCAATGTATTTTCTTAATGGTGTCGAGGCTACCGAAGTGACCTCCACATACCCCGCTATCTGATTTATAAATATTTTTTCTTGATTCCTCTACATCAACACATCTCAACAACATTCCATCAAAGGCTCTGTGGTAGAGCACTTGTTCCAAAATAATGTACTTAGTGGCAATGATGCATAACCACCTTCTTTGTTGTGATGTTGCCCCTTCTGGGTATGTGTGGTCCATGATGAAGTTGATAATGTCGGTATACCAAGGACATACAGAGATAGGGGGCATGGTTTCGATGAAGTACACACACTCATCGGGAAATTCCAGATCTACCAAATCACCCCCATCTAATGGATTTTCAACCAACCAATCTACAATGACTTGTCCTTTAATGGATTTCTGATTTACAAATGTTAGTTCAAACTCGCCCATTAACGTTATGAAATGCCCAACCTTTTTAGACAAGGATCCTTGCATGAGGAATGTCCACAAGTGGTCCATCTTAACAATAACCCTCATTTCTTGATTAAGCATATAATGCCTTAAACAATTTGTTGCAAAATTTATGACAAGACATTACTTTTCTGCTTACACGTGACGTGCCTCATACTAAAGAAACATCTGACTGATGAAATAAACTACACGTTATCGTTTATCGTTATCCTATTGAGCCAACATGCAAGCTAGCGAAACATCCATATCTCATGAATACAAGATCAAAGGGCAATCTGATCAAGGTGACATTAGCATGTGAGGGGACAATAAGAATCCTTTAACTTCCTCGAAGGCCTCGTTACATTCTTCATTCCAATCGATGCTATAATAATTTTTCAATAAATTATTGATTGGATGGATAGCAAAGGTCAAGTCGGTATGAACCTTTGGATTGCACTAAGTTTCCCAAGAAAATATCTAATATCGAACTCGTCGATGGTGGAACCATTTCTAATTCATCCACGATTTTTGCTATGTCAACATCAATCCCTCATGAAGATATGATATAACCTAGAATCTTACCTCCGGTTATGCCAAAAATGCATTTCTCTATATTTAATGTGACGCCATACTCAATTAAGCACAAAAGGATTATGGGAAGCACCTCTGGGTGATCACAACACTTCTTGGCCTTGGCTAACGAGGTCATCAACGTAGGATTCCACAATCTTATGAATAAGATCATAGAATATGTAGGTCATTTCTCATTAGTATGTAGTGCCAACATTCTTAAGACCGAATGACATGACAACATAATAGTAGGTTCCCCAAGGAGTTATAAATGTAGTCTTATATTGATCCTCTTTGGAGATTTTGATTTGATTATATCCCAAGAACCCATCCATGAGAGACAACAACTCAAATTCGGTTATTGCGTCAAAAATAACATCAATGGATGGTAATGGGAAATCATCCTTAGGGAAATCTTTGTTAATGTCCTGGAAGTCTATGCAAATACGGATCTTTCCATTCTTTTTAGGAAAGGGACAATATTAGATACCCATTGTGAATAATCAACTGGCTTAATGAATCCCACCTAGAGAAGTTTCATTACTTCTTCTTTCACCATGAGAGCCACTTTTGGCTTCATGGGCCTTGGTTTAGCATTTGGCTTGGTGATGAGATTGTGAACTACGATATGAGGTGTAATTCCCGTCATTTCCTTGTAGCTAAATGTGAAGGATTTTGATGTTCCTTGAGGATTTGGGTATGTATTTCCACTTCCTCTAGAGTTAAGGAGGACCCCAGTTTTAAGATATTTGGTTCCTCCTTCATTCCAATGTTTATATCAATTATTCCTTCAATTAAGGAGGCATTTCCTTCCTCGAATTTTGGCGGGGATGGAGGCAACTCCAAGTCCCCTTCTTCTTCTACCTTGTAAATCTCAAGATCCTTTCCTGGAGAGGACTCAATCATGGGATTCCCAAAATAAGAAGAGGAATGTGGGATTAAGGAAAGGTCTATCTCATGATAGGTAAGATGTAGTTCTACCAAAGCATTTAAATAACTTAAAGTCGATTCATCACTATTAATGTGCTCTGAACTATCGAAATGACTCTCGGTTTCTACGTATGTCAACATTGGGGTCATTGGTGCTTTACGAATCAAGGGTTTGGTGTGAACTAAAACCATGAAGTTGGTATCCTCTAGGTCACTACTTGGGGTGAAACATGAAGTAGAAGTTACTATAGAATCTGCAAGAAGGTTATGTTCACGTGGAACTACTTCAATTGAGATGAAATTGAACCCTTTGGTCAGACCTAGCACTGTTGTTTTGTAAAGTTGTAGATGCTCAGCTCTAGTCTCATACACTTTAGATACCTGATTTGTGACTAGTTGTGAATCACCCAACACCCTAATATTGAGGATACCCATCCTCTTAGTGACAATGAGACCTAATAGAAGAGCCTCATATTCGGCCCCATTGTTTGTACATTCAAAATTTAGCTTGAAGGAAAAAGGTAGAATCCTTCCTTTAGGCAAAGTAAGGATCACACCTGCCCGGCACCAAAGTGACACTTGGCTCCATCAAAATGGAGGGTCCAACAACTACTTGGAAATATGGACATTGAGTCATATTTTTCATCTTCTCCTTTTACCTTAGTCACTTCAACCATGCAAATCTCATATGTTGGGAGAGAACCGAGTCCCAGAGTATGTCCCATACCCATAGAGTCAAAGGGGAGGAGAATAGGTAAATCCCTCTCCAATAGTTCGACAATCCTTGTTGTGGTTCCCAGTGACACTATCTCTATAACCATAGTTTCATCTTTGACTATCGGAATGCCCTCAATCAACCCCGTGACTTCTATCTCTATCATGGGAACTAAATTTTCCTCTGGTGCTGCCCTTGTAGGTTTATTTAACTGATTTGTGGGAAGCTCAAACTTGGAGTGAATGCCTGGCCTTTTCTTTAAATTAGCCAAGTGTATGTCAAAAGGTTTTGGATCACCTTGTGCCACAAAGACCTTCCCTAAATGCAGGAACCTTACCTCCTGAAATAGAGTGGAAGGGATTTCCTTCATGTAGTGGATCCAAGGATGGCCAAGGATCATATTATAGTTGGTTTCCGATCTATAATATAAAACTCAGTGAGTACCATCTTGGGCCTGAGAGTAACTGGTAATACTATGGTTCCAATCGAGGTTACCTTAAGGCTATCATAGCCCCTCAATGTGTTTCTTATCGAGGAGCAATTGGTCTCCCCATACCCTAACTTCTGAAGAAAAGAGAAGGGGACTATGTTAACTGCTGCCCCATCATCGATCATTTCATGTTTTACATAGTTATTGTAAATAAAAACTTGTAGAAAGAAATCCAAGTCACCCATATGAACTATCTCAAAGCATCCATAAGCATATTACTTATGTCAAACACAAACCCAATGTCCTTTTGGGTTTCCTAGAGGGAAAACATCAAAGTCTATATGATTTACTTTTGTTTCTGGTGGGGGTAACATTAACCAGATGACCTAAACCTAACGCCTCTAACAACGCGGCTCTATGAGTAGGGGAATTATTCAATAGGTCTAAGAAGGAAATGTGTGAAAAGGTCTTGTTATCCAAATAACTCTCCTAGCTATTTGGATGACTTTTACTTTCACTCTAGCTATGATGCTTTACATTCTAGGTCATGCACACATGGGCTTGTTTAGTTGGAAATTTGCATCGGCCTGTAGTCCTCCCCCATGCCTTGCATTTCTTTCACACACCCCTCTGCAAGTGCCTTCCAAATCAGCTAAGTTCTAGGTTTTCATGCCACACACCCTCTTTTATTTCTATCACCACGTGCCCTTCCTTGGTTGGATACTCACACCCTTCTTTCACACTTGTCTTTTGCAAGTATGAATTCTTTTCTTCTATGCATGCACCTTTGCATGCACATTCTCTCTCGCTTTCCTCTCGTGTGCTTGCATATTTCCGTGCTCCTCCCTTCCTTGTCACCTTTTTTCTACGTGCCCTTGCGTGCCTTCTTATTCCTTCACATTATTCTCCCCTTCCATTTTCTCCCTTTTACACATTCCTCTCATGCCTTCTATGTGCACTCCCATTTTCTATCCCCTCATGCCCTCCTCACATGCGCCCTCCCTCTATTTCCCTTTCATACCACGTGCCCAACTCTCGAACTTCAAAATGCCATAAAATTTTGATCCAAAGCTCTGATTTTCACAAAATTGGAATTTTGAACGTGCATGATGTCCTCTGTGCCATAAAAACTAGATTTCTTAATTTTTATGAGTATAGATTTATCAAAATAAAAGAAACATATACGGCTCCATTCAATTAAATATCCAATCCCAACAAAAGATAGAAATGCCTGATGAACCCAATACAATTGCCTCCACTCAAAATGCCATATCATTTGCATTTCTAAATGAAATCACACAAAATTGGTGTCATTGGGATCATGTTCTCAAATCATATGAATATTGATCAATAAATCTGGGGCTCAATGAAGAATCAATAGTGATTTTTTTGAAAATGTGGACAGGACCTGAACAGTGTTTTTGGTGGTTGGGGTGCATTAAATAAAGCATGGGCAGACTTTTCTCACTGCTGCATGTTGTGGGACAGCATGGTGGACCTTTTTCAAGTAACATGTCATCATTCCACTCCATTTTGGCATCTTGCAAGTGGCAGGAATGGATATTTTCAGATTTCCACTTCTCTCTCCCTCTTTTTCCTGGGAAGATTCTATAAGTTAGAATGTTGGGATCATTATAAATAAAAGAGAGGAGATATTCAGGATGTGCAAAAACTCTACAAAGTTTGTTTCTCAACACCATTAAGTGTAAACCCTCTTATGGGCTGGAAAGTTTATTGTGCCTCTATTTCAACAATGTAATGGACGGTGCATATTCTAAGAACAATAAAAATTATGTTCGTGGTGTTATTTCAACCCTTGCATTGTTTTGTTATATCTCATTTCCCCTCTATTTTTTTGTTGTTTTTATGTGCATGTATGTCTAATTTACAGGTCTAGGATTTTGTGTTTCATGGAGATCTAGTGGTAAATGAAGATCTGAGTCTATGTCACATTGGTCTAGACTCTCTTAAATCCATTTTCCTTCTCTATTCTCCCTCAACAAGATATTTCACCCCCTTTTCTTGGTGCTATCACCTATGTAGTGTAGGATTTATTAATTTTTATGCTCTCTATCTCTCCTTAGTCCCTTGGAATTGTTATATTAGGAGTATACAGTCACATTTACTTCCTTAGAAGTAGTTTAGTGCTAGGATTAGGTAGAGGAACTAGCCTTCTCTGGAGGTCCATCTCAAGTAGCAAGTCCCACAACTTGAGAGATGGTCCAATGTTACCCAAAAACATTGGTTGCTCATTCACACAGGCATGACAAATTAGAGGGTGTTGTTTTTGGTGATAATGAGTTCTTAGTCGGATCACTAATTAGGTCATAAGCCCCTACCAGATTGCTTAGCATATCGTGAATGTTTCCTGACACATCCAGATAAATAACAATTGATTGCAAAGAATAATCCCTAGATATTTTTACAGATTTGATTTTGGGTTCAACGTCTAACTCAACCAGGCCCACAATTTTGGTTTGTTGGCGGCCATCCAGAGGAGGTGCCACTTATGGGTTTGATGAAGTTGAAGCTTTGTGATCATTAGTCCCTATCATAATACCCTTGTTGGAACCATTGGCGTCTAATCTATTGTCCTTTGAACTTTTGGGGAGAGGATCATTGAAGATCCCTAACGGTGTGTTCTATGGGGATACTAGTCCCATATAGGTGTTTTGCATTGGTGCGGTGGGGTTTTCTAGGAACATATTGACAAAAAAATGTAGTTTATCCTCTAGAAATTTCTATAGAAACTTATTGCAATCGCGATATGTTCTTACATCATGCCTGCGAATCCTATGGAAACCGTAGTAAAGATCAGGATCATAATCTCGTGGCCTCTGATTTGTTCCTTGTTGTGGCCCAAAATTGTGGTTATTGTTTGGTTGCTGATTGTTGTGGTTGAAATTTTTAAGCCTTTTCCCTTGGTTTTGGAATTGCTTGGGGTATTGAATAGCGCTTGGGGTCGGAATTTACCTCTTTTTTGCGAGGTTGTTGCTGTTGTTGAGGATGATTAAAATCCATAATGTTTATCAAGGGTGAGAAATTTTTATTTCTCTAATTATTACCATTATTGTTGTTGCTATTTGTAATGCCTATGTTAGAAGGATTAACCACATTAGGATTTTTGGTCTATTTAGTCACACCATCATTCATGAATCCATGATTATTATTAAGGATCTTTGTTCCTTGATTGTTGTTTGTGTTGTTTGAGTAGCTAGGAGCATCTTGAATAGGAATGACTAACTTCTGTTTTCCTTGTAGGTCTTATGGCCACTTGGTCAATTCGAAGAGAACCTTCTAGTACTTCCTCATAGATCCTAAGTGGGAAATTTTGAACCTCTTCCTTTTTCTCTTTATTGAGAGAGTAGATGAATAAATCAAAAAGTTATGTTTGATCCATGTTTGGAGAACTTACGGAAGAATAGAGAACATGTTGCCACCTCTTGAATGAAGTGGGTTGTGGATTCATTATGTTCTTGTTTGATGTGCAAGAATTATCTAATCCTGTTCTTAGCAGCTTATTCATATCAAAATCCTTAATGAACTCTGACACGAGTTGTTTAAAAGAGTGTATCGAGGCCTCTCGGTATTCTATAATACCAGTCGAGAGTGATGCCTTCTAACGTCTTAGGGAATATTTTTACAACAAATGCATCCCACGGGAGAAACTCTCAAATGGTTGTTGCATAGGCTTTGATATGAGCATTTGGGTCACCTTCCCCTTTAAACTTTGGAAGATCAGAAATGGCCTTGGGAGCATGACTGTCTAGATGGAAAATTCTAGAGGCTCCTTTAGGTACTTAGAGTAAGTTCCCATTGCATACATTTCAACCATTGAAGGTCATTTTTGGGGAAGAAAAGGTTGCATTGGTTACTAAAACAACATGGTGTAGGCATTTTTGGGGCATATGGCATTCCCTGTGGATAACCATAAGGACCCGGATAGGTGTACGCATCTCCTTGTGGCATTTTAGAGTACATGTGCATATAGGGGGTTGGCCACTTTGATATGGAGCTGAAGGCGTGAAGCCAAGGAACATCACATTTCCAGATGGTATAGCATTTGAGAATGCACTTTTGGATGACACCTATTGTAGGTATCCATATGTGGCTTGAGGAGGCATACCCAAGGTACCCGTCCCAGTTAATAAATCCCTAGGGTTTGGAGTATTCATGTAGACTAGAGGATTCTATGCAATAGGTATTTTCCCATAGTTCTGTGGGTAGGATAGAGTTTGTGCTTTCCCTACGTATGAATTTTGCATATTTTGGGCAAGCTCTAACTCTTTGACCTTGTCTACCAAATCTGAAATGACATCACCCGTTGATGGGGCAATGTCTTGCTTAGGTACCTTTTGTTGAACCCTTGGAGGTTGTTGAGGAGTATGGTATCCTACTATGAATTGTTCATGATGTTGTCACCCCTCATTGGTTGTATTGTCAGTTGGTGGCGGGGTAGCATTGCTGTTTTGAAGCAAGACATGACCTTGTCCTTGCAACCTATCAAAATATCAGTTCATGTTCTATAATTTTTTTTCACTCCTAGCATAACGTGCTAAATAATCCTCATCTATATGGGGGAATTGATTGGTTTTCATGCTAATGGGATGTAGAAATAATACTTTAGGAGATGATCTTGCTTCACCAGTGAATTTCATGTTATTTGAACTTGATTGTTTGAGGGGATAAGTCTGAGTGACATGATCAAGTTCCTCAATGCATACGAGAAGAGCCAAAATTAGTTCACTAAAGCAAATTGTTTTGAGAAAATGAGTGGTTGTCCACCCATGTTGAAGTGAAGGTGGATTTTGTGGTATATTTGATTGGTAATGGTACATGTTAAAACCCTAGATGGGCCAACTGTACTCATTGTATCCTGACATATTTGGGGGGTATAAGAATACCCACAGAATATAGGATGGAAAAAGAAAGTGGAAAAATTTAGAGACTATTCATTTCACGTTGAGTTCACCAATTTTGTACGATAGAAAATCAACACGTGAAATTATTCGTACTGAACTCCCGAGGTTGTCTTTGAGACAACTAATGTGGAATTGAAATGGAAGTTAAAGTGATGGCGGTGATCAAGATAATTGGGAAACCTTATGTCTTCGACATGGAATACTGGAATATGTGAATCTAAGGTAGAGAATTATCTCTTAACTTGAAGGGTTGTGATGGTATGGTCTATTATGATAGCCACTCAGAGACTCTAATCAATGTCTAGTTCTACCAAGATTATATTGAGTGGTTTAAGAATATGTGGAAAGTAACCTGTAGGTGCTTCGTATGGGTTTCTAGAAAATTTCATGAAAGTGAAGACAAGAGGTGTATTAGAGATACGGGAACTATGGAAGTGAATACAAGATGTGTGAAGATATGAATACCAATGTGTGTAAACTAGTGTCAATAGCAAGTTGAATAATAGGACCTTTGGGTTGTGGGACCTGTGTATCACAACCAAAGAATCGTTCAAGCCGAGGCCCTCATATGGTCATACATGCAATAAAACCCTATTTCGAGGAGAAGTCCAAAATTTGTAGGCTTGATTAATGGAAATATTCGAGTGTATCTAACTATCCTATTTTCTCAGCGTATGTTGTAGGTGTGTGTAAGACTGTTAAACAAAAACTTGTGTCAATGTTAATTATTAGCTCTAGTCAGTTGGGTTGTGGGACCAGGGATTGCAATTACAATTCTTTTCTTGTTGTGGACCTTTGATGGTCATGCAAGATGAATTGATTCGCTTTCAGTAAATAAACTATCTATCAAAGGAAATCTAGCCTATGTTTTTGGTTTTTTCTTAATATATCGGAACAAAGAAATAAAGCAAGCTAATCTATGGAAAGTAAATGTTTTTTTCTTTTTGACTTTTCAAATAATTTATCTAATATAATAAACAAATTAAATACAAATAATTAGCCGGATGTAGCTAACTATTTGTGTAGATATGTGAATCTAAATCTAAAAATCTATTCTAATTCAATCAAAATCCTTCCAACCCTACCTCAAAAGTGAAGAAAAATCATAACCCTAATAGAGCTATTGTTCCCCACAGCTTCCCTCGTAATGTTGAAGAGAAAACTTCCTATTTATTTGATCTACTTGAGATTATCTAGCTAATTGGAATGAACCATTTTTCTACTCTATTTGATATGCAATTGAAATTAACAATTCGTAATTGAAAATTTGATAAACAAAAAAATAAATACACAACTCTAACCTAGAAGAGCAAGAACCTTGGAAAATCTAGTAGTATAAGTATCTTGTCCCCTTAGTTCTTTCCTTTCTTTCTCTGAGTGTTCATGTGATTCTAAGGGATTGGGAATGTGAATAACAGCAACAAGAGGATGACACTTGAGAAATGGCATCTTGGAAGCAATCTGGATGCAATGCAAGTAGAAGAGAGATAACACAAGAGATATGAGCTTGGCTATGCAATTCCTAACAAGATTATGACAGCAAAATAATACAAGATACACAAAATTCTCAGGCCTTTTTCTTGAGTACAAGCATGGAATATATAGTAATGGATGTTAGGAGGTTACTTCATGCACAAGGAAAGAAGAGGTAGTTCCAACTAATTAAATCTCATTTAAAATAGAAGGAGCAAGGAGAACCAAGGAAACAAAGATAATTTTAGACAATTTGGCTCATAGATGCATGCAAAAATCAAACTTAAGCGATTTTTCGCATGTTTAAAATGCTCGTGAAGAATCTAGAAAAAATGGGTAGGTTGCCCACCCCGCTTGGGTGGTAGTTGCGAACTACCGCCCGAGATAGGGCGATGGTACAGTGCACTGAAGGCCAAAACAAGCACATAAAGAGGTGGGGAGATGGAAAAATGTAAGGAATTGTTAAGTAAGGCCATCTAGGCTACAAATATACACTGCAAATGGATTTTGGAGCTTAAAAACCTTCTTGAAAGGATTTTGAATCATCATTGGGGACTTTTGTAACTATTTTTTGACAATATAGTAGATGAAATTTTGGGTGCGTACAGTGGTCAAAGAAGGGATATATGGAAACATTTTTATGAAGTCTAAGGGTTTCTAAGTCCAACCAAATAAAAATTTGTGATGCAAATGAGAAGCCCCAACCAAAAATAAGAAAGAAAGGAGGTAAGAAATACTGACAACCCAAACTTAAGTGGAGTTTTTTATTGGCTCAAGTTTTGTGGTTGTCATCAGGAATTCTAGAAAGACTAACAATGCAAAGCTACGTTGATTTTTTCTACATGCTCTAGTTTCATGGTTTTCAGTAAGTATTATAGAAATAATGACAAACCTAAGGAGCATTGAGCTTTTCTATTAGCTCACATTTTGTGGTTGTCAATTAGGGGGCTATTAAAAGGTGAATTTTCAAGTAAGCGTGGATATTTCCTATTAGCTCGTGCTTTGAGGATGGATAAAAAATGGTCCAACATGAAGAAGGTACATGGATCTTTCTCATTGGCTTGAAATTTTTGTGAGAATAACATAGATCAAAGGTATTAAGGTGGACATGTGGCTTCATTCCATCACACTTCAAATCAATAGACTCGCGAGATCTCAAGCCACGAAATGAATGAAAGTTAGTAAAAATCTTCTAGTCTAAAAGAAGGAAAGGTTACTCAAAAGACAAATTAATCAGACATGTGAGAAAATCCCGACCTCGCAAACAATAAAAAATTAACACTTGGCAAAGGAAAATCAATGTACATGTTGGCAGAGGCAATCCCTAAACTAATTAAAGACTACCACGTGTCAAGTTCATGTTCATCCTAACATAAAAAAATTCAAAGGGCCATATTTTTCGATCAAGAGCTCCAAATCTTACAATATTTATATCGTTGGAAAGGTATATTCAATACCTTCACTTTGGCATCATAATATTAAAAAATTAATGGAAATTGGTGGGAGAAACATCCTAAAACATCTTCAACATTCAAGTTGTAGTCACAGTGTTAGTAAACCACTTGTCTTAATGAAGTATGGTGTCTATTTCTTCTCTAAACACATGAGACAGAAGAAATGAATGAATTTGGTAGGTCACCCATTCTTCATTTAATATTTTTAATGTATCTTATTTATGGTTATAAAGGAGATCAGATTTTTCTTCTCTCTCTCTCTCATCTACTATATATTGTAACAATCTTTTATTTTGAGTAGGTGGTAAATTGGGGGTGGTTGTATATTTTTATTAAAGTTTTAGGTTCCAATTTCTAGTTTCATGCAAATAATTTGTTTATATCTAGTATGTAAGGAAGATCTAAGGTGGTTGTGTTATATAACCATTAACAAGTTTTGAAGGCATTTTTTTATGTCCCCTATCCAAAACTTACATGAATAGACTCTCTCTATTTTGACAAAGCTATAATTTCCTGTTTCTCTTGTTTTAAAGGAATGAATGAGGAAATATTGGTTCTGTTACTATCTTGCATTGGATTTACTTTATTAAGTATGTAAGGGTATTTCTTAGTTGTTGTATTCTTTTGGTCACTATGACACTATTGCATAATAGTGTATATTTTTCAATAGTTCAGTCTGGTTGTAAAATCTTAAAGATAAAATCACTTTTGAAGAGCCATTACTATTTCTTAAGGGTATTTTAGGTGTATAAGAAAAATATAGCAAGTTATTTATCTCATATCTAACTCCATGATTTGTAGTTAGGATTGTGAAGATTGTAGACAACATTTGTGTAAATTGAGTATTAATTAATGCAAATATTATTTCACATATCATGTTAAATTGATTGTTCTTTTCAAGCATCGTATTTAAGAATGAATTATTTCTATGGGAACATTAAGATACCAAGGTCATAAAAACAATTATCCTCCCACCTTCAAATATCTATTAAAACTAAAAAATTAATCCCACACGATACTTCCATACCATACATTTTTTGATTTTGTTACTTAGTCTCTCTGTATCATCGAGGTATTCTTCCAGCTATAATTCTACCATCTAGAGAATACAAGAATAACTTATCTCTAATACATATATAGTAATCTATGTTTGGTGAGGTAATCATATGAATATTTTTGTGTGATAACTTGTGAGAGTGAAGTGTTGTGTCCACGACCATTTTCATCCCAGATTGATCCATTAATTAAAATAAATTAAGGGAACAAAGATCCTATCTCTTTGTCTCTCTTTGTATTTAGGTTAACTATGGGTCCTCTCACCCTAGTTGAAGGTAGGATCAAAATTAGTAAGAACATGCCATCTTCTTTGTACATTCCCCTCAACCATACCAAGTCTTTATCCAAAGGAAATTTTTAGACCCCTCCCCAACTATAAAATGACACACCACCACCTATTCTACCACCATTCTAAGTAGTTCCCCCTTCCCTAAAGGATAATTATTGTCAATCCAATAGGGGTGCAATTTGAGGACCAACACATCTCATTGGGCAAAGCATTTCCAGGGGACTATATACAAATATTATACATGTTTAAAGGTTCTATCTATTTCTAGAATTTTATATTCTAGTGGTGAATCCATAAAGAAAATCTAGGACATACTAGTTTCATTTTATTATAACTAATGATCTGATTTCAATTTTTCTAAACTGGAAGGATTATGGTATTATTTCAAGTTTTATCAAATAAAGAAGTTTCTTCCTGAGTTAGATTTTGTCCAATAGAGAAAATAGACATGGAATCCTATAACTGATCAAAGTTCAAAGAAAGAAGCGATTCTGATCAATACAATAAACTTGACATTCTATTGGTTGAGGATTGCTCTAAGCACATCGACATTTGTGAAGCATCAGTAAGCCTAATACTATTTTTTCATTTACTAAGGAGAACTACAAATTTGATTTATAATATATTCCTCCTTCAATATTTCATTAGAATTTTCGAGATCCGTTTGATTAGAAAACTCTTATTAAGCATTACCTACACCATCCTCTACCTACATCTCTTATGAATAACAACATGACTAACCGTCCTCCTAGAAAACCTTTAAGAGTTAATAATTATAAGACTATTGATTTTAATGACATGGATGGTTATCCAAATGAGGTCCCAAATGAGATTACAATGATATTTCCCAAGTTTTAAGTAAATAATGCTATTAGTGGTGATTATCATTTAAAGATATTTCAGAATCTGATGGATGATTATGAGATTGAGTTTGAGGATGTATGTGTGAAGTTTGTTTTCCACACTCTAGAAGAAGATGCTCATGAATGGTTCAAATCCTTTCCTGATGGATCAATTGATTCATGAAAGGAGATGTAAAATGCATTCATAATTTCATATCTTGATAAAACTGATCCAAGGTTTCTATTATCTGAGTTTGATAACATCGTGAAGAATCCCAATGATTGTGTTTAAGACTTCAATACCAAATTCAACAAATACTTGACAAGATTTCCTAATAGTATAATACCCAATAATGAATCTTGTCATATTGATTATTCATATGCATTTGACAATAAAACAACATACTATTTAAGATACTAGAATCCTAGAACTATGAGACAAGCTTTTCCCATGGCTATTTAGATTGAGAATAATATTAAAGCTATTGGAAAGCCATAAAAAAGGGAGGGTGTTAAGTCAGTTAACCGAGAGAAGCCTCAGATTAGAAAGATAGTTGACCTTGAATAAGTTGTCAAAACTTTGGTAGGGGATATTAAGGATATTTCTTATAAATTAGCAAAATATGAAAATGTACTATCTCCCAATCCCTAAATCAACATCAAAACATTGGACACAATAGATTTTTCAATCAATCTAGAGGAAAGTGTCGGGCTAAAGATAGAGGAAAGGTACATATGGTTTGAGTAACAAGAATTGTTTTTAATAGATAATAAAGCAATTCATTCTTGATCCTTTAGTGGGAAGAGTAGTTGTTATTGAAGAAGAAAATTTCATTGATTGGTGTGACAAATGCTTATTGCCCCATGTGCCTTGTGATCCACCTATAAGTGATGAAAATTATGAAGCTTATTTCAATGATGTATGCATGATGGAATGTCAACTAGATGTATCTTCTACTAACCTCCTCTATGCCCAAACTATAGCTGATTTATGGACTTGTGTTGAAAATATTAGATCTCTCCCTATTGAAATAAATGTTGAGGTTGATATGGCCCAATATTTTGAATTTTCTAATCATTATTTTGAGTATCTAAGAGCTTTGATGATCAAGAAATATGATGGTGATGTTCCTTCTAGTGAGGATAGAAAATTATTGATCAATGTTGCAGTTTCTCAAGAAAAGGAGTACAATCTCAGAAATAGACAAGTTAAAGGACATGATCCTGTAACAAAAAAAAAAAGCCTATTATTTCTAATATCCTTAAATTTTCTCCTTAGAAAAATTTATTAAATATAACTCCTATGATTCATCCCGATCCAATAAACTCTTCCCAAAACCCCAAAAAATGAAACTTTTTCCATCGACAAAACTGTAATAGATCCTTCAAATACTTCTCTTGATAAGTATAATGTATGTGATATAGCTCATATTTTAGTCAAATAAATATTACCAGTTCCCATTGTAGAACTGTTGAGGATCCCTGAGCATAAAAAATAGGCCTTTGAGTATTTAGGATTTAAAGAAGATGAAGTTGTTTCCAATGAAGATCATGTTGATGAGAAATCATCTCCCATAACTGTTGAAGCTAAGGTACAAGAAACAAAAGAAGATATGGAAAATCCTCCTAAGGTATATCTAGGAACTTCTTTAGTAGAAACACAATTAGATGTTGACCCCTTTTTGACATCACTAATTTAAAATGGTTGGATCTTACACAATTGTATGTTTGACTCTAGAGCTTCATGCAACATCATGCCTCTTATATTAATGAATTAGTTAAACCTTAAGATAATTGTGGATTTTGGAAGATATTATGCTATGGACACTAAGGAAGTACTGTGGTGGGATATGTGAAAGGATTGATTGTATAAATGACAACACATCTAGGGAAGTACTTGAATATGAACATTTTCATTGTTGACTACCTACTGTAAAATGGGGGATGTTGTTGTCAAGAAAGTGGGTAGTTATTGTGGGAAGAAGTGTCCAAATGGATATGTCTTATGCTTCCATACCATTGGAAGGGAAATTGGTCAAGTTATACAGAGAAGATAAGATGCTACATCTCATTAAAGATCCTAACAATGTTTCTTATGAAGTAATTTTTGTTGATGTTGACATGGAGAATTTTATTAGAAATGCTGATTTTGAAGACCAGTGTCTAGATGAAAATTCTTAGTTTGAAGACCCTGAGGTCCTATGGACAATGACATTTGATGGAGCATGCTCAAGTAGTGGTAATGGGGCATGAGTGGTGTTGAGTACTCTAATAATTGAGAATTTCAATTTTTCTTTTAAATTTAAATTTGAATGCACCAATCATGTGATCGAGTATGAAGCAATATTACTAGGATTAATAATTGATTGGAGAAATGGGATAAATGACGTCATAGTTAAAGGGGATTCTAATTTGGTGATTAAAAAACTCAAAAATCTATATGTAGCAAAAAAATCAAAGATTAAAAAATTATAGAAATGCATTTTGGGTTCTCATTGAATGTTTTGATTCATTTAATATTAAATACCATGAGAGAATCCAAAATGTAGTAGCTAATAGATTGGTGGTATTGGTTCACAGTATGACAATCATGATTCATTCCCTTACTACAAGTTTGAAGTGGAATTAATGGTCGACCTTCTATACCGATAATATTCAACACTAGAAAGTATTTGATAATGATTCACACATCAAAATATTTATGAATTGCTAAGATGAGTTCACTAACTAGATCATTGATTTGGAACCTATGGTAGAGGTATGTGAGGGAAAGGAAACCCTCTTTGGTAAATAAGTAATTCGGTTAAAAATAATGTAATCCCAAGAGGATTACATAGTTTAGAATATTCCTTTAATAGTAATGACAAATCAATTTGTAAATATTCTAATTTTCCAAGAGATGTTATCAAGTGCAATCTGGGTTCAGGCCAAGATCTTAGAAACATATGGTTAGGTAATAATTTAAAGAGGATGAAAGAGAAGATTATACTAAATTTTTAAAAACGTATCAAGACTTCCTTACCTAGTCTTATTTTGAGTTAAAAGCTTACATGGAGGATTTGTTTCAACATGAGATACTATTGGAGCCCCACACTAAGCCTTTCAGATAGAAGCATATGCCTATTAACCCTATTCTTGTAATTAAGATGTAAGAATATTTGAAAAATCTAAGGGATATTGGGATAATACAACCCACTAGATACTCCTCACGGGTAGAAAATTTAGTACCAGTCAGAATGAATAATGGAGATATAAGGCTTTGTGTATTTTCAGAAATATCAATAAATCATCACTTAAATATAATTATCTATTGCCAGATATGGACAATTTTTTACAAAAGGTAATAGGTCGAGTTGTTTACATTAGATGGATTCTCTAGATAAAACCAAGCGGTAGTGAAATAATCAGAGAAAATAAAAACTTCCTTCACTACCCCATGGAGAACATATGTCTATGTCAGATTCCTTTTTCATTAATGAAGATTGGATAAAATTTTAAAAAGGCCATGGATGTGGCTTTCTCTAGTCTTATCAATGACTTTATTATAGTATATAAAGATGATATAACTTTTTTATCTAAGAAAATGGGTGACCACTTAGGGAACCTTGAACAAATGTTTCTCAGATGTAGAGAATATGGTATTTCGTTAAATCCTAAGAATTTACATTTGGTGTGCAAAAGGAAAAGGTATTGGGACACATTATGTCACAAGAAGTAGTCATGATTGATCCAAAATAGTAGAAGAAATTAGTAAGGTTCCTATCCCTATGTCCAAGAAAGGCATTCAATCCTTCTTTGGACAGATAAATTTTGTGAGAAGGTTCATCTCTAATTTTGTTGAGATCACTATCCCCATCAAAAGGATCAGGTCATTAAGTGGGAAGAAGGGGTTGTCCAAACATTTAATGGAATAAAGGAGGCACTCAAAACTACCCCTGTATTGACTAGCCCTGATTATAAAAAGGAATTTCAGATGTTTTCATTTTCCTCTGAATTCACTATTGCCTTTTGTTGTTACAAAATAATGAATAAGGTCATGAAAATCATATTGCCTTTTTTAGCAAAGCATTATAAGAATATGAGATAAAGTATTTTGTCATGGAAAATTAATCTTTTTTTCTTGTTAAATCAACCAATATCTTCAGGCCTTATATTCTTAGCTCAAATATTGTAGCCTATGTGCCTCAAAAATTATGGACATCTTTTCTTAGATTGAAGTATCTAGAAAAATATACAGATGGGTTAACAAGTTTCAAAATATGTCATGGACATAAAAACTACCAAGTTGGTGTGGGGTCTAGGCCTTGCAAAGTTGATGGCAGAGAGCAATCTATAGGTAGTTGACATACATAATGTTGAAGAAGATGGGATACACCCTCATGAAAAGGTAAGAACTTCAGCTTGGTATAGAGATATTGTCTATTACTTGATGAACTTAAATTTTCCTATGCACTTAGACAAGAATCAAAGGAGGACACTCAAGCTAGTTTCCCAAAAGTATATTTTGACTGATCATGGAATAGCTTGGAAAAAACCAAAGGGAGTTTTTCTGAGATGTATCACTGAAGAAGAAGCACCTAAGATAATTTTAGAGTTTCATGGGGGAGTATGTGGAGGTCATTTTTTTGGGAGAGTCACTACTCATAAAATTTTGAGGGTAGGTTATTGGTGGCCTTCATTTTCAAAGATATTGCCTTATTGGTTAGAATATGAGAGTTGTCAACATTTTTCTGGAAGATTGAAAGCCTCTGGGGCCCTACCCTTGTAGCCTATGTCTATAGAAGCTCCATTCAAAAAATGGGGATTGGATTTTATTGGTGAGATATTAGACTCTTCAAGTGTTGGCCATAAGTGGATATTGGTAGCCACTAACTACTTTACCAAATGGGTTGAAGCCATTCCTCCCAAGAAATAAACTCATCAAGTATTTACAAAATTTATTCTCAATAATATAATTTACAAATTCAGGGTGCCTACCAAGATAGTTACTCAAAATTCAATTAGATTCAAAGATAAACTATTAGTAACAATCTACAAGGAATATGGAATAAACTTGGATTATGCATCAAATTATAATCCTCAAGGAAATGGCCAAGAAGAATCAAGTAATAAGAACTTTCTTAAGATCCTCATAAGAACACTAGAGACAAACAAAAAGAAATGGGGTGAGAAACTAAAATTTTCACTATGGGAAGATAGAGTTACCACCAAGAGGTCTATTGGAAAGAGTCCTTTTGAGTTAGTTTATGGAATTCAAGCCCTTTTTCCTTGTACTTACAACTTTCTACATATCAGTTCATGCAACAATTTGAATATGGAGAAGAAGTAAGTCCATATGAGATAAGGATCAATAAAATTATGGAATTGGATGAGGAAAGAAGATATTCCCATCAAATATATCTCAAGTACAAAAAAAAATCAAGAAAATATTTAACAAGAAGGTCACTCCAAGAGTTTTTAATGTTGGAGACTTGGTCTTGTTATGGGATAACAAACATGAAGACAAGGGAAAGCATGGAAAATTTGATTCCCTATGGATGGGACCATATTCCATTGACATCAAGATTAGAGAGAATACTTTCTTTCTCAAAGACTTAGAAAGAAATTTTTTGTAGTTTTCGATTCTTAATGGGCATCTTAAATATTTATTGGACTAAGATGGAAGGTCAGGTATGATTTTGTATAGTGTACAATCTTGTTTCTTTGTTTTATTTTGTTTTTTCCTATTTGTGTTTTGTTTGTGTTTTTTTTTCCTTTTTGTGCTCTTGTCTATAGTAGCCAAGTTTCATCGTGTTCTATTTTCCCCGATCTATTATACATATATTTTGAAATCCCTTTGTGTTTCATCCCGTGACTCTTTACCCAATGGAATAGGCATCGGTCTTTGATCTTGTGGCACCCACATGGGGTGCCCATCTTAGAGTAGGAGTTGATGTTGGATCTTAATCCATCTCCTTGGATTGATATGGTATTATTTATAGACTCCCCATAAATTTGACTAATTCTTAGTGTTTCATATTACTCCTCGTGCTTCAAAGATTAGTCCGAGTCAAAGAGAAGTATCAATTTGTACTAGATTTTTGTCTTATCATGATAAATGAAAGTATTTAGAAGAAATGTTAGGGAGTCATTCACTAGACTTGTTAAATAGCTCAGTTGAAATGAATTTATCCATTTTTATCTAAAACAACCGTGGGAGGCTGATTCAATTTAGCATGGAGTACATGAACTTAATGTTCTAGGCGTTATTCTAACCCGTGAAATAAAAGATCATTGGTCTGGGACTTATTCAAGTTTTTATTAAACCCATAAGAATCAAATTAAGGCCATAGAGTAAAGGTTAAAATTTGAAGGCCATGATATGCTTGGTGAACCTACCAAACATCCAAAGACCTTGCCAATTTTTAAAGCATGGAACATTTAAAATCCACAAAATATTTAAGAACCAAGGAATGAGATAAATTTAACAAACAATTCAGGTCTGGGATTAGGTCAAAAAGGTCAAAGAACACTTGGCGGGTGAAGGAAATGACAGATGCAAAGAGATCAATGACCAAAGGTGGAAATGTGTCACCATTCGACTAGCTTCAAAGAAGATAAATTTCACGAACCTCAAGTTCACGGAATAAATCAAGTTCAATGAGGATTTGGGTCTAAAATGTCAAGGGACGTTAAAGAATAGATACATGGCAACATTTTTATGAAGCCCAATGGTTTCTAATTCCAAAAAAGTAAAAAATTGTGATGCAAAGGAGTGACCCCAAACCAATTAAAATAAATCATGAAGGTAAGATATAATAACAATCCAAAGCTATGCAAATTTTTCCTATTGGCTTGAGTTTCATGGTTGTTAGTCAGGATTATAGAACTACCAAAAAACTGAAGCTCCTTCAAGTTTTTCTATTGGCTCGAGTTTTGTGGTTGTTAGTTGGGATTATAAAAAGACTGAAAAAACTCAAGGAGCATGGAGATTTTCTATTGGCTCACATTTTATAGTTGTCAGTCAGGGGGCTATTAAAAGGTGAATTTTGAAGTAAGTTTAGAGCTTTCCTATTGTCTCATGCTTCATGATGGATAACAAATAATATGACACTACAAAGGTAGGTGGAGATTTCTCATTGGCTTCCACTTTTAGTGAGAATATCATAGACCAAAAGTATTAAGGTGGATACATGGTTCCATTTTTTCACACTTCATGGCTGATAGACTCGATGGATCTCAAGCCTCGAGAATGAAAGGAAGTTAGTAAAAAGCGTCAGGTCCAAAAGAAGGAAAGGAAAGTCAAAATACAAAGAAAACATAAACATGAGTAAATCTTGACCCTACAACCAATAAAAAACCAACATTTTGAAAATGAAAATTAATGTACATGTTGGTAGAGGAAATCCTCGAACTAATCAAAGGCTTCCACATGTCAAGTTTATGTTCATCCCAACATGTACAACTTTAGAGGGCCATATATTTTGATCCAGAGCTCCAAATATTACAAAATTTCTATCATTGGAAAGGTATCTTCATGACCTTCACTTTTGCATCATCATATTCAGAAATTGATGGAAGTTCATGGGTGAAAAGGAAGAAAATGTATTCAACATTAAATTTGTAGTCCCAATGTTGGTAAACCACTTGTCTTAATGAAGTATGGTGTTTGTTTATTCTCTAAACACACAAGATAGAAGAAATGAATGACTTTGGTATGTTTTCCACACTCCTTTTTTAAAAAATTAATGTATCTTATTGGTGATTGTAAAATGAAATAAGATTTTATCTCTCTCTCTCTCTCATCTGCTATATATTGTAATAGTCTTTCATTTTGAGTGGGAGGTGGATTATGGGGTAGTTGTAGATTTTTTTATTAAATTTTTATGTTTCAATTTCAGGTTTCTTGCAAAAGATTTTTTTGTATCCATTCTATAAGGAATACCTAACGTGGTTACATTTTACATGCATCAATAGGTTTTGAAGGCATTTATTTATGTCCCTAGCCAAAACTTACATGAATAGATTCGATATCTTTTGACAGAGTTATACTTTCCCATTTCTCTTTTGTAAAGGAATGAATGAGAAAATATTGGTTTTTTTACCATCTTGAATTGGATTTACTTTATTAAGTGCACAAGGGGCTTTCTTAGTTGCTTTATTCTTCTAGTCAATATGAGACTATTGTAGAATAGTTTATATTTTGTAATAGTTTAGTACGGTTGTAAAATCATGAATACAACATGACGTTTGAAGAGGAATTGTTATCCCTTAAGGTTATTTTGGGTGTATAAGACAAATATAACAAGTTATTTATCTCATAACTTACTCCATGATTTGTAGTTAGGATTGTGAAGATTGTAGGAAAAATTTGTGTAAATTGAGTATCAATGAATGCAAATGTTAGTTCATAGATCATGTTAAATTAATTTTTATTTTTGAGCATCATAGTTAAGGATGGATTCTTTCCATGGGAACATTAAGATACCAGGGTTATAAAAGTAATTACCCTCCCCTTCAAATCTATATTAAAACTAAACAATTAATCCCTCCCCATACTTCCATTCATTGTTTTTAATGATTAGTACATAAGTATAATCGAGAGTGTCATTCATCTATAATTCTACCACCTAGATAATGTAAGAGAAACCGATCTCTAATATATATAATAACATGTGTTTAGTGAGGTAAGTATATGCAACATTTTTTGTGACAAATCGTGAGAGTGAAGTGTTGTTTCCATGTCCATGTTTATCCTAGATTTATCCATCATATAAAAGAAATTGATGGAAATATATCCCATCTCTCCCTTTGCATTAAATTTACACCGTGCGTCCTCTCACCCTAGTTCAAGGAAGGACCAAAAGTATTAGGAACATTCCATCTCCTTTGTATGTGCCCCTTAACCATCCCAAGACTTGATCCAAAAGAAAGTTTTATACCCATCCCCAGCTAAAAAATGACACACCACCACCTGGTATAACACCATTCCAAGCATAGAGGAAAATGTGTTTCAATCCGTGAGGGGGTGCAGATTTAAGAACCAACATAACCCATATTTTCTTTGAAATATAGAGCTTACAATAAATACTTGGACCTTAGATATATAGATTAACTCAAAAAGTTATTGAAATGATCACTTCACAAACTAGGAGGTTAATCTTTGCATATCTTTGTGATCTTTCCCACATTTCTAGTTGTTAACTTCTTGTATATTCAAATAAAGGTATAAAATAAAAATTATGGACAATAATTTCATAGTGGTCTATATTTTCCCCAAAAATGGCACTAGAATCTTACTGATGAGCCTTCCTAATATGTTGGAATATCCCTTTGAAATCCTTGATAATGGCACCAGAAGCATGTTGATGGGAATTCACACTCTAAAACTAAATATACCTATCAACATATATCTAGAAATACCGACAACTCAAGAATTCCTGTAACGGAACAAGAAGCATGTTGATGGGCCTTCCTAATATGTAGGAATAACCCTTTGAAATACCTAAGAATGATTCTAGAGGCATGTTGATTGGCCTTCTCAATATGTAGCAATATCCCTTTCAAGTCCATGACAACGGTGACAGAAGCATGTTGAAGGGCCTTCCCAATATGTAGGAATAACCCTTTTAAATCCTCGAAACAATGCCATGTTGACGGGCCTTCCTAATAGGTAGGAATAGCCCTTTGAAATCCCCAACAACGATACTAGAATCATGTTGATGGGTATTCTCAATATGTAGGAATAGAAAATTGAAATCATCGATAGTGGTTCTAGAAGCATGTTGATGGGCCTTCCCAATATGTAGGAATAACCCTTTGAAATCCCCATCAACAGTACCAAAATCATGTTGGTCCTCAATTCTACACCCCATGGTGGCTTGACAACAATTCTCTTAGGAAGGGGGAATGCTTGGATGGTGGTAGACCGGGTGGTATGTAATTTTATATCCAGGATGGGTATAGAACTTCCTTAGGATAAATGCCTTGGGGTGATTGAGGGGCATGTACAAATGGGATGGCCTCATCTTGCTACTTTTGGTATCTGGTTAAACCAAGGTGAGAGGACCCGAGGGTAACACTGAATGCAAAGGGGGATATAGATTCTTTATTCCTATTGATTTGTCAAATAATGGATCAATCTGGGATAATCATGGCCATGAATACAACACTCACTCTCACAAATTATCACAAAATATGGTTCATATAGTTATCACACCAGACATAGGTTGTTATAGATAGTAAATTTTGGTTTCTCTTGCATTCTCTTGATAATAGAATTAAGGATAGAAGGCACCTTTAGTGATATTTAGAGAAACAAAGTAGTAAATGGACAAATGGAAGTTAATATAAAGGGGTGGGATAAATTATGGTAGTTGTAACTTCACAAAGGGGGATTTATATGAAGAAAAATTCCTTATAACAAAGGATTTAACAATTAATAGAGCAGCCTACTATTATGGAAAGTAGAGAAAAACTAATTAAGTAGTCACGGTTTCTCCAAAGGAATATTTTCATTCATTGATGTACAAAAATGTTAAGTTATAAAAGTATATCTAAAATAATCAACACAAGATCTTAGGAAAACATTCTAATAAAGTATTTACTGATTTTAATCTCATATGCCCAAGATACAATCAAAGGTTAATAAAAATCACTTTGAAAAAATGGCTATTGTAATGATTTGAGACTTATATCCAATATTGCAGAGAAAATGCTCACACCACAATATTGAATTAATGACCAAATAAAAACCATTAAGGACTAATCTATTGTACGATAAAGAGAAGTAATGAACACAAAATTGTAGTAGAAAATATAACTCATATATCAGAAATTCAACATACAGAGTAACCCAAAATACAAAAATCTAACTCGAAGTGGACATATTTCATTCAAATATTGAGTTTATTAACAATAGAACATCAAGAAAATGCTCTCAAATTTTTTTAATGGTTGTACATTATAACCACCTTAACACAGAAGTTTGGGAAACTAAAATCCATATGCATTTCACAAAATAAACATGTAGTATTACAATTGTATCTCTCAACCTTTTCAAACCTAGAAAAATTTAAACCCCCTTGATCACAATACCTAAACTAACTCCCTTTGATATGAGGAAAAAACCCCATATTTATACAAATTTGGTATTCTTACAGTTTTATTTACCCCAAAAATATCAAGTGAATATTCTTTATATTCATAAATAAATATATTTAATCAAAGCGGGAATGTAAATTATCTAACTGAAAATATATAATTTTATTTAGTGTTTTAGGATCGATTCCATGTCTTCGCTGCCACATGCAAAAAAATGTTATTTGATATTGCTAGGTGCATTTGTATTTTTTTCTCTTTTTCTCCCATAAAACTCCATCAATTTCTGAATAAAATGATGTCAAATTGAAAGTCTTGAGGAGACCTTTCTAACGAGACCAATGTTTCTTTATTTGGAGATATGGAGCGAAAGTTATGACCATTTGAATTTTTGCATGTCCGGATGAACAAGAGAATTACACGTGAAAGCTTTTGATTTGCTTTAGGAATTTTCTTTTCCTACATGAATTTTTCATTTTAATTTTTTGTTTTTATGGCTTTGAGTGCAAGTGATTTCCATTATGAAATGTGAGCCAATAATAAAATTCCATGCTCCTTCACCTTCTTGGATTGTTCTCTTACTTGAATTATTACCAAAAACATGATCCAATTAGAAATATCCACATTCCCCACACTATCAGAATGTTTGATAACCTTGACTGACCCCAATGAAATATGTGACAACGAGAAAGCTCTGTACTCCTTAAAATCTCATTCTATTTGATAACCTCAATCGATATCCATGAAACGTGAGCCAATAAGGAAGCTCCATGCTTACTTCACAATTCACTTTCATTTACAAAAACTTATTAGAGTGTGAAGAATAAACCAATGAGAAAGCTCCATGCACCTTTGTGTTGTTAACCTTATCAAAGTGCAAAGCATAAACTAATGAGAAAGCTCCATGCTACTTTGGATTTTGTAGTTTCGGTATCTCCTACTTTTGTGTTTTATTTTCATTGCTTGCATGGGTCAAGTCTTAACATCAAAAATTCTATTTGAGTAGACTTTATTTTTGGCTTCATAAAAATGTTGTCACATATATTACCTTGACTGACAAGACCACCCAAACCCAAAGCCTTATAAAAATCAGTTCATTCCATGAACTTGATGTCGTTAGATCCCATCTTCTTACCTTACACTTTGTAATGGTGACATGTGTACACCTTTAGCCATTGATCTTGTACCATTTTAATATCCCCTAACTTCACCACATTTCTATCAGACCATGCTACATTTTTCTACCTTACCATGGAACCGTAGTTTTATGAAACTTGGTACATTCCGCGGACTTAAAGACCACAAAAATTGAATGATTTTGAGAGGTATGGAATCTCACCATGTGTCCTCTCCTTCATGTTCATTTTAATTTCTTGGTGGTGGAGATATTTTACATCCATTTGAATGTCCCAGGATTTTTTAAAATGGGTAAGTCCATTTTAAATTTGTAATTTGATGTTAACTACATGTTCTTTACCTTTGAGAAATATGTAAGCATATCTCAATCACTAGAATTATGAAGCTTTTATAATTTAATCAATCATTCCATTAACCAATCCCTGGGGAATTATTATGGTTTCAATTGAAGAAATAAGGCTTGAAAAGATTGTAGGTTTGAGCTCAAAATTCACAGAGAAGATCTAATATTGAAAAGATTTTTAATTCATCTTAAATTATTGGCAAATATTTCATTTCATTTTACTCTTCCAAAATTTCTGCCGAACCCTTTATTTTTACTTTGACATGGCACAAAATTTCTTACAAATTGATAATTCTCCTTATCTTAGACTAATCTTCAAATAAATGGGAACAATACGAAGCACACATGAAGGTTACATTTATAAAGAGTCTAATAAAAATAGCTTAATCCAGGGGACTTGATTGAGCATCAACACATTCTCTATGCTATTGATCTAATCTTGTAATCTAATTAGAGACTCATCTATCTCATAATTCTTTCTCAAGGAAGATTCAACATCTAAGGATTTACCCATTGCTTGCACTTCTAGGATCTCTTCAAGTGATTAAACTTGCTTCTCAATGACCTTATCTCGATATCGATTGTTAAAAGCACAATAGACTGAGAGGGGGATGAATCATTCCTACAATAATTTTCACTTCATTTATCAAACCATGCATTCATCATTTAAAACCATGTGAGATTATTAAGATAGGTAACATTAAATCACAAGAGCATGAAATAAGATACATAACAATTAAACACCATGTGTGAGTGGGAAACCATCAAGGGAAGAAAACCCACTAAAAATCATTTCTTATATTACACAAATAAATGACTCAAGTGAATATTACACATCATAAGAGACTTCTTTAGTGAGGCACAAACCCAAATAGGAGCACCAACCCCTAAACCCTTATTGATATTACTCACAACAAGATACTTGCATGAATATGAGTCATCAAAAATATTTTGTAGAAGAATGACCACTAAAAATGTGTTGATCTCCAGCTTATTGTGATCACAAGATTTATCTCATAAACATATCAAACCCTCTTCAACTTTTCTCTCCTTCAACTCACTCTATCTTGATCTTTCATGAATTGATTTTGATTCAAACCCTTCACACACGCTCTCTATCCTTCTTCATAATTTTTCACACATTCTCTTTTCTCTCTTGATTCTCTTGAACAAATTTTTGTCTCTCACCTAGGTTGTATGTTTCCCTCTTGCTCAACTAGTTAAAAATGAACTAAAACAAGAACTTTATATGCTTCTCAACTCAAAAACACAACATAGGTTGGTACAAACTAGATATATAAACTAATACAACTAAAAAAAAATCACATTCAATCACATCCATAAAATTTACCCATGTAGGTTGGCAAGCACCAAGATAACCAAATAAGAAAAAATAGGCTCAAAACCCCATCGCTTGGCTCATCAAGAACCTCCAAACTCATCACCATTATTTTTCAATCCTCCAAAGGCCTCAAACATGTCAAATATATCATAAAAAAATCATCCATGCTCAAAGATTAGCTTTAACCAATCATTTTCTTCACAATCTAATCAAGAAGGACCATTTCCTACATAAAGCAATTGTTTCCAAGAATCAATCTTCTCGTAACATGCTCAAGATCACCAAAAACACCTCAACTATGAAATTTGACCACTAATTGTAAATTATTTGACCTGTATAACACACATATTATTTCTATACATCATGAAACATCCAACAAAGCAAACCAAACCTCTTTTCCTCCTCACCAAATTAATCTTCCCATAACATAGTTTTGGAAACTCAAATAGTTTGTACACTTGTTGTCACTTTAAACAACTCCAAATTCATTCAATAGGAACAAAATTCATCCCTATTCACTCTCCAATAGATATCAAGCATCATAAAATCCAAAACATGAGACTTATATATCAATTTTATCAATTAAAGCAATCTTGTCCTGAAATAGTAAAACTAGGTCTTCACAAACCGAGCTAGTTCATGTGTCAAAAAAACTCATCAAGAGAAAAACAATACATAATTAGAACTATATTTGAAGCTACTATTTAGAGTGGAAACCCTTTAACCAGGTCAATCGTGCAACTACTCAAAACTTCCCCTTTTAAGGCCCAAAAATTAGTCTTCATAAATAGGACGAACTTGTTCCTCTAGGAATTTAACCATGACTGAAACTATAATGTACATCTAGTAAAGCTCCCAAAATCTAAACAATGTTTATTTAATCAATGCCTTCAATGGACAACTTTTCTATAAAATGAAAATCTCTAGAAACTATCCTTTTATATTGGGGTCCATATATTGTCACATATTATAACATACCTTTCTATAAATATAGAGGAGTCCTCTCTAACCTCCAATCATAAATTTTGTTAATGGAATCAAGAAAGGCTCGCTAAAACCAACTTTCTCCAAGTTTCTTTTGAACTAGGGTTTCAAACCACTTTACCTTCTTAACAATCATTCATGAAAACATGACCATCAAATCACAACATTATTTATTAAATTATTATTATATAAATGGAAAAAAATCCCTAAAACCTTTGGGTCCCATGAAAATCACACAATTCACAATGAACATCAGAAGGTCCAATTTTAGCACAAAAACACTCTAGAAAACCTAGATTTAGCAAAAAATTCATATCTTTCAAAATATTCTTCACTTTTAATTGAAACTTGTCATGAATCATCATGAAAACATACTATACCTGTGATTACTCACCATATAGATCAAATATGTTTGAAACTCTCTAACCATAGTGACTTACTGTGTTTTCCTATCCTATCTTCACCTTCTTACTTCCCAAAGACCATGAAACAACACCAAAACTCAGTGAACTTACCTAAATCTCAGCATACACCTTATTTATACCATCACCATGTTTATACCATCATTCACCATGAATTAATTTCTCCATTTCTCATACCTCCATTTCATACCACATGCTCTAGGACCGGAATAGGCCTAGAATAACCCAACTCAAGTTATACAACTCATGAACTAACCATGATAACTCATTACGAGACTCTTGGAAACTATTCACACATCATAATAACCATGATGGACCTCATAAAAACCTTTAATAAACATTTAAGGACTCATACTATGACCATGCACACTTGAACCATAATCCATAACACTAGGAATTCACCAAGAATGAAACTACTAATAATCCTTCATGTTTGACATTTGACTAACACATCATGGAGACTAATATGAAACCATGAAACCCTTTTCCATAAATGGACTTGAATGAAATGAAAAACTAATAAACAATGGCAAATATTTATCTCACGTTCACTAAGATTAAAACTTCTCCTAAAATGGAAACCTATACAAGAAACCTAGTTCCTTCATACAATTTTTATGCCTTCATGTCCTTATAAGACATTTACGCTTGATAAGATAATTTTCATGTTATTGGGAAGATTTTTTTAGAACCCCTTTATATTTGGCTAAGGGTAGTAAGACAATAACCAAAAATGGAAATCAAGCCACATTGGTGAGATCTCTTCCTCTTCCTTGGAAAACTTCCTTGATCATGTTTAGTTGCGTTCAGTTCATATAGTATCTACAATATAAAATCACATCCAACAATAAAAGGAGGCTTTAATTTAATGTTTTATGCGTATTTATCTAATCTTTACTTTATGATTTATCATGGCATTTTTGTTGGATTAACTATGTTATAAATCTACTTGGTGTTAGGTTCTTTTAAATAACAAAGTATTAATTTAAACACATACATATGTAAAATCTTGTGGGACACCCCTTTGTGTCATGCACATTATTTATTTATTCTTAGTTTGAATCTCCCTTTTACAAGTTCATTATTTCAATTATTTCAAATTATTTTGTTTGTGAGAATGTATCATGATGTTTAATAGTGTTGAGTGTTATTTATAGGTATTTAGGAGGAAAAATACTGTCAAAATTGATTCTTGATGAGAAAAATATGAGATTTATGTTATTTTTACTCCTTTGTGACATTTCTTATGTGCGTACATAGGTTCCTTATGCTAGCGTTCATATGTGCATGCTATTGTATCATTTTATGTGCTAACGTATAACTATCCTTACGCTAGTGTTCATTTATGTGTGTTTGTGTTCATATGCATGTGCCTACGTTTCAATGAATGCACTTGAGAAAAAATAAAATTATGCTTGCACGTAATTGCATATCCTTCCTTACACTAGACGTTTTGGCTATTTTCTATGATCTATGTGTTATTATTCATCATTCCATGCTAGCATTCATATCTACATGCTAGTGTCCCTTATCATGCATTGGTGTCCCATTGATTTCTAGATTGCATGTACTAGTGTCTATCTATGTGCGCTAACATCCTCTTGTATACACATGTATATCATTTCATGTGTCTACATCCATCACTATGCACTAGAGTTATGTTTTGTATTTTTTTGTCTACACTGTGTATTATTCCATGCGTTAGCATTCCCATGTGTGCCCTAACGTACTATGTCAATTTTTCTCAAAATTCCTAAAACTATCAGTTCTCATTTTCAATTTCTTGTTGATTTATACATGTTTCTAATTCTGATATACATTTTATTTTTTTAAATTAAAGATAACATTTCAATTATGTTTTATAAATCTCCTTTTTGATATAGTTTGATTGAAACTATGTATGCTCTTCTCTTGTGATTTTAAGTGATCTATAGAATCATAATTGAAAATGATTTTGGATGCTAGTCTAACATTTTGGTTGTCATTTGAAAATATGGCTAACTCTTGATACCATGGTATAAGACTTCCACATTGGTTTAATTTGATCGAACACTGTATATGCTCTTCTCTTGCACTCCCGAGTGACCTTGAGAAATAAAAATGGTTAAGATCATTGATATTTTTCTAACATTGTGGTAATATGGAAACCTACTAGACCTTTGAGTGTAGGAACATTTACGATTTTTGATGATAAAATTAAAACAAATTACTAATGCTTTGCGTAGGTTTCCTTGTTCAAAGAATAACATTAAAGAGAATTTTTTTTAAATAAGATAAAAAATGAACAACTCACAGCTAGTGTATTTTTATGTCCGGATAAGGGCTAAAACCCATCCACTTTAAACTATGCAAGGGATTTTTCTTTAGCCATAAAACGTATTATGAGGAGTACTATAGAAACCCCAAGGTATTTGGAACACCGAGGAATTGGATGATGAAACAAGAAGTGCCCCAAACACCTACTTGACTAGTAAAACTCATGAGGAATATAAAAATTATCCATATAAGGCATCTTTCATTAATTTGATTGTGGGGTAATGGTATTTTGTTTATAATTTATTCTTACAAAATAAAACCTCTCTTAGAAAAATATTGGTAAGTTTTGAGAACAAAATCCCTAAGAAGCTATTTGACATTGGTGCTAAATTTTCCATATCCATTATAATTGGTATCAAACCCTTACTAAGGAAAACTTTGTCTTAGTTTCCACCTTGTTTTAGAAAATGGATAAACTCTACCAAAGTTTTGGTGTGTATTTTTTGTTATGAAACATGTCCCATTTTTTCAAAATTTTCATTCCCTTTTTATCCAAATTTCACTATCTGAAGTGATGCCAAAGTTGTTTTGACCATTTTTTGATACTTAAGCTTTGTTTTTTTAAACTTGATTTTAGTTTTGAAAGTGTGTTATTACACTATCAAAATCATATCAATCCATGTTTATACTTAAATGTTTTTTTTCTCAAACTTGATTTAAGTGTTGAAATTGTGTTGTTGTGCTATTCAAATTTGCCTAGTTACTAAAAAACTTTTGTGGCATTCACACCTACTAAAATATTCCTTTGCAGTCGTTACTCTACTATATTTTCATCAATAATTTTTACATTCAAACTTGAAACTTGTTTTTTAAGCTTGATTACATGTCAAAATGGTTTCTTTATGATGTCTTGTTTTCTTAGGTTCCCTTTGGAAAATCATATGAAGATCCCTTTATTTTCAAAATTTCTAGTTTTTGTAATTACACTTCTCAAATTGATATGTAACTTTTGTCAAAGTATGAAGGAGTTAAATCACACAACCTAGGTATAGGAATTCATATAAAATGATTTCAATCAAGATTATATCTCAGGTGGTTCCTCACACTATTGACAATAGGGAACCTATTATATTTTCCACTTCCCCCTTCATCTCATAATCAATTATATTCTTCTAAATCTCCTAGTCATTTTAATTTTTATTATTCTCCTAATTAGTTCTATTCTTATGATTCTCCTCAGACTCTTGAGCCTCATCCAATTGAATTTATTCTAAGGAAAAATTAGTCACCCAAACTAAATCTTCCTCCTTTGAAAATTCATTTAACTTAAAATTCCTCTAATCAATCATCCAAGTTGACCCCTATGTTACAATCCACTATCTTTCCACAATATCCTATTTTTATAGATGCATTATGTCATCTTCTAAACAAACCAATGCCAAACTTTCCTAAATCCATATCTAATTCCACTCTCGAGACATCTAAATCTGAATCTACTTTGTCTCTTGAAACTTCTTATTCTACCAATCCAAATATAAACTATCTTTGGATGTTAATTATTTTTATTCAACTTTATATTATTGACCAACAATGATCCATATCGATCGATTTATTTCAAAATGAAGAAGTGATCAAATAATTCATGGGGTTACATTATGAAATTCCTCTAGAGGATCATGAACAAGGATTCAACATTGACCTTGATGCGTATGCATATTTTGAGGAAGGGCTGATTCCTATGATCAAAAAAAAGAGGAAGGGCCTAATATCGTCAAACTTGATCCTCCTCTTGTTCTTCCCTCGTCATATTTTCCATTACATGGTGGAACTCCTGGTCTATCATGATACCTAGCCTATCATCTCCTTACCCAATCATTCTTTAGATATCAAAATTACTCCATGAGAATCTCTCATTGGGTCAACCCCAGGTAGCCCATCATCTTCAATCCTTGGGCCACCTCCTGGTATCCCATTATCTTCTCTCTATGTGTCACCCTCCTAATATCCCATTATCTTCTATACTTGGGCCATGTCCTAGTAGCCCAATATGTTCTAAAATTAGGCAACATCCTAGCATCCCATTATCTTTTATATGTGGGTCACCTCTTGGTAGCCCATTATCTTCTATATTTGGGCCATGTTATATTATCCCTTCATCTTATATCTATGGGACACCTCTAGGTATCCCATTGTCTTCTATTTATGGGACACCTCTAGGTATCCCATCATCTCTCTATTCTCAAACCACCTCCTAGAATATTACCATCAACTCTAAGGCCACCTCTTAGCTTGTTTCCTTTAATCCTTGGACAATATCCTATTAATTTTTCCTATCATCCCTCTATCAACAACTGTGGAAAGCCCACCATCATCCCTAACACTCTTATCATCAATCAAAAGCATTCACTTTATTCTCCCATTTCTCGAGACCAACTAAATCATGCATTAACTTGTAAGAAGAAAAAATAGTTTCTTTATCAACCTAATACAAAAATCCAAAGATCTCTAAATATCTCAAGAAATCAAACACTTACAAATCCAATTCGTAAATACAAATAAAAATGCACACCAATTCCAATACTAAATATAGTGAAAAATGCATAAATCTATGGATAGGGAACTCAAGCTCCCATACACACAATCCATATTACAAGATAGGTCACATCACTTATCGAATATGATATCCCCATGATCATTGATATTATATATTACTCACTCTTGATAAACAAAATCTCCTAGTGTCCCTCATCAAAAAAATCATAAACATTATTATTGCATCCTATCATATGAAGTGACATTGTTGGTCCCAACCTTCTAATCCATCCTATTATTTTCTTCCTACCTTATCATGGATCACTTTCATCATATTTATCCCTATTTCATCTATTTCTATCATCTCCTTGATGCTCAGAAATTACTCTCTTTTTGTGGTTTACAATCACAAAATTGTCAAAATATTAAAAATCAAAACCATCAAATATCCATAAAAAAGAAAAACATTACAACAAAATCAAAGGTACAAACATCAAACATTGCAATCAAGTATTACATACACGTGGATGTTCTTTCCTTTCTTTCTAATTCTATGTAAATTACCCATAATTTTCATTCTTTCGGTGATCTATTGGTTAGTCTATTCGTACTCATTATGGGTCATTGATCTCTATTGCATATTTTTGACATTGGTATTTCATTACCTTAGTAAATTAAATAATGAATAACCTCTTACAAATCCTATCACCATCATACATTTAATAAGCTTGGTACAAAGACATTTGGATGTATTTGTTGAATCTAGTCAATTTCATCATCACAATCACTTCCACATCCTTCCATCAAGCCATCATTGGTTCTTAACCCCTTATCAAAAAAATGAGAGATATGAACTAAGTTTTGAAAAATAAAAAATCAAGCAAAAATAAAAAATAAAAAAATAAAATCAATATATAACTCTCACTTTTCGTATTTCTAGTATCTCTTTGGGGCTATGGAATCCACAGTTAGTGATAGAGAAATGTTACGACTAGAAAAAATAACATCTCCATTAGGGATATAGACACCTAATTGGAAGTGGATAACTGCACGTCTCTCCTTCCACCCTCCATTCAAAAATCACATTTTAAAATAAATCATTCCTACACATTGGCTAGTTTGTCATCACTATTTTCTATCATATATTAACTTGAGAAGTTATTAATTTCCTTGTGCACACACTAGATCTCAATGAGAAAAGAGGACTAATATGTTAGTAGTTATTGTTTGGTCCATGTTTAGACTCTTGATTTATTCTATGTCTTGTCTCACAATTTATACCTTTGGCTCATCACCTTTTCATCACTAATTGTTTAGTTACATTTTCCATATCCATCCATAGCATTCATATTATTATTCTTCTTTGTTCAGAACATCCATGTGTATAAGATTTCCTTTTTACCATGTTTGAGGGAAAATTTATCTCGCTTTAATAAAATTCTTCCTTTTCTATTTACAATCTATTTTTGGTAATCTTGCACTAGGGGCATGCTCTCTCCTTCCTACTCTTCATTGGCTTGAGTTCATCATCATGTTGAACCTATCCTTCATGGCCTTGATCTGGCTTATTTATATTCTTATATATGTGTGGTATTTTCCCTTTTATATTATCATGACTCACTAGGGTCATCTTTACATCTTCGTTCTTCCTGTACATAGCTTCATAAAACTCTCACAAAACCCTAAAAATTCACAAAATCCACTGAAAAGTCGAAAAGAATTGGTAAAAATCGAAAATCCAAAAACATTGGTAAAACTTCCAAAATCCAAAAACATTGGTAAAACTTCCAAAATCCAAAAACATTAGTAAAACATCAAAAATCCAAAACATTGGTAAAACATCAAAATCCTAAACATTCACAAAACGCAAAATCCTACAAAATTGAAATATATACTACAAAACATCCTATCTCAGTTCTTGCTAGTTCTTATGGATGACATGATCATATTGTTATCTTCCTTCATCAACAAACCTATATTTCTTGTTGTGTCTATCTTCCGACATATATTGTTTCTCTAGGCGTTTCATAGTGCACATTTATTTTCATGGGACTTATATGTCCTTCATCTATTCCCTTGCATGTATCCTTTCTTGGGACATCATTTTACCCATTTTCCTATAACTTGAACATCCTGGGAACTGAATCTGGATTAAAAAAAACATTGGTACAACTTTCTTGAACATTGTTTGTTTGTCTATTTTTTGTCTACTTGTTTGTTTACTTTTTCGTATTGCTTTTTTCTATATTTTCATTTGAGTCATTCCTTTAGTAAGGAACAAAAATCAGTATTATGGCTCTTCATGTCATTTTATCCTATTTTGTATGCTTATATCAAATGAAATGATACTTCTGAGCCAAGATGGTATGTATCCTATGTCACAATCTTCCCATTCTTCATCTATCTTATATTCCATTCTAACTAACTTTCTACCTGTCATTTTCTAATTCTTCTAATTGTTCATCTGAGACATAATTATCAAAGTGACTCGTTTCTTCCCTCCCCCTCCCTTACTTCTCCCACTTGAGATAAGGGATCCAATTCAATATTTTTTATTCAAACAATGGCCAACTAAGCTAATTTTGAATCCCTTTTTCCGTTGTGAGTTTTTATTCCATGAGATTTGTTAAGAAAATCATATCTTGTCATCACGATATTCTTGTCTTCTTGCATGATTATTTTTCTCTTCTTATTTTTGAGAATCAATTTCCCTCTTATATCACCCCATCGACACTCAAGGGGCATCATCATCCATCCTACTAATATTTCTTCTACTCCTTCAAATTGTCTAAAATTGTCTACTATCTTTGAAATGGCGTCACTTACACTACACCACATCAAAGAGGGGAAAATATATACACCTAAATATGAATATGTAGTTTTAAGGATAAAATTGAACTAATTATCATATTTCCCATAATTTTGTTATAATTAGTGGTCTTTTGTCTAATTAGCTAACATTCCCCTTCATCTCAGTCAAATATCAACACTTCATTAATTAAATATCCTTCCCCATCCTAGATTCCAAATAAAGATACTTTGTTACTTATAATCCTTTTTAATTAATTAATTAAGGCTTTAAATCCCATATTTAACTAATAAAACTTCTTATTAGTTAAAATATCCTTATAAACCCTTCAAATTCTACTAATTTCCTTCTAAATCATCTTCAAATGGATTCTTAATCTTAACTTGATCTATTAATTAATCATATTTGATTAATTATATCACCCCTAACTCCCATGAGTTTCTAATATCTAATTAATCTCTTTAATCATACTTTTCCCTTTCTAAATCCGGTTGGCCTTTATCCCACATTCACTAGGATGTAAGCTTATCCCAAAATGGAAAGATATATAAGAAACCTAATGCCTTCCTAAAATTTTTACACCTTCATGTCCTTGTAATAAATTTTCACTTGATAATAGAATTTTCATGTTATTAGAAACCTTTGTTTAAATCCCCTTTCTAGTTATCCAAGAGCAGTAAGAGAAGAAGAATAAAAATGACTATCAAGCCATATTGGTGAGATCTCTTCCTATTCCTTGGATAAATTCATTGATCTTTATTATTTGTGGTCAGTTCATAAATGAAGTATCTACAATCTAAAATCACATCAAACAATCAAAGGAGGTTTTCATTTGATGTTTGATATAATGTTTTATGCATATTCAACTAAGATTTCCTTTATGCTTTATCATGATGTTTTTATTTGATTATATAAGTTTTGAATATACTTAGTGTTAGGTTCTTTTCATTAACTTAGAATAGTTTCACATGCATACAACTCCATGCCCATTGTAGCTAGTTTGAGTTTATTTAACTAGATTTAAAATAGTGTCAAAAAATTGTATCTGTAGGTGAAAATCTGAAACTATTGAGAAATTTTATGTAATATCCCCTTGAAACAAATGTATAGAAGGGTCAAGACCATACATATGGTATTTACCAAAGTGTACGGTTTAAAACTTGTGTATTTTTTCCTTATTTCTTTGTTTGACTATTTTTCTAAGTACATATACCCTATTTATACCTATTTGTTACCACAAAATTTTACTTGTTTCTTTTGTATGTGTAGAATATACACATATGAATACCCTCTCTTTTGAGGCATGCAAGAAAACCATGTTGAACACTTGGCTCAAAATAAAATATGTGTACCTATGCATAAGATGTCTAAAAATAGTAGAAAATTATAGAATGATGAAGAGGTGCCCACCTTGAAGAACTTGTATGTAAAGATTGAAGTTTTTTTCATGGTATAAACCATGGTGCATAATAAAATAAATGATAGTGATAGATCGAAACAATATAGATGATAAAAATAGTAGTACAAATGCATGTAGGATAAGAAAAGTACAACAATAGTAAATTCAAATGTAAAAATAATGCAAATAATGTAACTATAAATGCATAAAGCCAGAAACATGGTACACCCATTGTGTCACAAGACAATCAAGGAAAATGGGTCTATAAACAAGATCAAACAAGATAGGCATAAAGAAAAAAATATGGAACACACACGACATCACAAGAAAATTGAGGCACATAGGCCAAAAGGAGTGGAATAATACAGTAGTAACACACACACACAAGTAAATATGAATGAAAACTAAGAGTGTAAGAACATGATGGTTGTTCAATAAATGGAAAGGGTCATCTTGAATTAATCCAATTTACCATATCGCTATTGGAAAGAAGAAATTTGTATTGTTGTCTATATTCTTAATATATGTCAACTAAGAGTGAATAATGACAAGACTCCATATGAACTATGGAAATGAATACCAACCAATGTGGAACATTTTAGAGTCTTTGGATGTAGGTGCTTCATCAAGAGGACTAAAGAAAATATTGGTAAGTTTGATTCTAAATCTGATGAAGGTATATTTTTGGGTTATTCCTCAAGAAGTTCAACCTATATTTGCTATAACAAGAGGTTGAAAACTATAGTTGAAAGTGCAAGTGTGAAATTTGATGAATCTTATCCTATGAGATTTTATTCCAATAAAAGATAAGAACCACATGAGAATGATTTTAAAGAAGAAAAATATTATGTTGTTTAAGAGTAAAAATAAGAATATAGTGATGAAGAAATGATAGAAACTAAGGAAAATTAGGAGAGATCATCCTGAAAATCAGATTTTGGGAAAGAAAGACGCTAGAGTTACTACAAGAAAAGAATTGGTAAATCTTCAAAATAAATATAACTCAGATTTTCTTTAAAAAATTGAACATAAAAATGTAGTAGAGGCTAAAAAGATGAATTTTGGGTTAAGGCTATGAATGAAGAATTAGATCAGATTGAAAAGAATAAGACTTGGGAACTTTTACCTAGACCAAAAGATAAGAATGTGATTGGTTCTAAGTGGTTGTTTAGGAACAAACTAAATGAAAATGGAGAATTCATAAGAAATAAAGTAAGATTAGATTGTAAGGGTTATGCTCAAGTAGAGTGAATTGATTATGATGAGAATTTTTCTCCAATATCTAGAATGGAAGCAATCAAATTATTTTTTATCATATGTAGGATTTAAAGGTTTTAAGGGATATCAAATGGATGCAAAATATTCCTTCCTGAATGGATATATTAATGAGGAAGTATATATGGAACAACTTGATGGTTTTTCCTTTACTGATAAAGAATATTTTTTGTGAAAATTAAACAAGGCACTCTATCGTCTAAAAAAATATCCTAAAGCTTGGTATGAAAGGATTGACAAGTACTTTACTAAACAAGGTTTCAAGAAGGGAGTTTCTAATAGAAACTTATAAATTAAGAGTGAAGGAGATCCCCTACTGATTTTTGTGGTACATGTGGATGATTTTATTTTTGTGGAGGTAATTATCAAATGATTCATGATTTTGCTAAATCTATGAAGAAATAATTTGAGATATCTATGCTTTGTGATATTTCCTTCTTCCTTAGAATTCAAATAAGTCAATCAGATAAAGGTATATTCATCTCTCAATCCAAGTACATCAAGGAAATGATTAAGAAATTTCAAATGGATTATTGCAAACCTATTGTTACTCCTATGATTAAAAATGTAAGGTTTACAAGGAAGATGATTCTCCTAAAGTGAATCAATCTACTTACAAATCTATGATTGGTAGCTTTCTCTATGCCACTGCCTCAAGAAGATATTGTAAAATTTATTCGGATATTTTGGAGGTTCGAAGAGGATCCTAGAGAGTCACATATTCAAGCAATGAAAATAATATTTAGATATCTCAAAGACACTACTGAGTTTGGATTGTGGTATCCAAGAAGTAAATTTTTAATTGAGA
This sequence comes from Taxus wallichiana var. yunnanensis, assembly GCA_018340775.1. Lineage (NCBI taxonomy): Eukaryota > Viridiplantae > Streptophyta > Pinopsida > Cupressales > Taxaceae > Taxus > Taxus wallichiana. The sequence goes on from CM031242.1 coordinate 315,897,462, forward strand.
TCTGATTCGATGCTTTGATTGGGCACAAAGTATGGATGATAGAAAAATTACTAGTGGTGGTGCATTATTTTTTAGTTAATGTCTTGTTTCTTGGTCAAGAAAGAAACAATCTCTTGTGGCACTCTCAACTTGTGAGGATGAATATATCATTTCTACTCATTTTTGTTCTCACGTTGTATAGACAAAAAGACTTTATAGGACTACAAGATTAATTATGATGGACCTACATCCATTCTATGTGATAGCACTAGTGCAAATGGTGTATCTAAGAATATAATTTTTCACTCTAAGACAAAGAAAATTATAATTAAGTATCACTACCTAAGATATCTTGTGAGAAAGGGATATATCAAATTGAAACATGTATATACAAAGGAGGAAGTGATTGATATATTGAAAAATTCCCTTCCAAATCCCACAGATTGATTATTTAAGAGAAAAGTTGGTAGTAATATCAGTTCCTCAAAAATATTGATTGGTTTTGTAAAGTGTAATAGGGAGCAAGAAATGAGAAACATATTCTTCAAAGAAGTTGTTGGCTGGTATGTACTAGTAATATGTCTTGTTCACCATATAAGAGGATTTTGTCTTCATTATGTTCAAATATCATAGTTGCAAAGTTTTTGTGAGTCAATTGTGAGATCCGATGGAAGAAGTTTTCTTAATTTATCTAATCTAAGTCACAAGTGGATGTTATAAGTTTGTAATAAGTTGTAAACTATATGAGTTAGGTTAATCAATATATCTAAAATGTGTGTGAAGTCTTGATAGGGTGTTATTTGTCATGGTGTGTTTTGAGTCAACTTGGTTGTCTATATTCGGTCTCATTCTTATTAGGTGCACTAGGGCATGTTATTTAGTGTGGTGTGTTATTAGGTCTTATACGATGTGTTTATAAAGGTAAAAATAACTCTGAAAAGTGTTCTGGAGTTGTTTTTGTGCCATCAATGGTCATGAATTGGTTATTTAGAATGAAAATGGATATCTATGCAGAGCTCTTAAGAGTTTATAATGCAAAATCAAGGTGATTCTTGGTGAGTAAGTGGTATTTTTGTGTACTAATAATGAAAAAATTGTTCTTAGGGAGATAAAAGGTGTGAATACAATGATGTTGGTATAATTTGAGATCATGAGAGAAAAATATTGCACTTTAGAGGTCTCTTTGCCTTAACTGGGTGTTAACAGTCCATTGTGAGTGGTATATGGAGAAAGATGGATTTGGTTGAGAAAATGGTAGTCTCTAGAGATAAAATTATGTACAAATCTTATAGAATGTGTGTAAATTATGGTGCAAGTGGTCCCAAACCATGAAGTCTCTAAGATTACTAGATATCTTTGACAAAGTTGTGACTTGATAGAGTTAGTGCTAAAAGGCCTAATTTGTAATATCTATTTTGAAAATAGGGATGATTCCCTTAGAATGTGTTCTCAAGGTGTATGATGGAGCTAAAATGGATAAAATGGCATCTATATTAGGTATTTTATCCTCGTGAATTCTTGTATGCCAAAATTTATGCTTGATTTTCAAGTACCTGGGCTAGTAGACTATGACTGTGTATTTGATGATGTGAAGAAGATATGGTGATTTTGTGAATGAAATGTCTGATCCCATAGAATATGTGCAATACTTTAAATGTTATGAATGTGTGTAAGAAGAAAATTCAAATACATATTGTTTTTTTATCTTGAAACTCATCGTTGGTGCTTATATATTGGATTTGCATGTGTATGGATTATCCTGCACCTATAGGTCACTATTTATGGACTTCAAGTCTTTTAATGTAATGAGTGAATGTATGATAAGAAAAATGGTGCTCTAAGTCAGAGGTGAAAATTCACATGATCAACTTCATACAGAATGGAAATAAAAATGGATGGGTAAAAGATATTCATGATGAATTTGTGTTATTGAATTCGCTATCTACATGTGCATGGTATACTCGGAGGAAAAACATGTTGTTTATTCAAGTATAGGTTTCATTGTGCATTATTCTTGTTGTTTCATAGACATAGGACCATGATTATGCATTGGTGAATATATCATTATACCTTGAAAATAATTTGAAGATGATCTCAAAGTTAATAAGTTTTAGAGATTTCTTTTTATTTTCTTTGCAAGCAAAATAATTTACTACATGTATGAACAATGTATATAAGAGGCAGAGTATGATTCTTCATAGGTGTGAGGTATGTATTAAGATCATTTATGAATTATCTTGATGTTCCACATGGTGTATGTCATTAAAGTTTTCAAATGGGTATTTAGTGACAATGCCATGATAGTGTACTACCAATTTTTTTCCTCAAAGTCAACATACAAGCCTGTAGGTGCTTAATAAGGTATGATGGTAGTGTAATTGAAGAGTTTCAATGTTTTCTATGCTTAATAAGGGTAAAAAAATTAATGTAAGTTTGTATCTTGGAATTTTAAAGTCAATATTGAGCCAAATCAATGGATCCGCACCTAAGTCGATTGTTATAATGCTAGATTGGCTCAAAAGGTTGTGTCTACAGGAAAATATAGTACACATGGTCTCTTCATGTCGGGGAACATGTTTTTCTGTTTCTAGAAGATGGTATTTGTGTTATCAATACATTGGAGGTATGTTGTAGATATTTCTCCTCATAAGTAAGTATGTTAAAAGCACAAATGCACTATCTTAGTCAATTATGATTTGTTATGCACCGAGAAAATGGTTCAAGGTAGTACCTAAGTGATTAAAGTGATTTTATAAAATGTTATCAAGGTAAGAATCTCATTTTTGTGCTTATCTATTAGAGGTGGTGGTATTAATTATAGGGTAAGTAATTATATGCTCTATTATGGTGTGATATTTGGTTGAGAAGTTGTCAAAAATTGTCCTAAGACCACTGATGAGTTCATTCAAGGAGATATGATCTCAAGCTATGTTGAAGGCTAGATGCATGTGACTAAATAAATTTTTTGTATCTAGATAAGCAATTGTGGCATAATAATGAATGTAACATGGACTTTTTTACCTCATACATAACATTTTTGGCTTGTCCATGGTGTGGTTAGTTCAGATAGTGCCTAGTTACAATAATTTCAATAAAGACAAAAAGGCCTATAAGGTGAAATGACTTGTTATGTGAGCTTAGAAGGTGGAAAATGATGAATCAATTCAAGTAAAGGTAAGATGATGTTTCTTTCATTTTTATTAGCATGTTTAGATGGTGTAAATTCTTGGCCCATGGGGTGCATAGTGGCTTCTTGCTTGCAAAGAAGAAAAATGAAGATTTGAGTGTAAATATCAAGTATTTGTGCTTGTTTGAGACCTTTGGTTCATGTTTTTAACAAAGAGGTGATACTATAAAGATGAGAAATTTGTAGATTATGCAGGCAAAAATATAATTTTTCATTAATGTAAAAATGGGGAGAAGTTTAAGTAGTTTTCCATTTAATGATAAAGGGGAGATTGTTGGCATACTACTACATAGGTGTTGTCATTAATTAAATACCACATTAATGAAAAAGTGGATGATGGAGTATTGTAATATGATGCTCAGAGTGATTATGACATGAAAAATCAAGTATATTTTTGGGTTGTACGGGTTGATTCAGTGAGGATGGCTTGTTCTAGCAAGCTTATTTAGGTGACCTAGTTAGCCTAGGTGATGGTGTGATGGTGCATGGTGATTGGAGCTTCTTGGTTACTTTATAAGCTTGTTATAATGATGGAGATAATTTTTGATAGTTATTGGGCACACATATAAGATTCAGGGGTGCAGATACAGGTTGTTGACTATGTTTTAGGTGTTCATTTAAAGTAGGTATATATGCTATGAGCTATGAGCTCTAGATATGGAGCTATATGAGTTCATGGATGAATTTATTCATGTGTATCATGATTTATCATGTATTTTTTGACAATTTTTAGTGTTTTCATGATGATTTATAGTGTTATTTCAGTTGACCCTAGCTTTTACAATGCAAAACCCTAAGGGGTAGCTATGCAAGTCTCAGTGGATAGAAATATTGAGAGGTAATTATGACATTATGATGATTTTATATGTTATTATAATTTTTACTTGTCATGTGAGAAAAAATTTAGGTTTTGATGATGTGAATTTTTCAAGATATGAGGTTTTTGGTGAAATAGGGTCAAGAACTAGTGCATTTCCAGCTCAAATTGGAACTTTTGATGCTCACCATGAATTGTGTTATTTGCATGGGACCTTGTGGATTTAATGGATGTTTATAAATTTATTATATAAGGTTTGAAAAAATAATGAGGTAATTTTGTCTTCACATTTTTATAAACAAATGTTACGAATGCAAACAACTTGTTATGAGTTTTAAACCCTAGCTTGAAAGTGGGTTGTGAGATTTTCTTCATAAGTGGAAATAATTGATTCATAGTGAATGGATTATGATTTTAAAATGTATATTAATCCTTTATATTTCAATAAAAGGTATGGTAGAGGTCATGGTGATGAGTGGATGTCACTCAAACATGTCGGCTTTCTACATACATTTGTTTTGGAATAGGGTTATCCAAAGGAGTTGACAAATAATTTGAATTTTTTTATAGTATGTGAGTTGATATTTATTTATAAATATATTTCAGGTTATTAGGATACATAAAAATGGAAAATTTTGCCCTATGAAGGTTGATTGGTCAAAGGCGTTTGAGGCTATAAAAAGTAGTCTTTAGTGAAATGGGCGTAACATGAGCTACATGTGTGGAGTTAGGAGGTGATTCAATTTGTGTTGGAAATATAATTCATATATATTTATAGAGATATAATTTTTTCTTCATGATGATGAGTTTTGTAATGGTTTCTAGGTCATTTTGTGGACAAGAATATTTTTGGCTATTCAGGACATAACCGATGTTTCTGAAGAATTAATTTGGTTAGAGCATGAGATGGATTAGATGATGCTATCTATTACCTTTAATGTGAAGAGGGATTAATTTTTAATTTAATTAATATATTTTTAGGTCTTGAAAGTGTTAGGAAGGGTGTTAACCTTTTACATTTTGAAAACTACTTTTTGGGCAACATGATTTGGTGAAGGAAAAAGTTGATTTAGTTTGATCCAAAGTTGGTTTTTTCAAGACTTATAAATTGGTTATAAGTTTTATAAAGGTTATTAAATTTCCATTTAGTGGAAAAACTCCATATTTGTGTTTATTCGGTGAGATCGTGAGGTCCAAAGTAAATTTTAGGGTCCTGAAGGGTGCTAGAAATAGGTGTTTTGAGAAGTATAAGAAGTAGTGGTCCCATTTAATGAAATAATATGATTGGTTGATGAAAATTGATATTGTGTATTATTTTAAAATTTATTTTAAACATATTTTATGAATTTTAAACCATGAATACAAAAAAATTGGTGTTAGGATATTTTTAGCATTCTAACGAGTTTTGGTATTTTTGGTGCATATCAAGAAGGGTTTTTGCTAGGCCAACCCATATCAAGTAACTTGTAGCTGTTATTTAAAATATATGGGGTTTTTGTATTATGTATTGGTCATGAAAAAAGAGGGATTTTTTTTTTGTTTGAATTTGAAATAAGAAGGATCTTATAAAAGCATATTTTTAGGTGGTTTGTGAGCTAGTTAGAGAGTGTGTGTGTGATGTGTTCAAGAAGTGTGGACTAGGTGAGATATTTTTAAAATTTTATGAAAATGAATTGAGATAATATAAAGTGTGTGATAGGTTGAATATTTATGGATATAATGTGTGCAAAATTTTAGATACTTGAGAAGTGAAGAAAGAGTGAGTTTATGAGGGATTGATCACGTAGGGTTTCAAGAAGTGTGAGATGAATAATTAGTCTCTATTATTTATGGAGGTAATATTTCAGAGATAATAAAATCATAAGGTGGTTTATTTGGTGATTGATCATATTGGGTGGCTATAGTCTCCTTGTAATGTATGAATAATGGTTTGAAGGGCTTGCATGCTAGATGAAGAAGTGATGAACCATTAGGAGTGGATGTAGGATGTGTAATAGAAATAGTCATTTTAGGAAGAGGAATGGAAATAACTATTAGTTCCCTCAATGAGGTATGAATAATATATGTAGGAATAATATATGTCTCTATATGAGAGAGTGAAGCATACTTAATTTTATCTCTTATAGCATTGAGGAGAAGATCAATATGAGTGGGATTCTCTTGTAGGAAATGTGTAATGTGTTGTACCTCATCTTTGGGAATATCATGAGAGTGTGTAGAAAGGTTATTATTACATCCTTCACCTTGTATAGGATCATAATTTATGGTAAACACAATATTATAAAATATATCTGCTAATAGGAACCTAGACAAGGGGTTATAGTACTCTAGTATATAATGACATAAGGGGAATACTAGCTCATAGTGGTGGAGTAATGATAACCCCTAGGTTGAAGAAAAATATTTTAGAATATTTGAGGGTTTATAATGATGATATATAGGTAAATAAATACAACACCAAGAGTGAAAAGGAAGATCATAAGAAATCCTTAGGGAAGGTAATGTGGATAGTAAGGTCAAATAATGTGTCGGGTTCACCAAAATGTTTACACCCTAGTTAGATTATGTGAAATATAATATTAGTGAAATGAATACATTAAAATATGTAAGGGTTATCTATTTAAGGTTATTCTAATTAATTAAATTCCAACATTGATTACTAATATTAGAACAACACATTAATACTTGCAATTGATGTAATAAATATGATATAAATTAAAAACACAAGGGGATGAGTGTACTTAGGAGATTGTAAATGATTTGAGGGAATTATTAGTATACATACTAGTAGAATTAGGAGATATGGGACTAATAGTGATTCATTTCTAGAACCTGTAATTAGAAACTACCCTAGTACTTGAATCATACACTTCTACTCGGACCATGCCATATGGTCTTGACCCTTCGTATAGTTTTAGGCCTTTTTAGATTCAATCTCTACAACTTCTTGAGATATTCACCTTCTTAGAATAGTGTTTTACATTTATCAATTAATATGGTACAATTTTGTTGTACATAAAGTAATGGATAGGTTATTTAACTATTGAGCATCCATTTGATCATGATCATGCTTCATTTAAAATGTCAACCGAAGAACATATATTTTAGAATAATGTTTGTGATACATATACAACATAGGTCTTCCCAAGAAAATTATTCTCTACCTCAAACTAAATAATGTTAGAATTCAAATTTAAGTCAAATGCTTTAAATTGAAATTTATAATCTAGAAGATATAAATATAACTAATGAAGCATACTAAATTTAGGTAACTATAACATGGAGAAATTAAAGTGACATTTTTACCTAACTTGTATGGGAATCAATTCTCAATTGTACCTCAAGTGGGCCCTCTTTTGAGTGAAATTGATATATATTTCCTTCCTAGGATAATCTTCTAGCTAGCTTAACACTTACATTACTCGAGATCATAAATAAATCTTTGAATAAATATTTTGGTTTCTATATTATGTCCTCCTTATTCTTATTCCAAAAGCAACCTAAATATAGGTATGTATACCCCATAGTCATATGAATATATCCTTCAACTCCTAATGTGTAGGAAGAGGATTTATTTTTAAAAAACTACAAATAACAAAAGGAACCGTCTTCTAAGAGTTATATTTGAAACAAAACAAATTATAATAAATGATGTATGCCATCCGATGAATGACTAATTCAATTAGTATGTTGATGATGTCCCTAAGGTGGAAAAATCTAAGTTAGAATTTTTTCTGCCCTATGTTTTGTTTCCTTTCCTAAGGTGGTTATGTTTGTTGGTGAAAGTTATTTGCAACCTAAACTATGAATCATCTTTTATGCTAATTGCCAGTTTTGGCCTTGGTTGTAGGTGATTTTATATCCTTTATTGTGGGATAGTTAGTTTCCCTTGTTGTGGGGTAGTTTTCTCACTTTTATACAAGATGTTTCACTAAATTTTATATGAAATAGTCCCAAATTTGGCTGCATCCTGAGTGTTAGCATACATCATAGTAAAAAGAACAACAAGAAATAAGAAATGATCATTTGTTTGGAAAATAATTACTTTAGTTTTCTATAAAGTTTGTTAATCAAAATATAGAACTAGTGCACATAGGATAAATATGTAGAAATAATGTATCTAATGGATGATTTGAAAGTAAAAATGATATGTTATTAAGAGGGATTGTTAATACATCACATCCCCCAACCACAAATATTACATGTCCTTAAGTAACTACATTTTTGTATATAAAATAAGTAAATTAATGTAAAATCAACGAGATCTATAACTCCTTCCTATTTTCATTTATAGAAACCTTTATAAGCATGCTAATGTTTCCCATATTCTTACTTCTTTGGATTCATCAAGTGGTTGATCACCCTTCTAGCTTGGGATAGGGTAGTAAAAATATGGTGGGTGGAAATTTAGAGGAATCCAACCAAATTGATACCATTGTGTAGAGGTAATGTGATGCTTGAATTTATTGAGGTTTGTTGTAAAATTATACACAAAATGTGGTTCTTTATTTTTTAATGTTGAGAGAAGATACTACCACCTTCTTCTTCATGTTTCCTAATATTTTTCCCAATTCTTGGCATAATTTTCATAAATAGTTCATTAGAATATATTTGATTGTTATGAACTTAGTCATAGATTTTATCATGGTTTATAATTTCCATCCATTATTCATCCAATTTCCTAATAGTCCAAGATTATCCTTGAATCACGAGAGGAGTATATTTATCCTACACATTGTATCTCTCATTCTACTCATTTTGCTAAAATTTGTTTCAAAGGTAAGAGTATAATTCCTTCAATTGAACTTTCCAAACATACAATTTGGGTCTCACTTGAGGTTATATTATATTACATGATTTTAAAGATAAAATTTGCATAGTTTATCTTACATATCCATTATATTTCTCCTATATGTCGAGAATAATTATTGGGAAGAATCTACCCTCCGAGCTAAATCATAATAAATCCTCATAAATTGAAATTAAGCAATTACTTCTTTAAGTATACGGAATAAACCTTAGGTGTTGTCCTATATTCAACTATATCAAATGTCAATTTTTCCATGTTTTCCACATTTCCTTTCAAATATTGTATTTCTTAATCCTTGGTTTACATTGAATCTCTATTTTATTTCTCATTTCTCCCCAAGCCATTATCTTTTAATTTAACTAATAGTTACGTATAATTTTTTTAGTAAGGCGTCAAGGGATGGCCCATCCATTTGGAAGTCTTTATTATTAAATTGAGGCTTATGAGGTGGAGAAAAATAAGTCAAGATGAGCACAGATTACCCGAGGTGTTTTGGTAATGTGTGGCATATTTTTATTCCATGTGTTCTAGACTCAGGGCATGTAGCTAAATGGAATGAATCGGTGCCTTAGTTTCATGCTCTCTACCAATTTCAATAGTTATTTTTGTGTATGGTTGAGTTTACAACAACAATTCTCATCCTTTCAAATGGTGAGAAAACTGAATATGTTTGGAAGAGGAATCATTGGAGGACCCTCTACTTTTTTAGAGGCCATAAAATGGTTGTGGATGATGTTGACCTTCGTAGGGATGTGGTTTTCCCTGATGATGTTATAGTTGTAAGAGTTTCTATATGCATAGAAGAGGTGGTAGGATCATAATTTTATGTAGGATAAAAAGGAAATATAAGATCAAGATATTTTACAGGTGTTCGGAGATGTTGTAAGCTCAAGGAGCTATTGCTATAGGCCCCGAGGTGGCTGGTGGTTCTAGAGACACTACATGATTTTAAGTTTTTGTAGGTTCTAGATAAAATACATTCTCTAAAGTGGTCGATGGTTCAAGAGATGTTATAGGATCCGAAGGAACTAAAGGTTCCGAGAGACACCGTAGGTTGTGAAAGTGTTGGAGGCTTTAAGGGAACTACATTCCCTAGTTGTGATGATATATGTTTCGTAGTTTCCTCTTCCTTATATTTAGGATGCAATATCATCCTTATTTTCTATGATGAATGGTTAAAACAACCCACTTGAGACCCAAGAAACAACCTAGGGTTAGTTAGAAAATTATGGAATAATTTTTTTATTAGAAGTGTCCACAACCAAGTTGTAAGAAAACAGTTGACCCTATTAGGTTCTGGAATAAATCTAAATTACTAAAACATATTTTTCCTTCATTAACAAATTTTAAGTTCACATGGTTCAAATTTTAGGGTTATAAGTTTCAATTAGGTTTAGGGAGTAATTTACCTCCATACCCACTCTCTAATAGGCTCAGAGTTTCAACTTCATTTTTCTCATACTTAACATATTCAAAATTTCCCTAAACCATTCTCATTGGATAGTAAAATTTTTCACCTTTCCAGTGATATAAAGAAGTCCTCCTAACTCCTTCAGGAACTCAAGATATGGATAGGCCGAGCTTAGGGGAAACATTTTCCCCAAGGGGACATGTGTCAAGTAAAGGTGAAGGGAGAATTTTGGGTCGAGGATTGTGGGGCGGTATTTGAGATTTTTCCTTGCACTTTGGATAAATTCCTAGTTGTGCTTGTGAATCAAGGGTCCTCTAAGGACATGTGGTGGCCTCTAATTCTTTTCCGAAACAAGGAAAGGAAGGGTGGGGTGGTGGGAGAGTTTGGGGCATTTAGCCCAAAGGGGAAGAAAAAAACAACACCCATGCATCCACAGTGCCAGGGGCACATGGCACTCCAATATTTTCTATGGGGAGAAGGGAGAGGGAGAGATGGGTGGTAGAGTTGATTTGCGAATTTCACGAAGGGAGGAAAAAGGGGAAGTTAAATGCGTGGGTATGCGTGCCCACGAGAAGAATTTCCCAAGGTGAGGGTGGGAGTGTGGGGCCACGGGGAAATTTATCAAAAATTTCTAAAGACCAAAAAAAAAAGAGTCCTCCCCCGCTAGCACTCAAAGCTACCACGTGGCAACTTGTGATAGCCGCGGGCAGCGGGTGAAATGGATTTTTTTCCAAAATTTTAAAAAGGTTTAAGGGCAAAAGAAAATGTCGTGCCTCCACCACTACCCCGTGAGGACATGTGGAAACCTCGATTGGGTCGTGGGATGACAGAGGAAATTTAACAACTTTTCTCGATCCAAAATTGAAAAAAAAATTCCTAAGGATTTTCAATGGGAATTTTTCGGGCCGTGGACCTGCCAGAAATTTTTCCCAAATTTTCCCACAAAGGCAGAAAAACTTCAAAGTGGCATAACTTTTTCTAGAAAGCTCGTTTTTAGGAAAACGAGGACTTTCTGGAAATTTATCAATGCCCTCTTTGCATAAGAAACATAAATTTTACATTTTGATAAATTTTAAGGCTTAAAAGTTTCAAAACGGATATGAAGGATTTTAAAAAGCCAACTTGTAATTTCCAACTTTCAAATTTGATTGTATCTCCTCCTTCACTCAACATGCCAAACAGACAGGAGGAATTGATCTAGGGAGGGTTTAAAGTGTTTTAGGAAGGTAAATTTGTTCAATTGATTTCAAGTTGCATTTTTCCAACAATTGACAGAAAAATGACTGTTAGAGGGATTGGATTCGATTTTGCATTAATTTAACTTGTCTTCTTAAGTGTTCTTTGTCAATTTGAGTTCCTTAATATCTTAGCATGCTAAATTATATCAATTCCAAGTTGATTGTTAAGTGCAGGTCCGAACTGTGCATTTTATTTAAATTTACCAGTTTTAAAATTTGCAGCAAAGATTCACTTCAAGGAAAATTTTGTATATCCAATTTATCATTTAAGTGTAATATCTTATTTCTACTCTAGCCTAATACATTTAGTTGTATGTAAGCAATTCATTTCGAAGCTAGATGCTAAAGTCCAATTTCCAATTTCATATATTTCCAAATGAAACAACAATATAATTTCCTCATGTGTATTTTCTTTCCCTTCCAATTAAACAGAGATTTCAATCACAATTTGATATTTCCAACTTCATCACAAGAATGGAAAAGAGAGATGAACTTGTGATTCTTTATTAATCCAAAAGGGAATACCTCTTTACATTTTTCCATGTTTTGGATGCAATTAACACATTTCTAAATATTTCTTTCCAATATCCGAGAATAGAATATACATGTCTTTCACAATTCAAATATCTAACTTCATAATAAAATTACATACATCTTTCTTCACCAAATACATATTACAATTTCATCCACAACAAGTGGGAAAGGATTACAAATAAATATGTTTTCACAAGGACTATCAAAATGCATTGTTCCTTTTCTCCGGAGATGAACATGCAGATTTTCTCTTTCTCCAAGTTGATCACAACAAAAGAGGGGGAAAGGCAATGCTCTCCATACAACCAAGACATACAATGAAAGGAGAAGCCTTCCTTTATCATTGGCCCGAGAGCCAACCAAGATACAATAAATTTTTTGATTCAAACCATGGCAACAACTGGCTTCCACAACAAACAACATTCTTTCAAACATGCACATTTCAATATAAAACATAGTTCAACACAAAACACTAGTTCACAACTACAATTGAAAACATTCCAATCAAAACTCAATCTTGATCATGCAAGCCAAAGGATCAAGGTCTATGGGGAAGCTACTTATGCCTCGTAATTGGTAATTAGGCATCCACCGAACAACCCACAAAAATAATTTATCCCACACACATCCTTATTCCCCCATAAAATTTTCTCCTTATGCCCCCACAAATTTATCCTTATGCCCCCATAGATTTCTTTATGCCCACCCCAAAGTAAGAAATGCAAGCTATTTCTTTTCCATGGTGGATCCTAAACCCAAAAATCCCTCAACAAAAATCTTATGCCAATGGAATTCCTTATGCCTCCCACACATGGATTCCACATAGCCTTCTCCTACACCATCCCCGAGGAAGTCTACCCAACCAACCAACAGTAAATCAAAGCATGCACCATTCACACAACACAATAAGAAAATGACAAAGCATAAAAGGAGAGTTGAATTCCTACCTCTCCATGGTTACTTTTGTTTCCAACAAAAATCTCCAAATTCCAAGAACAAATTCCAAAACATCAATGCCAATTATGAATTTATCTCCAAATTCCTCCACAATCCATAAGAGCTCCAAACAAGAAAAAAATGTGCCCCCAAGGAAGAATTGAAAAAGTTTCAACAACCCAAAACAAGGCAAGAGTTTGAATTATATATAAGAGGGAGAGAAGAGGATGATGTGGATCCATGTAGGATGCCACATCACACATCCTCCAATTCAAACACAAAATACAAACTCCATTCTCCCAAGCACAATAAAGAGGTCGGTGAAAATGACAAGTTACTTGCACATCCAAAAGCCCACACCTCAAGGGATAGAAAATTAAATAAAATGTAAGAAAGTGCAACCCAAAACAAGAAAAATGAATAATAAAATTCATAAATCACCTCTCCAACCATAAGTATGGTTGGTAAATTAAATTTAGAGGCATGGGACAAGTTTTACTTATCCCATAAGCCTAAATATCTCCCAAGGATAAATTCTAATTTTTCATCGAGGTGGAGTATTTCATACTCCAAATCTGACTTACACAAACTCTTACACACCTTACATATTTTATACAAACAGCCACAACTCTTATAATTACTTTCCCATATCCCAATTTGATTTATTTAAATTTTAATCATATGATTCTCTCATTAATTCTCCATAACATAATTAAATAAAGGAACACATCACTAGTAAAATACATACAACAATAAATAAAATTTAACCACATTCATAAAATACACAAACCCATGGTCATATAAAGGAAATCCCCCCATGGGAATCCCTAACAAAATAACACATAACATAATAAAACAAGTTGCCATGGTGACCTGTCAAATTCACCTAGAATTCCATTGTGGTTGGTCTTCGATCCTCGATGTTTGTTGTGATTTTTAACCCGTAAAATACAAATACCTCCTATGACCTCATGGCCATATCAGAACATCCCATATGATACAAATAAAATCACAAAACCAACTATATAAATTAATCACAACAACATCGAAGTAACCATACCTCATTTACGTTTTAAATCAAAAATATATCATCATCATCAAATATCCATTTCTAGATCAACTCATGATATTGAAATCACATGTCTAAAAAAATACATAAAACAACCATGTCAAATAATATATCATCATCCACATATATGGTGTCTCTAATAATCATCATGCATCATAACCAAGTCAACATCCATTATAATCCATGATCAAATGTCTAACAACATACTAAATCAAAACATAATAATGTCCATAATATGATCAATCAGTATCGAATAAGTATCAAAGGTGTCAAAGGGAAGTGGGAACTACATCCCCCCCTTAGACTTGATTTCCTCCCGGAAGTCAATGGAAAAAATGTGTAAACCGAACTCGTAATGAAGTATCATCCTCCCATGTAGTCTGTAGTTTCATAATATCTCGTCCCACTACACCGGACTCGATTAACCTCTCTACCTCGAAGGCCCGGGATCCCGCGATCTAGTATGCAAATGGGCTCCACCATCACCTACCCCCGATTATGTCCAATCTAACACATGAGATGGATGTGCAATATATCTCCTAAGAATTGAAACATGAAACACATCATGTACGCGAGACAAGCTAGGTGGCAATGCTAGATGGTAGACCAAAGGGCCGATATGCTCTAAGATATCAAAAGGTCCAAAAAATCTAGGAGCTGACTTAGAACCTTTTCCATAATGGATAGGGCTTTTATGTGGCCTGACACAAAGGACCACCTTCATGCCCACATCAAAACTACGATTGATCCTATGCTGATCCGTATACTTCTTTTTCCTGTCTTGTGTCTCCTACAATCTCTGTCTGATCAACACCACCTGTTATTCCATGTCCTATAGAAGATCTGGTCCAAGGTATAATATGTCCTCTAACCTATCCTAGTTAAGAGGTTTCCTTCACTCTTTACCATATAAATCTTGAAAAGGATCCATGCCTATAGAACTCTCAAAACCGTTGTTGTAGGAAAAATCCACTAAGTACATGGTGTACTCCTCCCACTTAGACCGATGATCCATCACATACATCTTGAGCATATCCTCTAAAATATGATTCACTCACTCAATCTATCTATCTATCTCAGGGTGATATGTTGTGCTGAAGTTTATTCTCGTCCCGAGGACATACTACATGGTAGTCCATGATTGTGAAGTGCACAAAGGATCACGGTCACAAATGATCTTCCATGAAATCCCTCACAAACCTGAAAATATCATCCAAATATACTCGTGCCACGATCTAGCTATATAATTGGTCTTCACTAGAGAAAATTGATCCACTTTAGTCAATTTATCAACTGTGACCATGATGGCGTCATGGTGATATCTCGACATCGGTAACCCAACAATAAAATCCATTAAAATGGTGTCCCACTTCCATTCCAGTATAACATGAGGATAAAGAAGGCCTATTGGATGCTGATGCTTGGCCTTAACCCTCTGGAACTCTAAACATCATGACAAAAACTAGGCCATGTCTCAAAAAATTCCTCTCTAATGGTACAACTATCGTAAGGTGGTGTGCATCTTCTTCACCCCGGGATGAGTTGAATAGGTGCATGATGTGCCTTTACCATGATGTCCTTCCTCAAGCCTCCATCTCTGGGAACAAATATCGGCATCCGTGCCTAAGAAGACCATCTCCGCCTCTAAGGAAAAACCATCAAAATTCCCCTCAAGGGGTCTCGAGACTCGATCTCTCGCTCGTACTACAACATAGAAGCTATCAAGAGGAAGCTGCTGAAGAATCCTACTCCGTAAATATGTGCTCACTATAGTGGCCATAGCCACATGTCTTTGTCTACCGAGAGATTATGCTAGCACATTATTTTTCCCTTTCACATGCTTGATCTCCATGTCATACTCACAGAGAAACTCCATCCAATACCACTGATGAGCATTGAGATTGGGTTGCATGAAGAGGTGGTGAAGACTCAAATGATCTGTCATGAGTGTGAATCTCCGCCAAGAAGAAAATTCCTCCATCTAACCAAAGCATGCACAACTACCACAAGCTCAAGATCATGGGTCAGATAATTAAGCTCATGATCTTTGAGTTTATGAGACTCAAAAGCCACTACTCTACCCTCCTACATCAACACACCTCTAAGGCCTACCAATAAAGCATCTGTGCAAACAAAGAACTCACCTTGTGGATCCAACACTATAAGAATAGGTGCTATGGTGAGGCACTCCTTTAGTGTCTTGAAGACCTACTTGTATCTATCCGACCAAACAAACTTTTTCCCTTTCCTCTGAAGGGAAGTGATAGGGTGCATAATATGAGAGAAGTCCTGAACAAATCTCTGGTAGTAACCTAGTAATCCCATGAAGATAGACACCTTGCTCACCGTAGTGGGTTCTAGCCAATCCATAATGGATCTAATCTTGGAAGGATTGATTGTGATACCTTTCTGACATCGCACCTCTATTAGAAAGAAATCACACTTCTCTAAGTTCTCATAAATCTACTACTCATGAAGACACTGAAGAACCTGGCGAAGGTGCCCCTCGTGCTCCTCGTGTGTATGTGAGTATATCAAAATGTCATATAGGAAGATGAGCACGAAGTGATCTAATAAGGTCCTGAATACCCCATTCATCAAATTCATGAACACTGCGGGGGCATTAGTCAAACCAAAAGGCACCAATGTGAACTCATAGTGCCCATATCTCATGCAAAAGGTGGTCTTATAAATGTACGCCTCTAAAATCCTCAACTGATGGTACCCTAACTTAATATAAATCTTATAGAAAATTCTAGCTCCCTTCATCTAATCAAACAAGTCATCAATACGAGGAAGAGGATAATGATTCTTGATTGTTACCTTGTTCAGCCGGCGGTAATCAATACACAATGACAAGGATCCATCCTTCTTCTTCACAAAGATCACTGGTGTACCCAAATGGGATACACAAGGATCCATCCTCTGATCTGTCACTAACTATAACAACATACATCTGACAACCCCGTCGCACACACCACTTAAGCTGCATAGCAGAAATAGTGTGAATAGAAATGAGTCTCCTAACCCCGAGATCACCGACTCAACTCCTAAATCATTTTCACAAGCTATAGTCTTGTGGTAACAATCCATCCTGGCCCTATGTGCAGATAACCAATCCATACCCAAAATGACTCCATACGAGCCCAAAGGAAGGATACAGAGATCTAAGGTAGTGGTGAAAGGTCCCAAATCTACTACACACTCCTTAACTAAGGAGTCTATAGAGATCTTGGCTCTAGAAGCCATCTTGACATCCCAACTAAGACCTTACCTAACTACCACCAGCCTACATCACTCTACTAAAGATGGTGCAATGAAATAATCAGAAGAACTAGAATCAAACAATACAGAGGTAGGAATACCACCAATGCTACCTGTGGTCTCAATTATTGTGCTCGATGCTCTGCCTATCGGTTCTCAACTGTTGCATAAATTTTTTGGCTACATCCCATGTTACCAATAATCGGATGTAAAATTTGTGCCTTACCCTTGTTGTTAAGGTCTTGTGGGCAATCTCTCCAAAAGTGTCCAGCAACTCCACAACCAAAACATCCTCCCCAATGAGTAGCACCTCCAATAGGTGCCCTAGAAGTCTATGCTATGGATCTTGATGATCCAGATATGGTCTACTGAGGTCTCTACTGAAAATATCTTATTGATTGAGCTCTAAGTCCACCTCATGTCCTGATGGGACCCCTAGGAGGAGGCCCCATACTTTGACCTCTCTGTGCATCAGCTCTCTGTGGAGGTCTATGAGGTGGAAGGGAGTACTACTGCTATCGTGCTACTACTATGGCCTAAAGGAATAATTTGATACACCTTGGCTACCATGAGGAAGGGGTACTAACCCCCTCAATCTACCATCTTGCATCTGACGTATGCGGGTCCTGGACTTGGTCTCTACCCTGTTGGGTCTTTCCCTGATTCTCCTCTATAATATAGGACTTCTCGACGGCCTCTGCTAATTTCTTTAGGTAGTGGATCCACACAACACCTCCAATATCTAAATTCAGGCCCTAGATGAACCTATGAATCCACACCTAATCATCCTACATATACTCTACATACTAGAGTAGATCCATAAATCTACTCTCATACTCTTCTACGTAAAGAGATGACCGTCCGAGGTCATGGAACTCGTCAATCCTCTGCTGAATGAACCTTTGTGATAAATACCTACTCCTGAATCTCTCCTCAAATAGTTCCTAGGTCACCTGTCTCGAATCTACATGGAGCTTCTGCTCCTCTGTCCTCTACCACACTCCTACTCCATCCTCAGTAGATGGATCACAACATGAGATTGTTAGGGTTGCTAGAACAAGGAAAATCTTCAAGCAACCAATCAAGCTCACCGCCATACCTCTACCTAAAATCCATCAATGTCACCTAAGTATGTGATGGCCGAAGCTTCAAGATCTCCCTGATGTGATCTGTTGTTGTGGTCCGATGACCTCTAGGTCTCTCTCGCACACTCATCCCTAAGCCTAGGGCTCTGAGACCTCTCTCTATGCTTGGAACTCGTCACCCTATCTTCTAGGTGGTAAATCTACTTTGGCTAACTCTATATGGGATTTATCTCCTCTATGCTCCTTGTTGAGTCGAGGAGATATGTGATCCTTGATAGAAGGGGCTCTGTCATGACTAGCTATTTGTCCTCCTCGTAATCCTCTGCATAGAGTGGAATTAACATCCGAAGGGTCTATAGAATCTGAGGTAGGATAGTTGCTACACCTTGATCTAATGGTAGTGGTGGTGGTGGTTATTCTAAGTCTCTATGACGGTTCCTCTCACTTCATTTGAGCCTCCTGCACAAACCAAAGCGAGAGTTTATAAGTTTACTAAAATATAAAAATTCTAGCTAAGTTGTTTTATAGGTTTAAAAGTTTTCTAGGTTTAAGTTTCATGTCCCAAGTTTTCTAGTGTGCCCAATGGTCCAATTCTTTTAACCACTACTCCGATATCAAATGTGATGCCCCGGTTAACATAACCCACTTGAGACCCAAGAAACAACCTAGGGTTAGTTAGTAAATTATGGAATAATTTTTTTAATTAGAAGTGTCCACAACCAAGTTGCAAACAAATGTTGATCCTATTAGGTTTTAGAATAAATCTAAATTACTAGAACATATCTTTCCTTCATTAACAAATTTCAAGTTCACATGGTTCAAATTTTAGGGTTAGAAGTTTCGTTAGGTTCAGAGAGTAATTTACCCCCATACCTACTCTCTAACAGATCAGAGTTTCAAATTATTTTTCTCATACTTAATATATTAAAAATTTCCTAAATTACTTCCATTGGATAGGAAATTTTCTCACCTTTTTGGTGATATAAATAAGTACTCCTAACTCCTTCAGCAACTCAAGATATGGACAGGCGGAACTTAGGGGTCAAATTTTCCCCAAGGGGACATGTGTCAAGTAGGGGTGAAGGGAAAATTTTCAGTCGGTGGGTTGTGGGGTGGCATTTGGGATTTTTCCTTGCATGGGAGAAATTTCCTAGTTGTGCCTCGTGCCTCCGCAGTCCTCCAAGGACATGTGGCGGCCTCTGATTCATTGCCAGAAACAAGGAAAGGAAGGGCGGGGTGGCGGGAGAGTTTGGTGCATTTCACCCAAAGGGGAAGAAAAAAAAACAACACCCATGTTCTCGTGGGTCCACCAAGCGCACGTGGCACTCAAAAATTCACCACAGGGATAAGGGAGAGGGAGAGGTAGGTGGGGCAGAGTTGATTTGCAAATTTCACCGAAGGGAGGACAAACCGGGAAGTTTGACGCGTGGCTCGCAAGCACTCACGAAAATAATTTCCCAAGGTGAGAATGGGAGTGTAGGACCATAGGGGAATTTATCAAAATTTCCAAATACCAAAATCTAAAACAAACAAGGGCCCTCCCCCCGCTAGCACCCAAAGCTTCCATGTGATAGGCTATGATAGGTCATGGACAAAGAGGCGAAATGGAAATTTTTTCAAAAAATTTACAAAGGTCTCGTGGGAAAAAGAAAATGCCGCGCCTCCACCATTGCCTTATGAGGACACGTGGCAGCCTCTGATTGGCTATGGTCTAGTAGAGGAAATTTCATAAATTTTCCCAAGCCAAAAAGTTTATAAAAAAATTTCCTAAGGATTTTCAATGGGAATTTTTGGGTCATGGGCCCGTAAGGGAAAATTTTCCAAAATTTTGCCGCCAAGGTAGAAAAACCTCAAAGTGCCATAAATTTTGCTAGAAAGCTTAGTTTTGGGAAAACAGGAACTTTCTGTAAAGCTCTTGATGCCCTCTTTGCACAAGAAACATAAATTTTACATTTTGATAAATTTTAAGTCTTAAATTTTTCAAAATGGATTTGTAGGCTTTTAAAAAGCCAACTTGTAATTTCCAACTTTCAAATTTGATTAAATTGTATCTCTTCCTTCACTCAACATGCAAAAAAGACATGGAGAATTGATCTAGGGAGGTTTTAGAGTGTTGTAGTAAGGTAAATTTGTTCAAGTGAGTTCAAAGTTGCATTTTTCCAACAATTGAGAGAAAAATGACTGTTAGAGGGATTGGATTCGATTTTTTCATTATTTTAATTTGTATTCTTAAGTGTTCTTTGTCAATTTGAATTCCTTAACATCTTAGCATTCTAAATTATATCAATTCCAAGTTGATTGTTAAGTGCAGGTCTGAACTATGCATTTTATTTAAATTTACCAGTTTTAAAATTTGTAGCAGAGATTCACTTCAAGGAAAATTTTGTATATCCAATTTATCATTTAAGTGTAATATCTTATTTCTAATCTAGTCTAATACATTTAGTTGTATGTAAGCAATTCATTTCAAATATAGATGGTAAATTCTGATTTCTAATTTCATATATTTCCAAAAGAAACAACAATATATTTTCCTCATGCGCATTTTCTTTCCCTTGCAATTAAACAGAGATTCCAATCACAATTTGATATTTCCAACTTCATCACAACAATGAAAAAGAGAGATGAACTTGCAATTCTTTATTAATCCAAAAGGGAATACCTCTTTACATCTTTCCATGTTTTGATGCAATTAACACATTTCTAATTCTTTCTTTCCAATATCCAGAATAGAATAGACATGTCTTTCACAATTCAAATATATAACTTCATAATCAAATTACATACATCTTTCTTCACCAAATACATATTACAATTTCATCCACAACAAGTGGGAAAGGATTACAAATAAATATGTTTTCACAAGGGACTATCAAAATGCATTTTTCCTTTTCTTCAAGATAGTAACATGCACATTTTCTCTTTCTCCAAGTTGATCACAACAACTGAGGGGGAAAGGCTATGCTCTCCACCCAACCAAGACATCCAATGAAAGGAGAAGCCTTCCTTCATCATTGGCCTTCGAGCCCCAACCAAGATATAATAAAAGGTGTAATTCAATCCATGGCAACAACTAGCTTCCACAACACACAACATTCTTTCAAACTTACACATTTCAATATAAAACATAGTTCAACACAAAACAACAATTCACAACTGTAATTGAAAACATTCCAATCAAAACTCAGGCTTGATCATGCAAGCCAAAGGAGCAAGGTCTATGGGGGAAGCTACTTATGCCTCCCAATTGGGAATTAGGAATCCAACGGAACAACCCGCTAAAATAATTCATCCCACACACATCCTTACGCCCCTCCACAAGTTTCTCCTTATGCCCCCACAGATTTCTACTTATGCCCCCACATATTTCCTTATGCCCACCCCAAAGTAATAAATGCAAGCTATTTCTTTTCAATGGTGGATCCCAAACCAAAACTCCCTCCAAAACACTCGATGACAATGGCATTCCTTTTGCCCCCACATGGATTCCCTATAGCCTTATCCTACACCTTCCCTAAGGTAGTCTACCCAACCAACCAATAGTAAATCAAAGCATGCACCATTCACACAACACAACAAGAAAATGACAGCATAAAAACGAGAGTTAAATTCGTACCTCTCCATGGTTACTTTTGTTTCCAACATCAAACTTCAAATTCTAAGAACACAATCTAATAATGAAATTCCAAGTATGAAGTTATCTCCAAATTCCTCAACAATCCACAAGAGCTCCAAACAACAACAAAAATGCGCCGCCAAGGAAGAATGCAAAAAGGTTCAACAACCCAAAATAAGGAAAGAGTTTGAATTATATAGAAGAGGGAGATAAGAGGATGATGTGGATCCATGTAGGATGCCACATTAGACATCCTCCAATTCAAACACAAAAGATAAAATCCATTCTCCCAAGCACAATAAAGAGGTGGGTGAAAACTGCAATTTACTTGCACACTCCAAAAATCCCCACCTCAAGAGACAACAAATTAAATACAATTTAAGAAAGTGCAACCCAAAACAAGCAACATGTTTAATAAAATTCATTATAAAAGTCACAAATCACTTCTCCAACCATAAGTATGGTTGGTAAATTAAATTTAGAGGCATGGGACAAGTTTTACTTGTCCCACAAGCCTCCAAAAATAGCTCCCAAGGACAAATTCGAATTTTTCATGGAGGTGGAGTATTTCATACTCCAAATCTAACTTACACAAACTCTTACACACCTTACATATTTAATACAAACAACCAACAACTCTTATAATTACTTTCCCATATCCTAATTTGATTTATTTAAATTTTAATCATATGATTCTCACATTAATTCTCCACAACATAATTAAATAAAGGAACACATCACTAATAAAATACATACAACAATAAATAAAATTTAACCACATTCATAAAATACAAAAACCCATGGTCACATATAAAGGAAATCCCCCCCATGAAAATCCCTAACAAAACAACACACAACACAATAAAACAAGTTGTCATGGTGACCTTGTCAAATTCACCTAGAATTCCATTGTGGTTGGTCTTCTATCCCTTGATGTTTGTTTTGATTTTTAACATGCAAAATACAAATACCTCCTTTGGCCTCGTGGCCATATCATAACATCCAATATGATACAAATAAAATCACAAAACCAACTATATAAATGAATCACAACAATATCAAAGTAACCACTACAGCGTTTACATTTTAAATTAACAACTATATCATCATCATCATCAAATATCCATTTCTAGATCAAATCATAATATCCAAATCACATGTCCGAACAACATACATAAAATAGCCATGTCAAATAATATATCATCATGCATCATAACCAAGTCAAGATCCACAATAATCCACGATCAAATGTCTATAAAGATACTAAATCAAATGTCTAAAAGCTCTATTTATTTCTTCAATGCTCCTTTGGAAAGGCAAAGAAAGATTGCTAATATTCTAGGATGCACTATTAATTCTCTTCCAGCTACTTACTTAGGTTTACCTTTAAGTACTGGCAAGATTTCTGGAGGTCTGGAATGATCTTATTAAGAGATTTCAAAGAAAGTTGGCTGGCTGGAAAGGAGTTGTACTTTCAAGTGCAGGAAAGTGCCTATTGGTTAAAAGCACGCTCCAAAACTTTCCTATTTACATCATGTCAATGTTCAACATACCAACAGCAGTGATGAACAGTATTGAAAAGATTCAAAAGCACTTTTTATGGCATGGTACTGAGGACAGATTCAGATATCATCTTGTGGCTTGGGAGTAGGTATGTAAACCTAAGAGACTTGGGGGGTTAGACATCAAAGATATCAAACATATGAGTGCTGCCCTTATTGCAAAGTTAGGTTGGAGGCTTATAAAAGAGCACAAACCTTGGACAGAGTTGGTTAAGATCAAATATCTTTCAAACCAAAACAAGATTTCCTTCATTTATGATCAGTCTCTTCCGAGTGGTTCTATTTTCTGGAACAACCTTCTTCACAGCAGACACATTCTTTCTCAGGGGTGTAGCTGGAAGCTTGGGGATGGACAAAACATAAACTTCTGGACAGATAAGTGGACTGATTCTAACTAGATTTCTGCTTATGATCATATTAAAGACAACTTAATTACAAAGTATGGGCACAAAATCCAGGGGTACATTGAGAGGGATGGAAACAAAAGAAAATGGAAACAAGCTAAAAGTGGAGAATGATAATGTACAGGCTGATGTTTCATCTTTACAGAATCAACTTTCTCTAATCCATATTAGTAATCAAAATCTTAAGGATGAACTCATCTGGAAAGATTCTTTTGATGGGGAATACTCTGTTAAATCAGGATATAATTCTTTCTTTGTATCCATGGAAAGTGAAATTAAGTGGCACAAGCTATGGATGCCGGAATTAACCCCTAGAGTAAATTTATTTTGGTGGATAATCATTAATTGAAATATCCTAACTAATGACAACCTCATCAAGAAGGGATTCATCATGCCGAATAGATGTTGCATGTGTCAGAAAGAGGTAGAAGATATAAAGCATTTATTCCTCCATTGTGAGTATGCTTCCAAAATTTGGCAGCTTGTTTTTGCAAAGTTTAATCAGAGATGGATTTTTCCCCTTACCTGTCTTCAGGCCTGGGAACAATGGGACTCTCCGTTCAAGCATTGTGTGGTGAAAATATTGTGGCAACTTGTTTTACCCCACACTATGTGGAGAGTTTGGAAGGCTCGTAATGATAACATTTTCAGAAACAATAGAAAGGCATGTAACAAAGTCTACAAGGAAATTATCATTGTTGTGCAAGATAATATTGCTAGATTTAAACCTCCTAAAAATAGGATTTACCCCGAGAAGGAAGAATGCATCCCGATCGATTGGAATATTGATACATTGCCAATAAGAATAACAATGGTATAGATAGAAGCAATCGATGGATTAAGCCTCCCACTGATTGGTACAAGTTAAATTTTGATGGGGCCTCAAAAGGCAATCCGGGGGACTCTGGAGGAGGGGGAGTCATTAGAGATCAAAGAGGATATTTTGTTGCTACTTTTTCTGGGAGAATGGGAAGGTAGACTAATTATTACTCGTAAGCCCTCGTGGATCTTTGGGGTATAAGACTTACTAGAGATTGTAATATTCGAATATTATAATTGAAGGTGATTATCTAAATATCATCAATCTTTTAAACAAAAAGCAACACCCCAGCTGGTCAATCAGAGATTTCATTGGGGAAGCTATTGATATATGCAAGAGCTTTGAAAATGTTAAAATCACCCACACCTATCGGGAAGGAAATAGGGTCGCAGACAGTTTGGCTAACCTCGGTGTTACTAATACCTTTCAAACTTGGCTTAGGGGGACGTTCTGCCCACTCAAATCAATAAAGCCATAATCAATGATCTACATGGCCGAGAAAATCAGCACTAATGGCTGTAATATGGATGCTAATGTGCAGATCCCCAAGTACAATATGATGACATCACATAAGATATGGATGATTGATGTGATATGTGCGAGATGGACTGTAATCATTTCTAGGCATAGGAGGAAAGCCGAGGAGCGGGACAATAATTACAAGTATGGTATAATAATTAAACCTGCTTTCATGGAAAGGAAAGATTCAAAAACCAACATCAAAGCTCTACCTGTCCCGCATAGTGATAGCATTTTTACCATTGAGAACAGGAAAAGGAATAGTGGAAACATGGGGGTATTCCTTGCAAAACTGAACCAACCCACAATCCGGTGTGGAAAGAGGATACGGTGCTTTGGAACTACCTTCAAATTGGGGGTTTGTCTAATTTTATTGAAAGGATTCAAGGATTTGACCAAGACATTTCTATCAGATTCACCCAGGGATGGAAGAATCAGATTGTCAAATATAGTAACATGAAGATTGAGATCATAGAAGATCTCGTCACCCAGATCATTGGCCTCAATTTCTGAGGGCACCAAATTCTTCAAGAAGAAGGTGGACAGGAGGTGGAGACCAAGAAGTTCCGGATGATGGGGAGAATCTTGAATTCGTGACTGCTAGCATCAAGGTGGCATCAATTCCTGAGCCTTTTTCTGAGCTTGCCAGGATGGTTGTTAGGTATGTAACTCTTGAAGGAATATTTGTGACTATACCTCAAAAACATTTGATATTTCTTAATCACTTTCGTAGAAATATCATCATCAGCTTTCCACACTATTTGATAAACTCACTGGAGAAATCAATTAGGGAAGTTCAGAGCCACTCTAGGGCTGTCCCTTTGCACCAAGGGCTTATCCTCCTGATCCATCACCACTGTTCTAGCTGCCCCCCATGCATCCTACCCCACCTTCTTCCTCCATTCCTCCACCTGCTCACACCGCTTCCACTCCCCCTGCTGAAAAGGAAGATTGAAGCTGTTGCTTCCAGCAAGAAAAGCAAGAGTATAAAAGCTAAAATCCCTTCTTCTCAATGGGTCCTAAGGAGCCACAAAGACCTGGAACTTGCTGAGAACCTCCTGCATATCAGTAAACCGATGGAGGAGCCCAAGGAGGAGGAATTGATGGACAAAGTGGATAGGTTAGAAAAGGAGATACAAGAGCTCAAAGGGACTATAAAAAATATGGAAAGAGCTAAGGGAAAAGGAATTCTTCAAAGTGATGATGAAGAAGGGGTTATTGCTGAAGTCTTCAAGAAGTTACAGTCTTTGGATGGCAGAATGGGGAATGCAAAAAGTCGCAATGACTGCATATTATCTGCCCTTAAAAGCATTTATAATTTCATTGAACAACATGTTCATAGTGTCTGCAGTTTAAGTGGGATTAATGAAGACATTTGGGGCCCTAAAGAGAAAAGGGATATTGCAATTGCTCAGGTGGATATGAAAGACTCCTCTCAGGCCACTACCATTGCCTTCTTCATGTCGCTGCAGGCTATCAAGACCAAGACCGATGTTTGTACGCCAAGTAACGGTTCTTTGTGTTGCTATTTTTGGCGCTGGAGATTCTTGTTATCTGGCGGTTCTGGAGCTGCTTTTTGGTGGAGTTTTATATGTTGTATCTCTTTTGGTTGCTTTTTGATCTTTTCTGCTTCTTTTTGGATCATTGTTCGTTTGGATCCTTTCTTCACATGTATTGTCATATTTGGTTGTTGAGCCCTCTTAGGTTGGCCATTTTTCCCTTCTCTGGGTTGTTTCTCTCACCTTTGCTATCTGGATTTTGAGCCCTTTTGTATACAGGGTATAGTCCCTTCAAAACTATTTTCCCTTAATAAAAAAAAAAGCATACTAAATCACAACATAATAATGTCCATAATATGATCAATCGTATCAAAATAAGCATTAAAAGGTGTCAAAGGGAAGTGAGCACTACATTATCCATCTTCTTAGTTAGCACCGATCAGGTCAAGCCCCTTTTTCATCCATTTCTAAAAATGTTTCTCAAGAAACATCGGGAATTAGAGATTAAAATTGGCATGTGATATCCGAATTAATCCAATTATATTTCGAAAATATCTTTGATAATTATTGAGTTGAGTTAGATATTACTAAAATACTTGGAGAAAGGTTGTTTAAGTGCATGTAAATTATATGGATTGACTCCTTTACGTAGTAAAAATATTCATACCTATAGTGATTACTTCCTAATGATTATATGTGTGTTACTAGGATATTTAGGGATTTTTAGTTACCTTTTTCAAGTGTTGGAAGTGAGTGTACTAATGTAGTGTCATAAGATCTCCATATCAAAAAAATGAGGTAGTGTTTAGTTTCTTATATAGGGTTCCATAGATGATTTTTCGAGGAAAGGCCTACCTAGAGGGATTATAATACCCAACAAAGAATATCAAATTTAAAAGAAAAATGGAGAACATGTTTGTTTATGGCCATACGAATCAAACATGAGAAAATATAACATCCTAAAAAATTTATAGCCCTTCCTGGGGATGGGAAACATGCAATTTAAAGTTTTTTACTTATCAATTTACATTAATCTATGGATTTTATACATTTTCCTATGAGATTTTAATGCCATGTTAGTGTGTGTCAATATAAATAAGCTAAAAAGGAGACATCATCATATGTTACGTTGGAATGGAAATGTTGGGTTTATCTTAACAAGAGTGCATTGTCAAAACTAACATTTTCAAAGAGTAAATTTCCAAATTTGAGTTTGTACATATACCTGAGTGTGAACACACTTTTCCTTCACTATATTATAGTTATATTTGGGCTTTTAAGCACTTTCCATGGTGAAACATGCAACACATAGTGCATTCAAATTCCAGTAAAGAAATTTAATAGTAACTCAAATGTAAAACGTTTGTAACTTTTAAATTTTGATCTTATATAGAGTAAAGTAAAAAGATGCAAAACATGGAATAAATACACATATTCATTCTATGAAGGGATAATATCCCTCTTTGTTTGTATATTTTTTGATGAGATATTAAAGGATCAAGGGTGATCAATCCCAAATTGTGATGTAGGAGAAGCCAAAGTAGTAGATGGAATTGAGTACACATGACCTAACACTAAAGAGGAGGAACCAAAGTACCCCATTTAGATGGAAGAGTACTCTACAGAATATCTAGCCACTATGATATCTTCCCAATAAATAGAAAAAGGACAGGAAGGTAAACTTATAAAGAAATTAATCACTTACATACCTTCCAACCCCACAAACTACACCATTATAAATAGATCTAGGATTAATTTCATAATATAACATAAGCTCAAAACAAAATAGATGACCCATGCCCCCATTGTGCATAATAAAATTGATTTTGATTATGAAAATGTTGAGTAATAAGAAGGATAAGGAGGCACATGCACTGAAATCTTATATGTGTCATTATATCTAAGTTTTGTAATAGAAAAAGAATGAAGTACTCGTGCCCCCTATATTCTACTTTGATTTTTTCATCTATTTTTTATTTTATTACGAAAATTCTATAAATGATTATAATAATTTAAAGCTATGATAATTTTATCAGAATTTACCCCAATTTAGGAAACACTAGTGATGGTTCATATCATAGTACATCCTTGACCTGAATTGTATGCAGATTATGAACCAATATGAGTTCTACCATTTTTCTTTATTTATAACCATTTATGAGGCTATGGACAAGTTATAATTTTATATTTGAAATTTGTAATATTTTTTCTATTAGTTATAGATATAGAATATATCCTTATTAATGACCCCTAATTTTAGGTGTGTGTGATAAATAATTTGAGTGTGCAAATCAAAATAAATGATGTGTATCCATGTTAAATAAATCTGATAATATATGTTAGATCACATAAAAGGTTACAGTAGTGGACACCATTCAGAACTTTTTTTTTGTAAAAGTGGTTCTAATGGTGGAGACCATGGCACAAAATGGAAAAATACAAAACACTCAACACATAAGAGTATAAATAGTAATCATTTGTTGGAGGATAAACCAAGTGCAAAGGAAAATAAATAGTTAATCAAGCCTACATAAGCAATATCATGTAAAATCCTCACACCAAGGAATAGAGTAGAAAACACAAGACACTTATGGTATCACAATATAATTGTAATAGAGGCACACATGCCACATAACAAGAATCAATTTCACATAGAATATAGAAATAGAGCTATAAAACATGTGACACCCATGGTGTTGTAAGAAAACCAAGGTACACAAGCCACATATAATAACAAATTAAGTAATCAAGTAATCAAGTAAGAAAATAATCTAACAAGTAATTATAGAAAATGATAGTAAAATAAAGCACATACATAAATATAAGTTAGTGTTACACAAGACACATGTGTTATCCCTACTATCCCAAAAATAACATACACATAATATAAATAATTGATCGTAATGAGGAAATGAACTATAAATTACATGAAACAAAATCACATGATAGTGTATGACATGCCACCAAATTATTAGTATCATTTAGAGGGGACTATTCTAACACCTATAATCATGTATCAATAGGGTTATTCCTTGCTTCAAGATCAACATACTTCATGAACATGTGTGTAAATATTTTATAAAAATATTACATTTATCAAACCAACATGAAAAACAACATGCTTAAAACAAATATCTTTCAAATCCAATCATATGTAGGTCTTGATTTTTTATTTTTATAAATATTATAATTTTTGTATTATGTAATTATTTAAATATCTTTTCCTTTTGAAAATAAATATGTATAGGGAAGGGGGTAATAGAAGAGATACCCAATGAGTTCCTCATTAGGAGTAAAAGTGGAATTATAAAGAGAAGTATGCTTAGGCATCAAAACATGTCATAAGAGCATACAAATATTCATGTATAACCCATGTATAATCCATAGTAAGTAGGATAGGAGACATGATGGAAAGACTCATGAGAAGTAGCATGTGTACTATAAATCTTAACATGAATTCAATAAGGTATAAACCCACTATAAGAAGTATGTGTAATAGTATGCCTTGAAATAAGTCGAGGAGGGATAGACCACTAGAAGATGCATGTCCAATCGGAGACCTAATATTCCTATGAGATAGAGAGTGACTAATAAAGGCATATTCATTAGAATAGCGCGTAGGCCTTAGAGATATAGAGAAACTAGTAGAAGCATATTCCATAAAATACCTATCAATAGGCATAGGAGGGATGGACCCACTAAAAGAAGCATGCATGGAAATAATATACTTATAAGTAGTGAAAATATCTTATTGACTAAGTAACTTAGGTATTGGGGCCTTATATGGGATACCATTGACTATAAAAAAATGTTGATTGTGAATTAATTCGACAAAATGATTCTTGATATATGGTATAGGCTTAAAAGTACACAACAAAGGTAAACCTAGATGCATATCACTTGAGATTAGAGAAGTAGTAACTAAAAATGTAATAGACATAGTATTAGAACCAACTATAAGAGGTATAACAACATGTCCAAGATTTGTCTCAAGATCAATAGTGATATGATTTTTAGTATACCCAAGTGAACCAAAAAAACTAAATGTGCACACATTATGTCTAAAACTATTATCAATAAAAACTATGTATAAAATGTTTACCAATAAAAGAATGAATATATAATGTATCAAAACCAAGATTATAGCCATTATAAATATCATTAAGAGTAATGAACATATAATAAAGTGAAATAGTAATTAAAATTATAGTCATTTAATCTAATAGATGATCATAAGGAGTGGTGGGTATAACATGATGAACATGATGCACTTTTGAAGTAGATTTGGTAGTTTTGTTATCAAAGAGTGGGTCATTGAATATTTCTTTCGTTGCATTATCATTAATAGGTTTATATTTTTCATTAAGCATGTCCCACTTAATAATATTATCATCAATAAGATCTTTAATAACATGAAGAATTTTAACACATCAATTATTAAAATTACCAAAATATATATGATAATCCCAATAGGCATTAGCGTAAAAATTATTACTATGAGGATTTATTGAATTAATATCAAGTTGAGGATGGAGAGATAAAATGATGTCAAGGATATTCATGGTTAAAATTTTCCCTAAACTTCCCACAATTAGTTTCTTTTGGAAGATATCATTTATATATTTCTGATGCCTTTTTAATGAGCTAAAATAGAGTATATACGAGGAATATACCATTTGCCGAAGTTCAGGTTTAACTAGAAAAAATTGAGTGCATGTTGCACATCACTTATGTGGTAGGTTGAGAACATGCCAAGTTGAAGAATGTGAGATTTGTAAATGTCATATTTTATCTGAGAAAAAATGGTTTACATTTTCAAGTCCTCAATAGTTGAGTTGGGTCCCACATAGTATGTCAGCTAGGGGTCGGGAGCTAGTGGGGTACACTTTTTTAGGAGGTGGACCCTACCACATTTCTTCACATCATAGTGCATGTGATTTTACATATATACCTTATTGAGGCTCACATCCTAGTGCATGTGGGAATAATTTTTAAGTATTTTTAAAGTTCTCAACCAACTCAGTGAGTGATAAGAGAGTTACAGGAGATTCAAATCAGTGAGTTGGAAAGTTCTATTTCAACATTGCCAAGTCCTATTACCCACTCATATCATTCACCAAACAATGATTTCATTTCCGATTTTAAGGGTCAATACAACCTCCAATCAAACCAACTCACCCCTGTGAGTAGGGTGGTGAGTTAACTAATTAAATAAATAATAGATCCACCTCATCATATTTAACGAAGTCCACATCACAAAAATTCTGAATTATCCAACTCCCCATGTGAGTTATTGTAATAGACCCACATTTGAGTTGCATTACAATGTTTAACCAGAAAAACTAAGATCAATACATGGCCAATTCTAGGAAACTCACCAACCACCTCAATCTATAATAATCCTTTCCTTCACTAACTCCTTCCCAATATGGGATATACATCCCACATTTAGAAAAATAAACAAACCCCATGTGATGGATATGGATTGAACTTAGGTCAAGTGGAGAAAAATAATATGATGGTGATTGTTTGAGCCATGAGCTAGGAAATATAGAAAATGAGCTCAGTGGGATTTAAAGAGACCTTTTATAGGATTGTGTAATACATAGTCCCTTTTATGGAGAGTTATCTCATACAAATGGAGAGTAAGGCATGTTATGTAAATTTTATGTAGGAATGATGTTATAAGAACATATCAAAGACATTGTTTCCTATTGCACCATATTGTAATGGTGGTTTTTTTCATTGATGTCACATGGAATTGATTTCAAAGGAAGAGTGCAAGAGCATGTAAGTTAGGTGGTATTCAATGGTGCTTAGTGGTTCAAGTTGGTTTCAGGTAGCTTCAGTCATGATTCAAGTTGGTTTCAAGGTTCTACAAGCTCAAATTAACAAGTGGTTGGTATCTAAAGGAAAATTATAGGTTGGATTTCTGGTTTTAGATGGTCTATAGGCCAAGAATAAAGTGTTACAATCATGAGAAAGAGGTCTCACAGGTGTATCCTATCATCCGGTGAAAGGTGCATTGAAACCGGCCCATTTAGGCCTACTTCTGGTGATTGATGAGGTGTGAGAAGTTTTTAGAGGACATATAAAGGTAATTTGAGCATGGGAGAATCCTAGGAATAGTTTCTACAACATGTGTGAGAAAAAAAAGGCTTAGTTTATCTCTTGGAGTGAAAATTCAAAAGTGCACAGAAAGTATCTTTGAGAAGTGAAAGTGTAGGATGAGTCAAATGAGATGTAATAGAATAATAAATTAATATTTATTCAATATGGTATTATGTACAATTTAGTAGGGTGATTTTGGTGCTCTAGGAAATTTTTTATCAAATTTTGAAAAAGTATGTGAAAGTTGTGCTAGTTTTTCTAAAATAGGCTTTTTTTTAAATGCATAATAAGTTGTTTGGCTTCTTAACACTCAAGAAAAATACAGTGCATCCTTTGGATAAATCATAGGAATTTTTGTAGAAGACTCAAGGCTTGAGATAGTGCAAAAATTTTCAAGTCAGTAGGAAAATTTTCAAGGAAGTTTTTCTCCTTGAACCGAGAGGCTTAATGTGAATTCTCTATTTCTAAACCAATTTTGAAGGTTTTTAAAATCCTCATAATCTTTAAAAATCCCTATGATGCATTGTAATAAGCATTGAATATTATTCCATGTGAGTATGCACTTGATCTGCAAAGCTATGACTAGGCATTCCTTCATCAAACACTTCAAGCATGTGTCTCCTCATCAAGAAACGATGTGAAATGGTTTTCTCAGGGTTCATAAGGTGTGAATCATATTCTATAAGATCAAGGTAACCTATTATAACTCTAATTCAACATTAAAAAAGGTAAGACTTCTTCAAATGCTAATTTTCCCTTCAATGATCCTAAATTAGCATGCATTGTTTTATTAGGAAGTCTGTACTTTTTAGGAAACATACATTTACAAAACCAATAGTCAAGTTGTTGAAGACCATGACTAGAATCCATGTGAAGTTTCCTTTAAAATAGGATTAAAAAAAAGAGAAGATATGCAAGTATATTCCTTGAAAATTGTTTATATGCTTTTGAGTTTGGTTAGACTTGTGTGTCAAGGTATTAAGACCTCTTGCTTTTCAAGCATAATTTGAACCTTGAAGCATGTACCCAAAGAGATTTATAGAATTAATTGTAAAGGAAAAGGTCATGATGTTGTCTAATAAAGTTGAATAAGCTTGTGTATTGCAATCTAGGGTTTTGAATGTGTAAGCCTCCCTATGCTCTATTATGTATGTCATCTTTGTATTTGTATTTTGGATTGTTGGGAGTTCTTGAAGATTTTTCAAAGATGAATTTTTATTAGAATGGATGGGATTCAGTCTCACAAATACCATGCACCTTGAAATTTTTGTTTTCATCACTCTTGAAGTGAAAAATCAAATTTTAAGAGGCCTCGGGTAGGCACAGTTGAGAAAACCTTATCCCTAGGGTTTCTAAGAAGATTTTGATTGAATATCCCAAATAATCCAACAAAAATTCAATTTTTTTTTATAAATTTCTATCTCCCTCATTCAAACCATTTTCAAAAAGAAGTTTTGAATTTCATCAAGTATTACGAGATAATACATTGATAGAAGATATCGAGCTTTGTGAAGGTACTATGTAGTGTTTCAATGTGAATTCAATTGTGATTTCCTTCTAAAATGATATTTAATCATGTCAAACAGATGGCACGTGATCCTCTTATTCTAAATATGCTATTGAAATAGTTTGAATACCTTAGAAAGTGGTATAGAGTTGTAAATTATCACTGTGAGGTCACATAAAGATTTGGACTCTTTGTGTAAGTTCTAAATCATGTCAATTTGGTTCAATAATGTTTCATTATCCTATTGAATAATTTATAAAGTCCTATTTTAGTTAAAAACTCGTAGTTTGACCTCCAAGTTTGAATTCTTAGAAAAAAATTGAATTGGAAAGGTTTTTACTTTAAAACAATATAAGAAGGATTTCAAAAGACAAGTTTTTTTCTTTCTTAGTCAAGCAAAATTATTTTGAGATTCCAATGAAAATAAAGAGCCTATGGATTGAACAAATAATGTAATTCTTGGAAAGGGAATATGAAAGGTTTTTTGAAGAATAGACAAATAGTGGTAAAACAAAATAAGAGTTAGTTTTGCATATAACTTGATGTGGTAAAAATAGAGAAAAGGGAGTTAGAAAGTTGACAAGTGTAAGAGAATTTGAATTTGAAATAAATTTAAGAAGGTGATAAATGGTGAAGTGAAATTTTTTTCTCCAAGGGATAAATCTAAGATAGAACACAATAGTGTAAGGATATATAACAGTGATATTTCAAGAATAACTTAACAATGAAAAATAGAGATATATAAAGCAAAAACACAAAGGTAGATGCTTTGACAATCATTGAAAGGTTGATGAGAGAAAATATGAGACAAGGTGTGTACAGAATAGAGTATAATGAATTTGATTTTGTGTAATAAAAGTGTGAGACGTCATTAACCATAAGGAGGTGAATTGCAGAGAATTGTAAATAGATTTGATTATAGAAACTATTTAGAGAAAGAAAACAATGATATTTAGATAAAAAGGTATTTAGGAATTCTATTTTTGGATCAAGTAGGCTGTGATTAATTTCTAGTTTTCAATAGTGAATATAGATACATATAAGGTTGAAATCAGTGTAAATATATTGAATGTGAAGAATATTGAGATCGGTGAGTTTGAAGGATTTTTTAAAAACAGATATTAAGTTGAATTGTGAAGATTATACTGTTAATTTAGGATCACTATTAGGTGTTCTCAACATCAAGTTTGAAAGTGTGGTCAGATCTTTATGTCCTTACTGATTTAAATCTCATTCCAATCGGGAAGTGGGAACTTCTACGGAAAGTTGTGGCTTGCATATTGTCTAATTGTTTCTTGACTTGAAGTTGTAGCTTCTATAGTTGAGTTGTGGCTTGCATATTGTCAAGTTATTTCTTGACTTAAAGTTTTCACTTATATAGTTGAGTTGTAGCT
Organism: Taxus wallichiana var. yunnanensis; assembly: GCA_018340775.1. Lineage (NCBI taxonomy): Eukaryota > Viridiplantae > Streptophyta > Pinopsida > Cupressales > Taxaceae > Taxus > Taxus wallichiana. The sequence continues at coordinate 315,933,224 of CM031242.1, forward strand.
CAAAATATTTTGTAACCTTTTGGCCTATAGTGTTGTGGTTTTGTGGGTTTTCTCCCAAATTGGGTTTCCCACTTAAAAATTTTTGTCTCCTATGTGTGTGTGTGTGTGTGTGTGTGTGTGTGTGTGTGTGTGTGTGTGTGTGTGTGTGATCTATTTATATTTTTATCTGCATTTTTATGAAGTGATCAATATAGTTGGTTTGATTTAAAGTTGAATTGAACACTAATTCACCCCCCTCTCAGTGTTCTAGTTTCTAACATTTCCCTTTTTAATAAATTTTTCCTTGTTTTGGAGAGAGAAAATGCCTTTTAACGAGAGAAAATGTAGGTGGAGACTGAATTTGTACAGGAAGACAATGTTGTAAATCCAAGATCTATTTGTAATACCTTTATAGATGTGGTTTGAGATGCTTGTAGGTCCTATTTCCTATTTTGGAGATTGATGTAAGAATATGTGTTTATTTTAACATCATTAATAAGATCGGTTCGTTGTATTCATGAACGTAGAGATGTAGTCCCTCACGGACAAACTCCATTATCAATTTTTGAGTATTTATCTCTTATTTCCTTCATTTACTACTATTTTTAATCAATTATAATTTGATTTTAAAAATTTATAACCAAATTTACGTAATTACACATTTCACAAGAAATTGAGAGTGAGGAGAAAGAATGGGAAATTCGTTGTGTGGGTTTAATTTGATGATTGCAATTCAAAATTTGGATTTTTACATACCAACTTTAATGTAGTATGTTAATTTGAGAAACATTATTTCATATCCTCAAAATGGGAAAATTGATTCATTTAAAATTTACCAATTTTGGATCAATTTTAGTATTAGACGAGGATTTATAAAGCATTACTAGCAATTCTATGCTTGAGATTATTTCTTTGGTTCGGTTTGTATTTTGATACATGTTCCAATAGGATAACCATGTGTAAGGATTTGAAACTTAAGGATCTATAATACATTAATTTCTAGATTTTCGAAAAGAATTGTTAGAGTAGGTATTTACCTTACCTCATGTTCACCAGTACTTTATTTACCTTTATTGTATTTATCCTCACCCACTTATGTGTTTTGATGTTTCTTTTATATTATTTAGATATTAGGAGATATTATCTAGTTGTTACGTATAGTTCTTTCCTTGATCTATGGTATTGACTATATCCTTGATGTCTAGTTCTCTTCTAAATCTATAGTATTGAATAGTTATTTGATGACTAGTTATTTCCTTGATTTATGGCTTGATCTACGACGTTGACTAGTTCTTAGATTGTTATTCCTTGTGTATTTAAGCAAGGACCATTCTCAATGTATTGCATTGAGTTCCATAATAAAATATGATATTGCTGCTCATTTGTTTGCAAAGGTTTTATGTAAAGTTATTCTGGTGAATTGCTTTCATCTTATTGATCATGGTGTTTGATTAGCATCTGTGTTCTTGGTTTGGTATGATCTGTTTATCATTCCTTTCATGGTATCAGGGCTAGAGATTGTTGTTGGCATGTGTCTGTAAGTTTTATTTTGTAAATAAATTCATTGTATATTCATATATTTGGGATTTGGTCATATTTTGTTGCTGTGTGCATTTTTATGCAAAATGGAGGCTTCCATTGGATCCAGAAGGTAGGAAAACCCTAAGATAGATTGTAGGCATGGCCATTTTGGAGGCAACATTTTTCTGGGTTTTTTGTATTGTTGTAGGGAAGCACACCGATCTGCCTCGAGATTTGCGCCATAAAAAATGTGGGATTCTTTTTCAGGTCTGTTGGATTTCTCAAGATTTGCACATTCTTTGCTATTTTAGGCAAATCCACATATTGTTATTTTCGCAATAAAGGTCTCTACATAGTCTAGAAATAGTAATTTTTACTAGAAGAGGCAATTAGATGTGACTATCTTGAAAACACGCGACACACCCCAGAATAGTAAGTTGTGCAAACACCCATTAAAATACTTAGCCCTTGGTCATATGGTAGTGTCATATGAGGGCTTAAATCTTGTGATTCCTACTAGTAGGTGCTTAACTTCAGCCCGTTTTAATTTTATTTGTGTGGTGAAGACAACAACAATTTATTTTGTTTTGATCGAAACTCGGTTTTGAGTGCCGTTTTTGCAAAAGTTCTTGTTTTTTTGTGCTCTTTCCATTGGAAATATTTATTTTGATACTTGCACTATAATTTTAAAGTGCCAAATATGGAGGAGTGTTGTAATCAATTGTGGATGCAATTTCGGCTGAGCCCGACATCCTAAATTTTGGGAGTTGCGTTTCTACCTATCATAGATTCGAGAATGATATGCTTATTTCTAAATTATGTGGACTTCAAGAGGATATTATAAAATTTTTGGAAGAAAATAAATCACTCAAGAAGTGAAATTCTCTTCTACAATAATTCTTTCATAATAAGGATACAATAATACACTTCTTGCATAACAAACTTGCTAGCCTACAACATCACCATCATATTGTGGACAGCCATATCCATGCTCCTAGTCCACTTGTAGCTATTGCTCCTGAACCCACTGACATTGATCTGTCAGTATTTGAGTTTGTTCCTACTCTTGATACTCATACACCTATGAAGCTTGTTACTATATGCTCTTCCACATCTATGCCTATTACAGTACCACATGTTGTGTATCCTACTTCTGCTCACTCGATTGCATGGATTTTTAAGAAGCATACGACTGCATTCAGTTATCACATGCTCCATTCTATGGGTCTCACAAGCGAGTCATTGGAATACATTCATGTGGTAATGTTTCCTCTATTCCACATGTTAAGTGGAATTCTCATCATGACATTGGTTTTCAAACGAGATACTTCATTGGGATCACACATTGACTGAGCTCCTTTTTTTGTTCACTTGACTCTTTTTGAGGATCATAAGCAACACATGAGTTTTGCACCTTCACTCAGACTTGAGAAATCTAAGATTTCAACTGTTAAACATGATCAACCTGACACACATTCTGATGTTCTTTTGCATGCACCCATTGTACATTTTACACCAAGTCATATGTAGGCATCTTCTTCATCCATCCGTGTTGATTTTGGGTGGATATCTGATCACTCATGGAGGTGACATAGGCATTCATTGAGAGGACTGTACAGGCATGGCTTCTCCACCATTCGGCCTCTTTCTCCACTTTCTATACCTTCTACATTGTGATGCTTCTTGTTTTGAGCATTTTTCTTTAGCAGGTGTAGTGTATCTCTCTTGTTTGTTAAGAGATTTTGTATCTATATTTTCGACACTTTTGGCATGTTGACAATATCTCTTGTGGGGGATCTATTTTGGTGAATTCCAATGTTATTTTGTCAGTGTTCGAGTAGTTGATTTTGGGCAACTCATATAGATTTTTAGTGTCACTCCACCCATTCAGAAGTATGGGAGGGTGTGGTGTTGATCCTTCTTCTTTGGGTTTCGTGTCCTTTCCTTGTTGCCTTGGCTTTTATTGGATTGTGACACTCTGAGTCTGTGTCCTTTCCTTATTGCTTTGGTTATTGTTCTTAGATGGTGACACACCTATTTGTAGTGATTGATCGAATTTTGTTTGGTATTTTTTTGCACTTTTGACATCACTCCATTAATAGTCTCCTTGTATGGAGCTATTCTAGTGAAACCCAGTATCAGTTGTTTTTAAGTTTTGTGATCGAGTAGTGGATTCAAACCATAGTGCACACCAAAATTCTTCAGCATTATACGATTTTTTTATCCAAGCTTCTTGGGATGCCTTAGAGTGGGTTTTTACTCTCTTTATTTTGTTTTTATTAGTTTTGGGTACCTTGCGATGTCCCTCTTTTTCCCAGTTATTGTACATGAGTACCTCATCAGGCCTAGTTTCTAGGACTCATACTGTGGACATGCCACTTCTATTTTGGCCCCTAGCTTCACTTGAGGGGGGTGTTAGAGTAGGTATTTACCTTAGCTCATGTTCAACTAGGTACTTTATTTACCTTTATTGTATTTATCCTCACCCACTTATGTGTGTGGATATTTCTTTTATATTATTTATATATTAGGAGATATTATCTAGTTGTTAGGTATAGTTATTTCCTTGATCTATGGTATTGACTAGATCCTTGATTTCTAGTTCTCTCCTAAATCTATGGTCTGGACTAGTTCTTTGATGACTAATTATTTCCTTGATTTATGGCTTGATCTACGACCTTGGTGGTTCTTAGATTGTTATTCCTTTCCTTTTAAGCAAGGCCCATTCTCAATTTATTGCATTGAGTTCCATAATAAAATATGATATTGCTACTCATTTGTTTGCAAATGTTTTATGTAAAGTTATTTTGGTGAATTGGTTTTATCTTATTGATCATGGTGTTTGATTAGCATCTGTGTTCTTGGCTTGGTATGATCTAGTTATCATTCCTTTTGAGAATTCTAAACTAAGAAGAAGGTGACATTCCTTATAGAATGAAATTTTGGAGCTCCAAGAGATTTAAAAATCAAGGAAATATTTTTCTACGTGTCATTAAAACAATACAATTTGAATTGCAATCTAAGGATAATATCTTGGCAAAATAACAAACTAGTGAGAAAGTAGATAAGATAGAAAATTCTATCAAACAAACACATCCCTCTACCACGAAGTACAACCCACAAAGTTATGCACTATATGTTAATCACCATGTATTTCTTTCTTTAATCATGAATCGATGTTGATTTTGGTAAATTTAAGAATCATACTAAGGTATTAGAGATAAATTACTAAATATGATGGGTTTTGATGGAAAATGCCTTAGAATAAATGGCCATGGTATTACTAATCTCACAGAGGTAAAGGAAATACCTCACTATGAAGGATTGGGATATGGTAGTGATAAGATAGAAATTGGGGAATGGTCCAAAATATCTAAAGATATACACACTTCAAGAGAATTTTCTATACCACTAAAACTCTAAAAAAACCTATTCAAGGTAAAAACAATATTTGGTTTTATAATCTTACTAATAAGGATGTTGTTGCTTTGAATATTGGGAAGGCCTCGCAAATTTATTGTGTGATTGAGTACAAGTTAAGAAAGGAACTACCTTATAAACAAGGTGAACATTCCAAAAGAGGAAAGAAAATAGTTTCCCCTTGGTAATCTTGCACAAGTAAAAGTTCTAGAAATTAGGGACAAGTAAAATAATCCAACATGCAATTTAACTATGTGAAGGATGGTTAGGTAACACCAAATTTGTGATATACATTTTTATGCACTTTTTTTATATTAAATAAACAATGTATGGTCATGTGTTGGAAGAGGAAATCCTTAGAAAGAAGGATTAACAAATAATACTCTCCTAAACAAGATATGAGGATTAGAAAAAAAATGTACTCATTGTCAGATGAGTCAACACTAGATTGAGAAATTTTGGAAACTCCACTCTCAGTTTCATAGGAAGAAATTGGAACAAAAATTAATAAGCCATTTCCATGGAGAAAACTATTTTATCTAATGAAACACATGTAGGAACATCTATGAAAATGGGTTATTAATACATTACTTACCTTTATGGATAACACATTTACATAGCTGAAATTTATTTGGCATGTTAAAAATTTCATCTCCTATTCACACTTTTTAGTTTCTTAAGTATGAAGGAAAGTAACTCATTGTTAAAGTTAAATGTGGAGGTAGAAATCAGAGGAGATATCCAGTTGGGAAAAGACAATATGAGAAATTGGTTACAAGTTGTGTCATTTTATTTGCCTTCTCATATACATGTTAAAATTGGCATTTTTATTTACCTTGCTTAAAGAAGTGATAGGATGGGTAAAGAGATTATCTAGATTAGTGTTTAAGGTATATAATAAGCATTGTTGTTTTTAAAATATATGTTATCATTCTTTCCTTCAATTTGAAAATGTATTTTTTATACATTTGAAATGATTTAAAAGAACATTTATAAGACCCTATATCAGGAAATGCTTGTAATAGAAGATTGTTTAAAATCCATGTCTATTTGTAATTTATAATAAGATCCCATTGAAGGGAAAATTATACAAGTAGATTTTAGTGTTAACGTAAGGATGCTAACATAAAATCATGAAGTAAATTCTTTTATTAGTATGTATTTTTTTCATTTTTGATAATAATGTATAGTAATGAGAATATAAACATCCTTTTTAGCCTCTATAAGTGCAATGGATAAGAAAAATGCACCAGAAAGAGACCAAAATACTAGAGTTCAGAGGGTCGGATGGTATAGATAGGAAGCAGATTGTGATACTTATTCAACACCTTGTTCTATGTTATATGTTGGTACACCGATTATATGAAAATTGAGATAAAAAAACATGTCAATACACTTTGAGATAACTCTGTGAAGGAAGATATATCCCCTATTAGGAGAGAGAAATATGTAATAGTTGAGACAACCCCTATTAGGATATACAACTTTCTAATGGAAGAGATACCTCTTATTAGGAGAGACCACTTTGTAATTGGAATAAATAACCCCATTTGAGAGACAACCTTATATAGAAAGAAACAACATCATACGAGAGAAACAAGCTCACATAGAGAGAGATAATAATGATTGTTAATTAAGGTAAGAAGTTAAAGCTTTCTTTTTTATGATGTTTTTCTCCTTATAACTTAATGAGTTGAAGGAAGATATTATACTTTTCATAAAAGGTAGGGAATCTAGAAATAAAGAATTTATACATTTAATGATTTTATGAGAATGGAACTTTTTTTGGTACAAAAGTTTTTTAGCGGAGATGTGTTACCTAGAGGATATTCATGGTCCAAATGTTCCTTAAACTTCCCAAAATTTCTTACAAATAAAAGATATATTTTATATTTTTCCTACACCTTTTGAATAGGTAGAATGAAGTTCTTACGAGGAAAATATCATCTGCTAAAGTTCAGGTTCAACTGAAAAAAATTAAGCATAGGTTACATAATGCTAGTGTGATAGGTTGATAATGCACCAAGTGGTAGAATGTGAGAGAAAAAAATGTAAGAGTTTATTTGAGAAAAATGGTTTGCAACCTGCAATTTTTTACAGTCCAGGTGGGTCCCACATAGTATGCTAGCTAAAGGCCCCATAGCTGGTGGGGTCCAATCTTTTTCAAGAGGGGAACCATACTATATTCATTCATATTATACTACATGTCATTTTGAATATATACCTCATCGAGGTTCAAATCCTACTACATGTGGGACTTAGTCCCAAGTATTTGTAAAGTTATAGACCAACTTAGAAAGTTGGTGAGTGAGTTGTAAGAGATTCATCTCGGTGAGATGGATAGTTCCAACTCAACATTACCAATTCATGTTACTATTTCAAATCATTCACCAAATGACAAGTTCCTTATGATTCTAAGGGTCAATACAACCACCAAAAAATCGACTTACCCTAGAAAGAAAGGTGGCGAGATAACCGAGTGGACCAAATAAAAAGCCACCTCATCATAGTAAGCAGATTCCACACACACACAGGTTTGTGACTTATCCAACTCCTCAAGTATAGTTATTGTAAAAGTCTCATGGATGATTTGCATTAAAAATTTTAACCACTAGAATGAATCTCAAGATTTGGTCATAGCCACACAACTCTCTAGCTGCCTTAGGCTATAATAATCCTTTCATTCACTGATTCTCACCCAATGCGGGATATACATCCCACACTTAGCAAAACAAACAAACCACATGTGATGGAGATGGATCAAACTTGGTTCAAGCTAAAGTTAAATAATAAACCTGAAAGGTTGAGAAACGATGTGGGCAATATAAAAACGAAACTTGGTGGGATTTAATGAGGACCTTTTATAGGACTATGTAAGACTTAGGCCCCTTTTTGGATATTTATCCCATACAAATGGAGAGTAAGGCATGTTATGTAATTTTTATGTATAGACGATGTTATAAGAACATAGTAGAGACATTATTGCCATTTTAAAATAATTTTTGCCTTATTTTGAGAGAGAAAATACATTTTTAGAGAGATAAAATGTAGGTGGAGATAGTTTTTGTATAGGAAGATGACGTTGTAAATCCAATATTTGGTTTTAGTATCTTTCTAGAGGTATTTTAAGATGTTTTGGGGCCGTTGCCCATTTTAAAGATTGATTTAATAATTTGAGTTTAGTTTTAAATCATTAATAGGATCGAGTTTTCATATTCATGAACCTAGAGATGTAGTCACATATGGAAAAACTCCATTGTCAAATATGGGTTATTTTTCTCCGATTTTCTTTATTTTTTATTTTTTAATCATTTCAATTCTGATTTTAAAAATTTATAATCAAATTTACATAATTATACATTTTACAAGAAATTGAGAATTTAAGAGAATGAATGTAGAATTAGGTGTATGGGTTTAATTTGATGATTACACTTCAATTTTAGATTTTATACATGCCAATTTTAATTTAGTAATTAATTTGAGAAAATTTAGTATCAAAGAAACAAGAAAAAATATTCATTTAAAATTTACCATTTTGGACCATACAAGGTTGCACTCAAGCAATATTTTAAGAACTATGTGAGTTACACAAGGAAATTAAGTGAATTTATGTTAAGGAGATTGTAGTTGAAGTTTTATGGGTTTACATACAACATTAATAGTCAGTTTAGCATCAATATTATTGTCGTTAGGTTTACTTTACGTACCCAAAATTGTAAGGTATTGTACTGCCAGAACAGTGTAACAAGTGCCCCGATGATGATACAGATCTCCTCGCAAGGTGTTCGGGATCCGGAAAAGCCCTCGGAGTATGCGTTAACATCCCGCATGCCCCGCTTAGCCCCCGCGCCTTTGTTTTCCCCTTTTTCCCTCTTTCCTTGGCCTCTTGACCTTCAGTGACGAAACCGCCGCCCCTGCAGGGTGGTGGTCTCGTGACCGCCGCCCTGAACAGGGCGGCGGTCCTGTAACCGCCGCCCTGCTCAGAGCGGCGGTCCTGTGTGCATTTTCCAGAATGCTCTTTTGACGTGACTCGCATGAAATATCACGATTCACCAGCTTTTCTTTGCCGACTTGAGCATGCATTTATGTTTTTGGTCCCCTGGAATAGTGTTTTTCCTTTGTTTATTGTTTAGGAGTTCAATTTGGTTTTGGTTTTTGAGTGTTGGAATTCCTATAAATGCATAGCTTGTGCTGAGGCAAATGGCCACCATTTTTCCTGGTTAGAGTCTTCTGATTTTCAGTGGTTTGGTCTGTTAGCTTGCTTAGGATTGATAGCATAGTTCATTTCATACTTGGTTAGTATTATTCAGCTGTTGGTAAGCCACAGACCCATCTTGTGCAGGCAGTGTTGTTATCTCATCCCAATCCAGTTAGAAGCTTGCCTCTCGAATTTATCTTTCTTTGTAGATTTGTTTTTATTGTGTCTTGGAGTTCTTAATTCAATCCATTATATGTCCAGTTAGCTTTATTCATTGTTGGTAAGCCACGTATCCAACTTGTGCAAGCAAAGTGTCTTTATTTTATCTAATCCATTGGAACAGAATAGCTTAGGAAGCCATTAAAGTTGCAGGTTTTTCTCTTTGTATAGGATAGTTATAGGTTCTGGTCGCTTCATGTTGCATGACTCGCAGTAAAATCCCGCTAGGAATCACATAAGCCAAGCTCTGTACTCTTGTGCTATCCCTCTCCTACTCGCATTCTCGGTCTGCATTCTGAGCTATCCTTGTCCCAAAATCTACTCTTATCGGTGCTAGCATTACATGCTTTTCTAGATCCACGTGAACACGAAAGAATGAGGAGATCATACTGAGGGGACGAGATCACATACACCATCAGATTCGCCACTGTTCTGCGGAGTCCAGGTTTTAAATTTCAAAGTTCTAGTCAGATTCATATCAAATAGAGTAGATAATCGCTTTATTTCATTTCATTCTATTCTTGACATTGCTAGGGAAGCTATGGGGATTGATAGTTTCTGAGAAACTATGATTCACTCCTCACTTCTGAGGTAGGATCGAGAATCTTGCCGGTAGATTAGACAAGTTGTTTTATTTAGAATAATTCTACAAATCACACAGTGCAAATAACCGCACTTGGTTATCTTGTCATGCTTTAAATTATTGTTTAGCTATTATTTCTAGATACGCTTAAAATAGTTTGCTTTCCTTAAAATTGTTAGAATATTTCTTAGAGGAATAAAAGATATATATGTTAGATTTATTTCACGTAGTTAGGATTTGCTTCATTCTGCTTAGATTTGCATTTTGTTTCGTATGACAATCATAGGACCTCAAGAGTCCAGGGGAATATATATTTGAGCCAATCATGCCTCAACCAAACCTATTCATAGCAATAGTTGACATAGACCAAAATATCGGGATACAAGTATTCCGAACAACCACGATTTACAACAGATCGGTCCTCAACTAAGAGGATTAAACATAGAAGACGACCAAGCACACATATTTTGGTCAAACCAACCAAACTATAGATTGCCCTAGGCACAAGCACTCACATGACTCAGTAGAAGGGCTCGAAGAGAACAAACATTCGGGTGCGATCCTTTAGTTCCATAGCGACGCATTTGGAGACACCCTCATAGATATAGATACCACTTAAGAATCCGGGTTGCGAGAACACCTATAAGGTATTCGAGAAGATTGCACAACTATTGGTTCTAATATATAGAAGTTTGAGAAAGCATACGATTACTAGATACTAGGGATTAGAAATTGATCCTATGTATGACCATAACAGGACCGCAACAACCAAGAGTCTATGGTTGTGATCCACAGATCCCACAGCCCAACGAATCCACAAGTCAGTTAGACATAGACACTAGCCTACGCATCTTGGTATTCAGGTCCACTCCACTTCCACCTATCATCATCGAACAACTATCCTTACTAGATATAGCAGCTAATGAAGCTAGGGAATTCTAGACTAGGCCAGAAAATCATCCATAGAGTCAATTATATTCATCATCCACTATATGAACTTATCAGGAGATATATACGAAACAATCCCAGGTCATTTTCCACGTATTCTGCAACCCATAGATCGAATCACGCCAGAGCTCGATATTGATTGGAGCCTTCGAGCAGTCATCCTTGCTGGTCAATCTATCACACCAGTCCAAGTTAGAAGGGCCTTCTTTGCCTTAGATTCACAAATTCCACTAGTGCGTGTCGAAGACATTAGACTGCCTAACTAGTTTGTCTACATATTCTACCCCCACCCGCTGTCTTGGCATGACCTCGGGAGGTCGGGTATGCGGAAGAGTTACTTGTTGATTCTCAAGCTCACTGTCACTTTTCCGGCATACAAATCAGTGAACCAACGTGAAACAAACAATCTGTTTCACCTTCTCTTTGAGAAGTTTCAAATCTTCTCTCAATCACCTTCACTCCTTCCCATTATTCTACGGGTATTCATATACCCCCCGAATATGTCGGGATTTGATGCATATGGCAGACCCCTCTTGGGTCTTGAGGCATACTACGCCCAACAGAATAGGTAATCATCACCCTCGCTCTCAGTATGGGGTGACAACTATTCAACTAATCAGTTGTCAACACAAACCCCAAGAATCAGATATAGTTCATCTTTTCAAGCTGAGGAGTTAGATCAACCCCCTCGAACCCAACAAATAGAGCCTTCAGGTTCAAACAATATGACGTTTACCGGAGAATCTGGTTCGTCTCCTCAAATGCTACTCAGACCACAAATTAGTAGGCAATCAGATCCATACCTGGTCTTAGATGATGGACAGCCAACACGTTATCCTAGGAGTGAACAACGCTCCCGGGGAATGTACCCACCTATAGGAGGTTTACAAATACAACCCGAAATCTCTTTTCAAGAAAATACCTCTATGCCACTACATACAGGAAATATTCTGGGAGAAACTTGGCAAGATAGTGATCAGTTTATGACAGGATATCACGTACCTATACAACACCAAGGTATACAACAAACGCCGCTTAGGCAAAGTACCGTGACTTCACCAAATGAAGTCATTTCGACGTTAGTAGAAAGAGTGAGAGGGTTGGAACTGGCTCAAGCAAGTCACAATTCTCCGTTCATACAAACAGGAAGTTCCAATCCTCCATACCACTCTAGCTAAGTAGATCTCCTTACGGGAGTAGGCACGTTAGGCATGCCTCCTCAATATCCACAACAAACGCCAACAAGGCCCACCATCTCTAACACTATTCCTCCCGGTCTAGTGTCACACAATCCATTCCTTGACCATACCCCGTCCTACTTAAACATATACTCTAAATCACCACAAGGAGATATGTTTCTCCTCTCCGACATGTTTTCTCAAACGCGGTGGACTCTCCTATGCCCCTGCCAACACATTCACCGCACCGTATCAACAACCTATCCCACCACCACTCCTCAAAGCAAACACCATCAATGGTCGAAAGCTATGCAATAGGGACTTATTCAGAATACCTAAAGGAACCCTTAGATTTCACCATACGAAGCATCATGCTTCCAAGACCTCTCCCTGATTTTCCCAAGTTCAAGGGTGAGGGAGATCTAAATGCACATATCAAAGCTTACGCAATGACCATACGAGAATTACTCCCTTAGGATGGGGTGGTTGCTAAAATATTCCCAAAACACTGGAAGGCATTGCTCTCGATTGGTATTACAGAATACCTGAGGCTTCCATACATTCATTCAAACAACTTGTGTCTGAGTTCATCAAGGCCTTCGACATGAACAAACTATTAAGAACAGGAATCAGGGAGTTCTTACACATCAAACAAGAGCATAACGAGTCCTGCCGCCCACTTCATCCAAAGGTGGCGTCGTCCTTTATTCATCGCAAGTGCTCCAAACATGGATCGATGGATGGAACTATGTGAAGGAAGAAGTCAGAAGTTCCCACTAAGGACTTATGATGAAGTACTGAGAGCACTCTGAATAGACCAAGCAGCGATAGATAGTGGTCCTAAGACATATGGAACAAACGGGAGGTTAATCACCTCCACTCAAAACACTATAACTACCACAAATGTCAATCAAGGACCCAAAATCCTTAACAAAAATTGTGGGGTAACAACGGATGGGGTAACCGACGAGCCTAAGAGTGTAAATGTTGTTAATGCTCTGTTACAAACAAACAACCAACGAAACAACAACTTTACCCCAACAATCAATATAGTGGATTTTAACCATCCACAACAACAACAACAACGGAGAAATCCCATACAAGGGCCAAGCCAAAACCCATTTGGTTACCAAAACCAAAGTCAAAACCAGAAACAACAATTCCAAAACTTTGGTCCTAATAGGCAATAATTTGATCAGAATTTTAGGCCACAATACACACCAAACCAACAAAATGGGAATTACAACCCCAATTCTTATTGTGGTTTCCATAAAATTCAGGTCACGATACTAGAACATGCCGTGACTACAATAAATTTATGCAACGCTTGCCAGAAGAACAAAGACAGTTCTTCACAGACCTGTTTTTGGCGGATCCCATCTCATCATCACCAAATACTCTCGCAGGGGCAGTTTCTCCTCAGAATGCTCCCCTCAAGATCTTTAATGATCCGCTCCCAAATCATGATAGCAATAGGCTGAATCCAACCGGAACAAACAAAGGTGCAGTGATGGGAAACAATGATCATGAAGCCTCGACTTCATTAAATCCGTCAGTTGTGCCACAGTTGGGAGCTCAACCGAGACCTAAGATAGTCAGTTTGGTAGAATTAGAGGCATTTGAACTACCTATCAAAGCTATAACAAGAACACGAGAGTATTTCTCTCAACCGAGCCCAAGTCATCGCGCGAGACAGGATAAGAGTCATCAAATAGTTGAAAAACCCATCGGTGCCTATGATTTAATTAGTGACCTAACAAAGACCTTCTCACACATTTCATTTTTGGACTTACTAAAGAACTCTCCCCCTCGCGAGCTACTCTTTTAGAAGCATTAGGTCTAGGCCATCTAATTAACATCACTCCACCTCCCGAAACACAAGTAAATCATGTAGATTTTGATATCCACCCTCCGGGGCAGCCGGACATGGATGTTGAATTCATCTTGAAATAAGTAAAATGCCCACAGATCTTTGAGATCGCACGCCGAGGTGACCCAGACCTTACACTTGCAAGTGTGGGTTTATAATAACTATGTAAACGGGAAATGGTTGCCGATGGGGCTTGATTAACATAGTCCCTTTCTCTTTCATCCAAAAAACTTGGATATGGAGAAACAAACTGCATTCCACTACACGAAATACCTTGAGAGGCTATGATAGCCTTAAAGCCACTTCGATAGGAACTATAATATGCCGTCACCTTAGGGCCCAGAACCATCTTAACCGAGTTTTATATTATAGATCAGGAAACTAACTATAATATGATCCTCCGCCGACCTTGGATACATCAAATGAAGGCAATCCCTTCCAATTTATTTCAAGAAGTAAGATTCTTTCATCTAGGAAAGGTATTTGTAGCCAAAGGCGATCCAAAACCTTTCGATTTACACCTAGCTGATTTAAAGAAAAGACCAGGGGTGCACTCAGAATTTAAACTTCCAACAAACCAACTTAATAAACCCTCTGACCCAAAGCCAGAGGAAAATTTGGTACCTACGACGGATCTTGAAACTACCAGGTAGCCAAAAAATTCCAACCCCTAAAGATAAAACTAAAGAAAGCAGTATCATTAGGGACTACTACGAAAATCGTTGAGTTGATAGAACAAGATTCACCAATGTTCTTACCATTCGATTTAGTAGGCATAGGATTTTCCCTAGGTGTTGGTTCCTTGCCAGCAGAAGATCTCTGTATGGTAGAAGTAGAGTGTGCAAATGCGACAGATGCCCCAACAACTATACTCTCGGCTAAGTATTGGACTCTCCATTTCAATGGAGCTAAATGTCGTTATGGAGCGGGGGTAGGTATAATTCTTACTTCACCCGAGGTGAAAGTCCTCCCATTCGCTTTTAAATTAAACTTTGAATGTACAAACAACACGCTGAGTACGAAGCCCTCCTCCTTGGTCTTACCTTAGCCAAAAGAATTGGTATTGATAACATCAGAGTCCTGGGAGACTCGCAATTAGTGACAAACCAAGTTTCAAGTATATGAAACTAAAGCCAAACATTTGCAACTCTACAAAAATACTGTATTAGATTTAAGCAAGGCGTTTAGCTTTATATCCATTGAAGCAATCCCTCGAGAGAAAAATCTTCTCGCCGATTCAATAGCAACCTCAGCATCGCGTTTTACTCCAAGCAATGAGTTAAAAGATACCCAGTTCACAGTGTCCATTCGTGATGAACCATTGATAAAAATAATGACAAATCCTCTTTCAAGCAGAAGTGAATCTACCATCCTAGACCATGTCAAAAATGATGCGGCTACTTTGGATTATTTAAATGCCCATGCATCACTACATCTCTCCTATCACATGCTAGATTTATCCCTGATTCCACATTCGTCTTCCTACTTCGGAAATCCCGTAATGGATCTTCCCTCACAAACGGAGCCTAGCATATACGCAATAGAAAATGGGGATGATCTAGATTTACCTCCAGCACCACCTGAGTTTGAAGAGGGTAACGCCTCTTTGATCGAAGAAACAATCGATGTCAACATCGAGACAGAAGATGAACCAAGAATATTGAAACTAGGTTCCTCATTAACCCCAGAAGAAGTGGAAATACATACTCAGATTCTCAAAGAACATCAGAAGGCATTTGCATTTAATTACAAGGAGATGACGGGAGTCGCACCCCACATTGCGGTGCACAACCTCGTCACTAGATCAGATGCAAAGCCAATTAAACAAAAATCAAGACCCATGAAGCCCAAAGTAGCTCTCATGGTAAAAGAGGAAGTAATAAAACTCCTTCAGGTAGGATTCATCAAGCCAGTTGACTACTCCCAATGGGTATCTAACATCGTTCCCATTCTCAAGAAGAACGGAAAGATACACATTTGCATAGATTTCCGAGACATCAACAAAGCGTGTCCTAAAGACGATTTCCCATTACCATCCATAGACGTTATCATTGATGCAACAACTGGTTTTGAACTCTTGTCTCTCATGGATGGATTCTCTGGATACAACCAAATCAGAATATCCGAGCAAGATCAAGCTAAAACCACATTTATAACTCCTTGGGGAACCTATTGCTACGTTGTTATGCCATTCGGTCTCAAGAACGCCGGTGCTACGTACCAGCGGGCCATGACATACATATTTCATGATCTAATTCATAAAATCGTGGAATCTTATGTAGATGACTTATTGGCTAAAGCTAAGAAGCGTTGTGACCATCCCGAAGTACTCCGCGTCATTCTTTCACGTTTAATAGAATACGGAGTCACGCTAAATCCAGAGAAATGTGTCTTTGGTGTAACAGGAGGAAAGCTCCTAGGTTACATCATATCATCATGAGGGATTGATGTTGATCCAACCAAAATTCGGGCTGTCCTCGAAATGGTTCCACCTTCGGACGAATCTGGAATCAGGTCATTTCTCGGAAAGCTAGGTGCAATCCGAAGATTCATCCCAGACTTAAGCTTCGCCATTCATCCAATCAACAATTTACTCAAGAAGGACTATAGCATTGATTGGACTGAAGATTGCAATGAAGCTTTTGATGCAGTTAAGCGTTTTCTGTTATCACCACCTACGCTAATGCCACCTAAGCTGGATCACCCGTTAATCCTATACTCACGAGCTACCAATGTCTCGCTGGCCTGTATGTTGGCCCAAGAAGACGATAACAAGAGAGAACGTGTGATTTATTTCATTAGCCGAACACTACTCGACTATGAAACACACTATACACAGGCAAAACGAGAATGCCTTGCCATAGTCTTTGCTACTAAACGTCTAAGACATTACATGCTGAATCAAGAAACGAAGGTCATGGTAAAAACGGACCATTTACGGACTTTTCTCACACAAGGTTCCTTGTCTAAAAAGGCTAGATGTTTTATAACCTTAATGGGAGAGTTCGAATTAACATTTGTAAACCAGAAGTTGGTTAAAGGACAAATCATCGCGGATTGGTTAGCTGACAACCCATTAGACGGAGGCGATTTAGTAGATTTAGAATTTCCAGATGAATGTGTATACTACATTGAAACACGACCCGCTATCTCTGAATGTCCTTGGTACACTGACATCGTTAATTATATCATGGACCATACGTACCCAGAGGCAGTTACACCGCAACAAAGAAGGCGGTTACGCATAATCATAGCTAAATATGTCATTATAGAGCAAGTGCTCTATCGAAAAGCATTCGATGGAATGCTCTTAAGGTGTTTTGACACAGAAGATTCCAAGAGGATTCTCCATGAATCCCACAACGGTATATGTGGAGGCAACTTCGGTGGCCATGCCACCGCTCGAAAAATACATCGAATGGGCTATTTCTGGCCCACTCTAGAATGTGACGTGATAGAGTTTGCACGCAAGTGTCATAAATGTCAAGAATTCTCTCATGAGATCCACATGCCAGCACAAGCTCTGCAACCAATCGCAACTCCATGGCCCTTTTCTACATGGGGTCTAGACTTAATAGGGAAATTCTCTCCCTCATCCACAGACGGCCATAATTTTATAATCACGGCCACTGAATATTTTACCAAATGGGTGGAGGCCATGCCTCTTACTACTGTACCTAGTTCTGTAATCGCTAAGTTCATTTTAAACCAAATCATTTGCAGGTACGGTATCCCACAAATCATTATCTCTGATAATGGAACTTCTTTTAAGAATGAAGAGGTTCATGAGCTATGCAATAAATTTAAAATAAGCCATCATACGGCTTCTTTGTATTATCCCCAAGCCAATGGACAGGCTGAAGCAACAAACAAAACACTGAAAGCCATTCTCCTTAAAACGGTAAAAGAAAACAAGCGAGATTGGCATTTAAAGTTATACCCGGCCTTATGGGCCCACCGAACCTCAATAAGAACACCAACGGGAGCAACTCCTTTCTCGCTGGTATTTGGGGCAGAAGCAGTTCTCCCACTCGAGGTTGAAATACCTAGTCTTCGCATTTCATTACAAGGAGTTCTGGATGAAGACGCTTACAGAGAAGCACGTCTTTCCCAACTAGAAAGCCTAGATGAAACCAGGTTAGATGCTGAACAATGACATAGAGTCTACGCTGACCGGATGTGCCGGCAGTATAACAAGAAGGTCTATGAACGTGACATATACGAAGGTGATCTAGTTCTAAGACTAGACAGCCGGATCGATAAGAAGACCGGCGAAGGAAGGAAATTCCGGCCCAAATGGTTGGGCCCATACCGAGTCATGAAGGACTATGGAAATGGTGCATACCTCTTATGTACATTAGAAGGTGAGGAGTTTGGTGAAACAGTCAATTCCCTGCACCTCAAACATTTCTACGCATAAGCAGCTAACGCTACCTATATAGCTATCTACATTGCATTTTCATATAAATTAGGATCATTTTGTCCATTCGTTTCTTACACAGATTGTGATCAAGGAGTCTATTCTCAAAAGAAATTCATTACAAACTCATGATGTTGTTGGCACAAAACTTTGTAATCATATCTCTCCATTTTCACGATATCATCAATCACTTCAGAATCTTTTATCAAATAAAATCAAACATGACGAAGTCTTAACGGTAACCATACCAAGATCTGCAAGTTTGTTCTTGCTTTGATTTCTTCTTAGGATAGGTGTCTTGCCTATGGTCTATTCTAGAAGCTTCATGGTGTCACATCTATCCCATATACACATCTCTTTGGAAATAAGCATATACTGACATTTTACTCAAATAAACAAATCAAAAAGTGATTAAACAGAAAATTTTATTTTTGCACATTTCTTTGCCCCACCAACCTTCGGTGATGAGCTTGCGTCTCTTACTAGTGACGTAGGGTTGGGAAAGGATGGAAATGCCCTTACTCGCCTATGCCTTGCCCACGGTGATAAACCCACGCTTCTTACTAGTAGCATGGGGCAAAGTGTAGGGGGTCCTCTTGACAAAGAAAATGTTAAAAGGTCATAAACAAACTATTCAAACTTTGAGTAAAAAACGAATGAATCAGATATTCAAAATTCCAAAAAGAGTCAAAAATCCTAAAAACCCAGATTTTGTCTACTATGTGGCCATCTACGGGTCTAAGTCTGGATAAACCGCAAAGCAAGTTGCATCCGAAACTATGAAGTCATTCGGGTGGAGTAAGCTTGTAGTTTTCAATTTGGTTCCACCAAAGCTTCGTCTGTCTTTCATCACTATTGTTTCACCATATTTCATAACTTGCACCCTTCTTGGCTCTTGGTGATGAGCCCTCGCATCTTACTAGTTGCGTGGAGTTAGGAGTGGGGCAAGTTTATCTGTTCATCATATTTGTTATTTTCATCACTTTGCCAAAACAAACATGAGATATCCAAATTTCTCACAGAAGCTAAGATTCAAAATCACAATATATCTACGGTATCATGTATCAGCATCATGAAACACAAAAAGAAAGCAAACATTTGCATCATCATTCTCCATTGCATACATATAAAAAAGCATATAAAACACACATTGTAGTATACACGAGGAAGTCGCAAATGTAGAAAGGAAAACACGGTGACAAGTTTTGATCCAAAAACGAATGCATATATATAAATAATCAATGTTTATATACAATGCCATCATGCTCTAGGCATGGTCAAAACGCTCAAAGAGCCCGTGATATACAAAAGAATCTATAGTACAAAACGCATAGGAGCCAAGTAGTCTCTCAACCCCTACGCGACCCCTCCGAAGGTGCGCGCCCTCGCCTAGGGCTCCGGCTACGCCGGCGCTCTGAATGCACGGAGGGCTCAGGGTCCCGAGGGGCAGCCGCGGTCTCGCCACGAGAATGGCTCCTCATAAGACGCTCGGCTGTCCTATAGCCTGCCAACTCTGTACGGAGAGTCGACACCATCCTGGCCACGTGCCAAATGGGAGCGAAGACGTCGGTATGCCTACCGGCTGCTGAGGGCTCCCCGGCATCTACGAGATAGCTCCGCACGGGTCCTATCCATAGGGATCATCAGGGAATCAGTGCATACCCTGTGGATTAGATCCCGCCACTCGTCAACAGTCTCTGCAAACAAAGAAGAAAAATGAATTAGAAACTAGACAAGAGGCTAAAAGATACAATATCAAAACACAAGGAGAAATAGCAATTAAAACAAATCCTAAACTAAACAAGCATTGAAAGGAAGAAAGGATAACTTACTCGGATCACCGGGCCTCCAAGATGGGTCGCTAGGGCCAGCACCCGCCGCAGATGCCGCTGCCGACTGAGGGGCTGCTCCTGTAGTAGGAGCAACATGACGCCCGCAACGGACTCATCCTCTCCACCATGGCCCTGGGAGAGTGGCTCCTCTGAAACTAGAGTCTCTCTCTCTGCACTCTGCTCGGCCCTCTCTGACTGCATGATGTCCTGAGTGTCATACCACTCAGGATCACTGTCATCCGTCTGCTCCTCCGATCCTCCCTCTGTAAACTCCTCAGAATCGGAGTCAATATCTATGGGGTCATCGCTGCTATGAGCAGGACCCGCAGCAATCTGAAGTAAAGGTGCCCGAGGCACACCAGCTCTCCCTCTAGCCCGAACTATCCTCCTGGCTGCAATGGGAGTGCCAGGAGTGATCACTGTCCAACCACGGCCTCTAGGCCCCCCTCTAGCCTCGCGGACTGATCTATAGACTGGTGCCACTGGAGGAAGCATGCCCGTATATGGTAGGCCAAACTACTGAGGAACCCTGCCAAAAGGATGTACCTCCACCCGTCCCACACGGTCGATGAGCTGCCCTGTGGTGGAGTAAGAAATCAATGTAAGAGTCTGCTCTCCCCATATACCGGCCATAAGCTGGTACGGTGTCACCTCCATGTCTGTTATAGTTAGAGAGGAAACTGGCTGGTGAGGTGCTCTAAGCACCGACATATCTGTCCATCTGGCTGCCCTCACAGCCAGGATCTGCCACCTCCACGCCTCTGCCATAGGGGATAAAACGCTCATACACCCAACTCATGACTAGAGTAGGGTGGCTCAAAGACTGTCCCTGTAGACAGACCACCCTGTATAAATCATGGTAGGTGGTCCCCAGAATATCTGCGCCCCAGGCGTATATCCGGCCATGCCCCTCTATCTGTGCAATGATGGGGGCCCAGCAGTATAGTAAAGTATCCCCTCCCTTGTCCCCGATCAGCCTCGAGGCAAGGATCCCCATGATAGCCTATCGAAATACGGGGATGGGAAAAGAAGGAATGGATCGAACTCTCACTCCCTTCTTCGACCCCGTCGAGATAGCTGCATCTCCCATGTAGCCTGCCCACTGTGCAATCTGTGCTCGAGACCCTGCCGTCTCTAGTGTGAGTCTCCTCCCGATGATTGGGACCCCCAGGATACGGTAGACATCCTCTAAAGTGATGGTCCACTCACCACGGACCCCTGGCAGTCGGAAAGTGTTCCGATCTGCATCCCAATATGAAAATAAGTCACAAAGTATGTGACTGGATGGTGTGACATGGGGCACGCGTGATATATGTAATATGCTGGCCCTCTGTAATGTATCCTCCTCATCCTGAGAAAGGGCATCCAATACCCCGAAAGCCAATCACACTCTCTCTCTTGGCTCCATCTGATATACTCCTCCCTCGCCTGCATACACCCAAAAACACACAAAATAGGGCAAGTTAGTATCTGAATAATACCAAGAGAATCATAAAAACGCATAGAAGTGCAAGAAAATACAAGTGTAGTCTCCAAAATAAGTTCTTTTGCATTCTGTGCAAAACCGCCGCCCTGAGCAGGGAGGTGGTTTTGTAACCGCCGCCTTGAAGGCGGCGGTTGTGTAACCGCCGCCCTGGCCAGGGCGGCGGTCGCGGTCTGAAAACCCGCGCGGGTTGTTAACCCCAAAAATCCCAAAATGAGCAAAAATAGACCATTTAAACTAAAAATGGAGCCTACCTAGTAGGCACCCCCCTAGGTGGACCTTTTGAACCTAACATTTTCAAAAATAACCCCCCCATTATGACGAATTTAACATTTCAATTTTAAAGGGGGAAAAACACAAAATGGAAGAAAACCAACCTGTGATCGCTGAGGTCGGTGTTCCGCTCGTGGAGGCATGATCACGATCTCACTGCAAATGTTTCGACTCTACTCGTGTGAGAAACCGTCACTGTGGGTCCCAGAGCTCAAAATCAATCAAATCAACTCGCGCAAATGAATAGGAAAATGGGCCCACTTTCATATATATATCGTTTTATTTCATTTTAAAATGACTTTTTCATAGGTTTGGAGCGCTGATGGATGTAAGTTTCTATCCCCACATGAATGGTATGTCCTCATTCCCTATTTCTTTAGCGTTTATTTTCCAAGTTATTGTATCTATCTGCACTTGAGCTCTCTTTTCGTTTTGCAGGTAGCGGGAATTTCGGATGGTGTCATCTCAACACACGGACGAGTAAGGTATAGCTTCTAAGTCCCCATTTCGGGACTTCCATACTCGGACCCACCGTTTTATGCCTCTTCATGGTTAAAATGCTTCTCCGAGGGGGCAATATGTACGTACTCAAAATTGTAAGGTACTGTACTGCCAGAACAGTGTAACAAGTGCCCCGATGATGATACAGGTCTCCTCGCAAGGTGTTCGGGATCCAGAAAATCCCTCGAAGTATGCGTTAACATCCCACATGCCTCGCTTAGCCCCCGCACCCTTTGTTTTCCCCTTTTTCCCTCTTTCCTTGGCCTCTTGACCTTCGATGATGAAACCGCCGCCTGCTGCAGGTGTGAGTCCTATGTAACCGCCGCCGCCTGCTAAGAGTGGCGGTCCTATGCACATTTTCCAGAACACTCTTTTGATGTGACTCGCGTGAAATATCATGATTCACCAGCTTTTCTTTTCCGACTTGAGCATGCATTTATGTTTTTGGTCCCCTGGAATAGTGTTTTTCCTTTGTTTATTGTTTAGGAGTTCAATTTGGTTTTGGTTTTTGAGTGTTGGAATTCCTATAAATGCATAGCTTGTGCTGAGGCAAATGGCCACCATTTTTCCTGGTTAGAGTCTTCTGATTTTCAGTGGTTTGGTCTGTTAGCTTGCTTAGGATTGATAGCATAGTTCATTTCATACTTGGTTAGTATTATTCAGCTGTTGGTAAGCCACAGACCCATCTTGTGCAGGCAGTGTTGTTATCTCATCCCAATCTAGTTAGAAGCTTGCCTCTGAATTTCTCTTTGCTGTAGATTTGTTTTTATTGTGTCTTGGAGTTCTTAATTCAATCCATTATATGTCCGGTTAGCTTTATTCAGCTATTGGTAAGCCACGTATCCAACTTGTGCAAGCAGTGTCTTTATTTTATCCAATCCATTGGAGCAGAATAGCTTAGGAAGCCATTAAAGTTGCAGGTTTTGCTCTTCGTATAGGATAGTTACAGGTTCTAGTCGCTTCATGTTGCATGACTCGTAGTAAAATCCCACTAGGAATTACATAAGCCAAGCTCTGTACTCTTTCACTATCCCTCTCCTACTCGCATTCTCGGTCTGCATTCTGAGTTGTCCTTGTCCTAAAATCTACTCTTATTGGTGCTAGCATTACATGATTTTCTGGATCCACGTGAACTCGAAAGAACGAGGAGATCATACTGAGGGGACGAGATCACATACACCATTGGATTTGCCACTGTTCTGTGGAGTCCAGGTTTTAAATTTCAAAGTTCTAGTCAGATTCATATCAAATAGAGTAGATAATCACTTTATTTCATTTCATTCTATTCTCGACATTGCAGGGAAGCTGTGGGGATTGATAGTTTCTGAGAAACTATGATTCACTCCTCACTTCTGAGGTAGGATCGAGAATCTTGCAGTAGATTAGACAAGTTGTTTTATTTAGAATAATTCTACAAATCACACAGGCAAATAACCACACTCGGTTATCTTATGCATTTTTAAATTATTGTTTAGCTATTATTTCTAGATATGCTTAAAATAGTTTGCTTTCCTTAAAATTGTTAGAATATTTCTTAGAAGAATAAAAGATATATATGTTAGATTTATTTCACGTAGTTAGAATTTGCTTCGTTACAGTTAGATTTGCATTTTGTTTCGTATGACAATCACGGGACCTCAAGAGCCCAGGGAATATATATTTGAGCCAATCGTGCCTCAACCAAACCTAGTCACAGCAATAGTTGACATAGACCAAAATCTCAGGATACAAGTATTCTGAACAACCACAGATTTACAACAGATCAGTCCTCAACTAAGAGGATTAAACATAGAAGACGACCAAGCACACATATTTTGGTCAAACCAACCAAACTATAGATTGCCCTAGGCACAACACTCACATGACTGTAGAAGGGCTCGAAAGAGAACAAACATTTGGGTGCAATCCTTTAGTTCCACAGCCAGACGCTGGAGACACCCTCGTAGATATAGATACCATCTTAAGAATCCAGGTTGCGAGAACACCTATAAGGTATTCTGAGAAGATTGCACAACTATTGGTTCTAAATATAGAAGCTGAGAAAGCATATGATTCTTTGGATACTAGGGATTAGAACTTGATCCCGCGTATGACCATAATAGGACCGCAACAACCAAGATTCTATGGTTATGATCCACAGATCCCACAGCCCAACGAATCCACAAGTCAGTTAGACATAGACACTAGCCTACGCATCTTGGTATTCAGGTCCACTCCACTTCCACCTATCATCATCGAACAACTGTCCTTACTAGATATAGCGGCTAACGAAGCTAGGGAATTCTGGACTAGGCCAGAAAATTGTCCATAGAGTCAATTATATTCATCATCCACTATATGACCTTATCGGGAGATATACACGAAACAATCCCAGGTCATTTTCCACGTATTCCGCAACCCATAGATCGAATCACGCTAGAGCTCGATATTGATTGGAGCCTTCGAGCAGTCATCCTTGCTGATCGATCTATCACACCAGTCCAAGTTAGAAGGGCCTTCTTTGCCTTAGATTCGTAAATTCCACTAGTGCGTGTCGAAGACATTAGACTGCCTAACTAGTTTGTCTGCATATTCTACCCCCACCGGCTGTCTCGGCATGACCTTGGGAGGTCAGGTATGCGGAAGGGTTACTTTTGATTCTCAAGCTCTTTGTCACTTTTATGGCATACATTTACCTTTAAAATAATTTTTCCTAACAAATTGATGTGTTGGGAGCTTTAGTGACATTTTTTACCTTGTTTATGATAAGGTGCTTAACTTCACACTCTTTTAATGTATAACACAAATGTTCAAATGAGAATAATTTGAGATAATCGATTTCTACAAATGGCGAAAAAGATTTTTGTGAATAAATCTTGAAGATTACTATTGGATAAAATATATTTCATCTTTGTAACCATAGTATTGTAGCATAAAACATGATCACAAATATTTTCATTATATACTTGTTATATTTATACATTTGAGCATAGGAAACCTTATCCCTAATATCGATATAGAATCATTCCAAAAATTGATTACCCAAATAGGTAAATTCCTAAATTAAATGAATGAGAAGATAATATAACCATTGTAAAAAAATACCTTAAGGATTTAAGGAAAAAACATGGTCATTATTGTGTCATTGTAATTTTAATTTAAGAAAGCAATATGGAAAGGACAAAGTTGATCTTTAGGATCACCTTCCCATAAAAAATAATAAACTCATGAGTAACAAAACCCATATGTAAGGGATAAGAATCCACTTTGTGTGTGAGTGGGTGGTGAAGTAATTGAGTAAAATCCATGACATAAGAAGAATTAGAGGCACCTTATTGTAATTAAAATATTTAAGCTTACAAACTATGAAAAAATGTTTCAAGATCTTGTGTTCTAAAAGAAGAAGCATAAAAACCAATAAGGGTGTAAAGAGAAGATTTAGGAATAGAAGTGGCCATGTGTATATACATAGTAACACTATAAGGTAGGGAATTATTTGTACCCAAATATACATGCACCATAGATGTATGAATAATACATGTAACTAGGAGAAGATGTGGTATGAATAACCCCAAAAAGGTTATTTCATTAGAGGGTTGATAAAAATATATCTTAACAAAGAGAAGGATTTTTATAATATGCTAAATATGATGAGGATTATCATAGATTTGTAAAAATATATATATAGAAACTTAACTTTCTCAAGGTCCATACCATCATCCTCATCGTTAACAAAATTAGAATTTTGCTTACTATATCTTTCAATGTCATGCAAAGGAACCTCATCAACATATAATTGAGTATGGAAGGTATTCCTTATTTATGAAGTGGATATCAAACCATATAAATTCAATACTTATGAGTAAGATGATAAATATCAATATAATCAATGTGTTTATGGTTAAGCCTATTGGTATGCCAAAAGGGTATAGAAGAAAATATTACATAAATTTATTTATAAATCCCTAGCGTACTATGGTTTGAAATAAGGTTGTATGTTCATTTAAGGGCTAGGTTTACCAAATGTTTTAACCAATTCCTAATTATATATATGTAATGAGTGAATTAGGAAAATGTTAAATAATACATTACTATTTTCCAAAATAACACCCATACTATTTGGACAACTTCATTCAAATCATAGTATCATGTGGCTCCAAGAAAGACATCTATGAAATGAAGGAGCTTAGTGTTCCATAAAGGTCAGAAGGTATTATTCCATGGAAATAATAAATCATATTGGATCTTGGGTTTTTTTAATGTTATTAAAAAGGGAAATGACCAAGGAGTTATATGTCATGGAATAAGTCAACAGGGGCCACACAACTCCATGAAGAAAGGAAAATAGATTTGAGCATGAAATGAGTATGAAAATTCTACTAGATGAAAACCAAAAAGGTTGAAAGAACACGGAGTGAAGTGACAAATAATCCACGAAATAAAAAATGCATATCAAAGGAAACCCATGGTACAAAGGCATGGTTATCTACAAAATAAAGAAAATTAAAGCCATTTAATAAAATGGTAACATAAAAGAGTCTAACACTGCAAGAAAAATGGTAGAGGGTGACGTAAAAGAACAATATTTGAGTAGAATACCATAGGTATAAGAAGAGGCCACATAAATTAAAATTATTTTCACATATTAGGAGAATAAAGTGTTGGTTCCCATTTTGATTGTTTTGTATCCTTAACACCATCTTTGTTGAGTACTTCATTGTTGTAGGATATGGTCTTTAATTTCCTAGTGTTGTTCCTTAATATTTCTAGGCCTTATGAGTTTTTTTCATAGTGATGTTGAGGTAAACCTTTTCATATTCTTCATACATCCCTTGGTTCCCTATGATACTTGATACCATGTTTCAAAGATGACCTAAAGGGATCCATAAGGCTCATTTGTAGGTTAAATCAGTTCCATGAATGATCTTGCGGTTTCATGGTGCTCTTTACTAATTTTTTCCTTGTAAATGATTTGAATAATTTTCAAGAGGATAAATTACATGAGTGGTGGTGTTTTAGATGATTATTAAATTATTAAAAAGGAAGGAAATGGTATTCAAGGTTAAATGGTAGGTTTTATCTTCATCCTAATAGTTTTGTGGCATAAAAAGTGAGAAGGAGTGCAACACCGATTTATAGGTTCTATAGTGTCTTGACCATCTATAAGGACTTAATATTACTTTATTTACCTTACCCCTCTACTTATAATTAATTCAAGCTAAAAAGTTAGTCAATTTTTTAATCAAAACCTTCCCTTTCAAATTTGAATCGACATGTTGAGGAATAGAAGGAATTGTTCTTTTGTTCCTTGCATTCCTTAGTTCCTGCTTCCTTCATTGCACCACTTTTCCACCTGATAACTTTACAAAAATGTTCAACTCATTAAATTGGTTAAGTCAGTAACTTTGATAACTATTGAAACAGTTCCTTATTTCCTTTTTTTCCCCACTTTATCAGGAACCTTTATCAATTAGTTAAGTCAACAAATATTGGAATATATGGAACTATTTTTGTGTTCTACATGTTCCCAAATTCCCGCTTTCCTTGTATTTATGAATTATGTAGAAAGTAATATTCAAATCATCATGGTAATGTGGTTCTTTATAGAATTTTTTCTATTTGAAAAGATTTGAATTACAAATGTAGGTCTGAAACCTATAAAAGGTGTATTCAAGTAGAATTCCCTTACCTAGATACTTATGTGGAAAATTTAAAGCTTTAGAAAAACTACAAGTTTCAATTCCATCCTTGAGACTTGAAAGGGAATATTACTCAAATCTTGAAGCCACAAAGGAAACATGTAACTTCACAATCTTGCGGTCTATATATTTGTAGTTAATACACTTCTACAAGTTGCAATTTGATACCCAAAGTATAAAAAGGGGCACATGGAACACTATAAAACCTACAATGAGGAAAGGAAGTGTTGTATTTGTGAAATTCATATCTTTACAGTTACTACAAGACTTTGAACTACAAGCTTTAACCTTAAGGCCTTTCGAGGGACACATGGCATGATTTGGAAGTGTTTGATCAAGAAAGAAGATATATAATTTTTCAGTTAGTAGCTTTGTAGTAGTTACTGCAACACTATAAACTGTATTTTCACTCCCACACCCTAATGAGTGGTACACATGTTAGTGTTCCAATACTCTTACAATTAAAATAACAATAGAGTTCATAGTTTTGTAATTTTTACAAAATTACAAGCTACTAAAGAAACCCTAATGTCTAAACAAGGTAACTAGGTGGCTCAATTTTCCATGTGTAAGGTTGAAATTTACACTTGAAATAAAAATCAACACTTGTGAAAAAATAAAACATGATGTTATATGCCTCCATTAATAGAAGTATGCGAAGAGAAATTTAGGGTTGTAATTTGTGCAAATTTTTTAGTTTACCTCAAAATTTCAAGTTTAGACATAGAACTAAAGTGTTAAAATGATGAAAAAACTATGTTTTTACATGTTAATCAATTGAATGGTGGTTTTCAAGATCCAAGGAAAATCTATCAATTTTTTTGTTTTGTGAACAAGAGAAACAACAACATTTGAATGCGCAAGGGATTCACGTAAGTCTATAATTAGTTTTAAATCATAGGGTGTCGTAGTAAACTATGTTGGAGAATTGGATAGTTACAAAAAGTTATAAAACTTTCCCCTTAGTATATTTTCAAAAAAATTCACCTTACAAAATGAAGATCCAATTGGATGGTTTCCACACCACTTCCCACCTCTTATCTTATCTGGACAAGATCATGGATACCAACCTAGTCAATGTAGACCTGACAAAACTCCAACAAAGGCTACATGCCAGTGACATAAATGAAACTATGTAAAAGATTGATTGGAATGGATTGGTCATAGTAGCTTTATTTCCTCCTTTTAAATATCAAAAGATAGTGTGGGTCTATGAACAACACTATACCCAAACAACCAATGAGGTTATGGATGGTAGTAACACCTTGGTTTTTTCCCTCACAACTAAAAACTTTGAGGAAATATTGGTCCTTCCTGATGCAACTTATGTGGTAGATATTTCAATTAAAAGTATATAAGAGTATTAGAATGCAACATTGCTAAGTGCTCAAAGTTTTAAAAAAATAATTAGCTTGACAAGCCAAGAATTATTTCCACCAAGATTCCTAAGAAAATGAGAAGAGAAAATTTTGTGGAAGAAATTGGGGATATTATCACCATGTTAAATAGGGTTATGGGGAAATAATATGCATACTATTATAATAATTGTATGTTCAATTTCATCCAAATTATACTCATTGGAAAAGTGTGCATTTACTAGGAGAGGATTTTAGTGATTGTATCCATGAGAAGATGCTTAAATTGGTCGTTCAAATCAAAGAAGTCTTCGTAATACACATGGAATTCTACATGACTTCATATCCGGTTTACAACATTACTAGGAATAGGAAATTTCCTTGGTTGGATAGAGAAAAAGACTTTGTAAACTATAGATTTTATGATGTGTACCCTCAATTGAATGTAAATAAGTACATCAATTGCTTCAGGTGGTACGTGGCACTTTCTTTACTCCTGTCATATGCCTTTTCCATCCTGAGTGGGAGAACAATAGAATATCAACATAGGAAAATAAGGTGATTATTATGTTTAGATGTTACTTCATCTAATTTTAAACCTTAACACATATCAGAGTCAGTGGATTTTATGATGTTCCCTACATGTTGTCAAGATACCTAAATGATAAATGGGCACTTTTGTAAGTGTCAAGATAACTAGTGATAATACACAAGTTGATTACAGGAAAGCATAAAACAAACATCAAGTTCCCAATCAACATTAGAAGGTACACTTTCCCCACATTGGTAAAGGAAAGACTCTTGGAAGATGAAATAGGTAGAGTTACATTACAAAACCATCTTCCATGCCTAACTATAATATTGGATGGATTGTAGTCTTAGTGAAGAATATTCATTTTCCTTGTATTTTTTATTTACTTGGATTTTTCCTACACTCATGGGATATGCTTGCTTAGGTGTACCAGTTATGTTGAGTTAGCTTACCAATTTTGTTGAGTTAACTTACTAGTTGTGTGGAGTCAACTCTACTTCTAGTATCAATTAGTGAGAGTTATTCCCCACTAATCTAGGAGGAGGTTACACATTCACCTCCTATATGTACATGAATTGCATCATTCTATCCTATGGAGAATTGAGTTGATTTAGATCCATTCTTGCCTTGTGAGTTCTTGATCATATTGCATCTTATTGTTAGTTATTTTGATTTCTACAATTACTTGTGCATTTATTTTCATTAGAGATCTAAAAACTCTAATATGGTATCAGAGAATATGGATCATTGAGTTTATTTGGATCCATTATTTCCTTGTGAGTTATTGATCATATTGCATCTTATTGTTAGTTATTTCAATTTCTACAATTGCTCGTGCATTTGTTTTCATTAGAGATCCAAAAACTCTAATATTTAGGGATGAGGACGAAGTCAAACTATGGGATTATTCTAGGATGACCCTCACTGAGGTGGTAGATTAAAAAATTATTATTTT
This sequence comes from Taxus wallichiana var. yunnanensis, assembly GCA_018340775.1. NCBI lineage: Eukaryota > Viridiplantae > Streptophyta > Pinopsida > Cupressales > Taxaceae > Taxus > Taxus wallichiana. The sequence continues at coordinate 315,964,169 of CM031242.1, forward strand.
TCATCAAGGATTGTTAGATTAATAAAATACTATTTTGACCAGAACATAACATATCAACCCATCCTAATTGTAGATTGGGAAAGGAAAGAAAACACTTCCTTACATGAAAAAACTTATCACATCAACAAAAGGAAATTGGTATGGTTAATTAGTAAGGTGATTGACTTGACCCTACAAAAAGACAGTCTAAGGAGTACATGGAAATTATATTCATCAAGGATGTGCTTCTCCCTTATAGGAAGGAAGCTACAAGTTTGGATCCTTTGAAAGGTAAATCCCCAAAAATGTCAATCAAAGGAGAAACTTAAGGGGTTTCGAATAGCTAAGTGTAGCAACAAGAAAAATAGGGACTCCAAAATTAAATTTAAAACATATGGCATAAAAATTATTAGATAAAACTATGCAGTACACCTTATTCATTGTAGCTATATCTATCCAAGTAGTTCTCCATCCTACCTTAAGGTGAAAATCACTTATGGCCAAAGATAATTCTCACGTTAAAGTGTCAAACACATCCTCAATTGGATCATCCATCAAATGAAATAGAATGAGATCCAAAATTTCTTCAAAAAAAAGGTAGATCTAACTTTAAAAACTATCCATGAGGAGAAGGAGGAGGAACTAATCATATTACACTTTATCGGGACCAAGAGAAAAAAGTTACAACACCTACAAAAAGACCTCCACAAGTGCAACAATTCAATGGAAAAATCCATTAGTATAAGAATATACTAGTATAGTTTCTCACTACCCCACCTCTTATGTGAAAAGAGGAAGCTATTAGTGTGCCCACAAAAGAGGTATTTATCGGTGTTCTCACTCGGGAAACTAATGAGCAATAATCTCAAGTGGAGGAGAAAATAGTAATGTTTGACCCATTCATGGAGAATACCTTCATTTATCTACTATTATCACCAAATCAAAACACCCTTATGTTTACAAAAGTGCATATACTTGAGCTCACATTGTGATTGGATAACATGGGTACTATCTCCAAGTTGTGGGACTTGCTACTTGAGATAGACCTCCAGAGAAAGTTGGTTCTTGATCCTAAACTACCTGCCACAATCTACTCTAATGTAGGAAAAACTATGTTTCCTAATCTAACTTTCCAAGGGACCAAGGAGAGAGAGTGCATAGAAATGAAAACTACACTAGAGTGGAGATACGCTAGAAAATGAGGTGTGAGAGTAGTCTTCCAATGTGTGAAAAATAGAAGTAAAATGCATCATAGAAGGGATGATAACAATTCTCCACAACTGGAAAATGCATTCACAAAAATATTTCAAACATACAAAATGATAATGGATCCTTGCAACATCATAATATAGACACAACACACTTGTAATCAAGGTTGAAGGGGCAAGAAGAAAGCAAGAAAACACAAAGCAGGGGAAGATGCATCCACAAACTTGTATTTTATTACTTCATGATATACACAGTTCAATATGTTACAAAATAAGGGCCTAGATCACCATACAAGGAGTACACTACAAGGACCTACAGAACATTAGCTTCACAAAGAAATTTTGACAAAGCTTTGCTACAACAAAAATACCTCCTTTTACAATGAACCCAACACTCCAATTTATAGAAAAAAAAAAGAGAGAGAGAGAGAGAGAGAGAGAGAGAAAATTGAAATCGTGAAATCTGTCCTTCAACTACTTGTAAGAGGTATTAAATGGAGTGAAATGATTGTATATTTCTTGAAAAAGGCTCCCCATGCTATCCCATGTGCTGCAACAGAGAAAGAATGATGACTATGCCTCTTAATTTGCGCTCCCAACTACCAATTAAATCACTGTTCTGAACCCGGCCACGTTTTCAAAAAAATCACTATCAATCCTTCATCAAATCCCAAATTTATTGATTTATGTGAATTGGGATTGGAAACATGATTCCAACACTACTGATTTTGTGTGATTTTGTTAATAAATGCAAAAGTTATGGCCTTCTGAGTGCAAGCAGCTATTTTGGGTCTACCAGGCATTTTTTGTCATTTGACGGGAATGAGCATTAATTGACTAGAGATGAATATGTTTCTTTTATTTTAATATATCTACCCTCATAAAAATTAATAAATATAGTTTTTTTGATGCATAGGATGTTGTGCTCATTCCAAAAAGTCTAATTTTATGAAATATGGAGCTCGAGTCAAAAGTTATGGTTGTTTGAAGTTCGGGTGGCCAAACATTGACTTTTTCTCTCTCTCTTGTAGCTATTTTGGAAAAATCAGGTCTGCGTGCCCAGGATGTCCACACACATTCTTCCGCATCACTTGATTTAGGTTTCATTTTCCCTATGTGTTAATCGGGGCATGAGGGCCATTGACTTCCGCATTCGCCGCATCCCATTTAGCTTGGCTCCTTGTGCGGCGATTTCACCTTTTCATGTCTCATGCATCCCGATCATCCCAAACACATTTCTCTACACCACCTGTAATGTACTGAATTGTGTAAAAATCAGCTTTGCATGTCTCATGTGCACATGTGTTCTAGATGTCCTGTGGACCACGCGGGATGAAAACTTCCACTTTTGTCAATTTTCACTACCTGCAGCAATTTCAGCTTTGTGCGCCCCGCACTTACCGCATCCCAAGCTGTCCGTGGACCACCTGGGACAAAAATGTCTGATTTTTCTACAAAACACCAGAATGAGCCCATTTTTGGATTTTTTCCAATTTTCTCTAACTTCTTGGGTTTTTTTCTAGATGGGGAAGTTAGAGAGAAGCCAAGGGGACCCCAAAAACATGATTTTGGGCCTTGAATCAATTCTATTTTCTCACGAATGAATAATTTGATACATGTTATCAAAATTACCTTGAGGGTTTTGGATAAAAATTACTACATGGTTTGGACCAAAATTTTTAGGATAACCTCTCCCATACAACCATACAAGATATATAAATTGATAAAGGTGGAAACCAAGCACACCAAAAATAACCTACCACAAAGAAAGTTGAATATGGTGAGGTGAAAGAAATTATTAAAGAAAAGGTTACCATAGAAGAAGTTGGGAAAGCTATGACTATAGAGGTCATGCTGGTTGAAGTTAAATAATCTCATTCTATGAAAACAACTCAACAAAGTATTGAAAAAGTTGATAAATAAGTTCAACTCATGAAGTTTCAAAAGATCAAAACTTATAACAAGAGCAACTACAAGTTGAGCTAGAAAAGGAATCTTCTCTCTCTAGAGAATATGTTGAGGACAAAACAAATATTGATGAAAATACTCAACCATCTTCAACTATGATAGAGGAAGAGGTGAAGGACTTGGGGATATAATAAAAAATATTCCAAGAGAATATTGTTGAGTCTACTAATAAAAAATAAGAGAGAACTAAAATTTCTAGTCTTTCTCTCATTGTACCCTAAGCACAAATTATGATACCTAGTGTTACCTGGCTATAAGAAAAAGAAGAAGGCAACACTGAAACCTAGGATTGGTTGATATCATCCCTCAAAAGGAAGAATAAGGTAAAGAGAAGGTGGAGGAATCATACCTTAAGAGCATAATTTCCTTGAGGCCCCCCAAAAAACCAAAACAGCCAGAATTTTCTCAAGAACAATGGTGGGGCCTCAAGGAGAAAGGTTTGTGGAAGTTTCCACTCAACAAAGTCATGTCTTAAGGGATGAATATTACCCTTCATATTATCAAGTGACCGATATCCCACTTGGAAATCCAACCACTGAGGGAATAAATCATGAAGTTATTGTGGTTATCGGTGGAGTCTTTCATAAAATAGACAAGGACAAGGAAACCAAGAAACAAATGAAAGAAAAGGTCGATATCTTGTCAACCTATGTGAAAAAGTGGATTAAAAACTCCCCATGGAAGTGAAGGTAGAACTACATCCTTTACTCGTAAAATAATAAAAAATGTTGATGACTTGAGGTGTAGGGGTATACCACTAAAAATTGGGAGGAATAACTAATGAGAAAGGGAAACAAGGTGATCAAAAAAAATATAGATTGTTATCTAACAAAGTATCTAATAAAATAGAGGAGAGAAAGACATTAATTGATAAGTATAAGAAAGAGGCTGATTATTGGGATGGAATATTATGCAATCTTGAATCCATCACAAATTTAGATGATGAAGTGATGGAGAAGGAAGGGAGAGCTCCCAGTTGAAGAGAAAAACAACTTGAATATAGGGAGTTTTCAACCTAATAATATAAACCTTGAGAAATTTAATAAGTAGATGCCAAGACATGAGGGAGAAACCAAGAAATTATATTGATGACATTGACTCCAAACTTGAAATAATGCTTCCCTTGAAGGACACATACACCCTAGGATCTGTAGATAAACATAATCTCATATAAATTCTTTAGCAACATATTACAAAGGATTTGGAGTCTTAAATTTTTTTACTATCCTTCTATTCAAAAATTAATTCATTTGGAAAGATATATTAATAAGTTGGCTAAGAGGATAGAAAGAAAAGATTAATTGCAACTGAATTTAATAGTATCCTATCCAAAATGGAAATAATCTTCCTCTAGTATATAGGGTAAGATAAAGACCCCATTTTGGGGATGTTTAAATTTTTTTATGTGTACAAGAATAAGTTGGGAGAAGAAACTAAGATCAAGCAAATAGATCTCAGCATCTCTTAATAATTTATTTATTCTTTGTCCCCTTCCCCGTTCTTTATTCCTTTATATTCATTATTATTTTAAAAAATAAATCAAATGATTTGATTGCAATGAGTAAAAACTCTTACTTGGAGAATATGTATGATGGTGACAATATATAGAAGAAGAAAAAAGGTTTTTACGTAAAAGAAGGTATATTCTCCACTCCTCCATGGGTTTCATCATGCTTCAAAACCATTCCATCCTAGCATATAAAAATGGAATATTTTTTAGTTGCAATAGCTCTTCCATTCATTTTGTAGGTCAATGATCAAAGCCAAGCGGTTTTATTGCTTTCGGTGCTCATGAGGGGTATCTCGGCATATTCCCATAGGGGAAGTTTTTATAAGAATGCAAGAATGTATTCATTCTTGGGGTTATAATTTTTTTGTTTTTTCTAAGGTGATTTCACTATATAGTCATTTAAAGGCATTGAGATAATTTCTCCATCTCCCTTTTATAATTGAAGTATATATAATTGTTTTCTATGCTTGATCAAGAATTTTGGATTATCAATATGAAGATAGTTAAGGAATGTAGTCTTTAATGTAATCTTGTATCTATTGAATCAATGAAATACGAAGAATTTCTTTCTTGTTATTATATGATATTGGTTATTGAATGAATATTGTGTTGTAGTGTTACTTTGCAATGTTTGTTTAGTTATAAAATTCCTTTCTACAATATTACTTTGGAGGTGACTACTTATATCCCTTGAGTGTATTTTGGGTGTTATGGAGTTGATGTAGCAGATAATTTATTGAAGTTTTATGCACAATTGTTTGTGGTGAAGATTCAGAGATTATGTGGTAGTGTTTGCATGAATTTGATATCAATGAATGTAAATGCCATTGTTTATGTTATTTTTATCTTTGTTCTTCTACATTCTTGAAGAAATAGGATAAAATGGGGAGAATCGATATTTATTCCCATTAGATCCACCTCCCCTCATTTAAATAAGTACCATATTATTATACCCATGAAAATAAAAGTATCCTTGCTTATTTTACATGTGTTTTCCTGTAAATCACACATATACCACATATTTTAAGTGTATTTTCTATGATATGTAAAGTTAAGCATCTCAACATCATCACATCCCTATTTGTTAATAATTTATTTAGAGATAATTTTGGTGATAATATTTTATCTGGATTTAGTGGTTTATGTCGATGAATCAAGTGTTTGTAATGATTTTATGACCATTATTTTGAATGAGCATTGTATTATGTGGTTATATTTGATCTCAAATTGAGTACTAACAAGTCTAAGGGTTTGAAATATAATATTGCCATCTTGCTTTCAAGCCACACTTTAGGTACTCTCACCTCGGTTCGAAAGAAAGTAGAAGGATAATAGCCACATCCTTATTCATGTGCCTCTTTGTAATTTTCATAAAGCATGGTCAATAGATATAGATAGATCCATTCTTAGCTATAAAATGATACATCAACAAGTCTATCTTTTCTCCTTGCCCCATTTTCATATTTTTCTTATTTTCGGGTGTTAGATTGGGAATTTAAAAAGAAATGATCTTGTTGATCATTTAGAAGCTGCTAAAATTTTAGGAAGACCATAAAAATAAAAAAAGGTTGTGGATAACAAAAAGACATCAAATGATGCGAGAATACATAAGGAAGATGGTGAGTCATCGAAATCCCATGGAGTATGATGAATCCACGGTTAATTTAGCTCAAAAGTATGAACCAGTCCCAACCACCTGTTATCACCAAATCACATCACCCCCTTGATGGCTGAGTTTTGGATGGGGCATTCGGTGTGATTGGGTACTATGGTATTACCTCTTAATCTGTAGGAATTGAAGGATTGAGATAATTCTCCAGAGAAGTTTGGTTCCTCTTCCTAATCTTACCTACAAAAACTACTCCTAATGCGGGAAAAAAACTACCTAATCCTATTCTAACATTCCAAGGAGAGGGGGAGAGATGCATGAAAATAAACCTACACTAGAAACGGTGATACACTAATAAAAGAAGGTTTTTAGACAAAATCCTAGTGCCTGAAATGGACAAAGGTGAGCTATGGAGGGGGTGGATAGGATGCACCACATACCAAAGATGAATTCACAAAGAACACCATTTGTTCCCCAAATAAACTCATCTCCCACAACCTGCAATAAACATTAAAAGTATGCATAGTATACCCTCTAATGAAGAGAGACAAGTATGGATAACAAAACCTTCAAAGGATGGAAAAAATACATCACAAAACATAGTCTATTGCTCCATTAAACTTTTCACGAAGACAACATTAGTGGGAAAGAGGAAAGAAAATGCCATTACAAATCTTTGAGAGAAGGCTTAAAAACCCACATTTATCCCATTATAGAAGAAAGAGAGGGGGGCAGAGAGAAAAAAAATTCTAACTCCTTTACAAATGATCCCCATGTTACAATTTATAGAGTTTGAGAGGAGAAAGAAAAAGAACAATATCGAATTCCAATTTCCAACCACTTTTAAGTTGTAATAATTGAGGGAAAATGGTGATATTTGATTTGCAAAATCTCCCTCATGTTGTCCTATAACATGTAGTTGAAGAAAATGATGCCCATGCCCATTAATTGCATCCCCAACCACCTAGAGGTATCTATTTGGAATTGGTTCTATGTACTATAAATTTCTCCATCAAATATTCATAAATTCCATAATTTCTTGATCTTTATGTATATGTATCGGAACCATGATTCCAGCATGACCAATTTTGTAAAATTCCATTAAGAAATGCTCAAGATATGAGCTTTTGAGCACATGTAGCTATTTTGAGATTTTACCAGGCTTACTTGCATTTCACGGATTTGTGTATCTATTTTTGGTTAGAAATGACACTTTAAAAAATTTCCCTCTTCACTAATGTTTTTTCATGATTTTACAATATTGGGGTATTTAAAAAAATTGTGGGGCCCATCACTTAATTGTTTATACTTTTAGAGGGATTAGAGTCTTGATGTTTACAAACTTTGATTATGCCACTTGGCCAGATCGACCAAGATGACACCTCCTTGCACTTCCACATCACATGGGGCTACTTATTTGTATTAGGATACCCTTTTACACCACCTTGGAACTTTACCTTATAACCTCGGCCACCGACTCGGTCAATTCTCCACCAACTTATAAAACTCAATGCTCTCGGTGGCATTAACGAGTGCCACATTCATGTTGAATCGATGGCTAACTTAGATCTTGTGCTCGAATCACCATAAAATGACCTCTCCATCCACATTGGAAACATGTCGAGGCTCATCAATCCACCTATCTTCCATCTCAAAGCATTGCGCTAGCTCATCCTATAAATAATGAGCTCCTCACTTCGGTGAAGGTGAGTTCTTAGGTAACCCATGTCCCATTCATCCTTGGGCCTCCTATGCACCTAAATCCCAACTCGCCCACATTAAGAGCCTTGAAAAATTTATCGAGTCTCGAGCCCATTCCACTAGCCCTCATTTTCGCTACAAGTGGGCCATTGACCGAATTAATCCCCATAATGCATATAGTGCGGGAATTTTGGGCCCAATCCACCTACCTTTCTCTTTAACCACTCAAACTCCCGTTCTCGACATCCCACATCCTATTCCATTTTGGAAAAGTCATGTCCCCACCATAAAACTCACCCTCGTGCCACTTGGGCCTTCCAACTCCAACTTTCCCACACAACTCACTGCGGGCATTTCAGTTCTTGGTTGTACACATGTCCTAATTTGTTTTGGACTCCCTAAGAAATGATTTCCCAACTTGGCCACAAAGGCTTATCACGATACCTAACTCCTGGATCCTTGAGTTAGCTCGACTATCCAACTCATTTTCTTTGATGCCAATTTTTGCTATTTTTTTAACTTGTTCACCATATTGAATTGGTTCACCACATTCCACCTATGATTGAGAGTTCCTTTACACTTGTCATGCCTTCTTCCCGAATCTTGATAAAAATTTTTGATGATATGGCTCGATCTATTACCTTGGATGTGAAATGGTTCTTGACACATGTGACTTGCCACATTAGAGTTTTGAGGTAATTTGTTTCTTCCCATGCTTGATTCTAACTTTCATAATTCATTTGGGATGTTCGATGACTAGGATCTCCGGATGGTATGAAGCATATTGGATTGTGAATAACTCATCCCCATGCATGAAATTGGTATCTTCATTATAAGATCTTGGGTATTTGTTGGTACCCAAATTTGTTCTCCTTTTCGGTCCGAGTAGCATCAGAGATATGGCATGAATCTTGAAGTCAGATAGATCATGATGTGTGTTGTTTTGTAGCCGGGGATGTGATCTAACAGGCACTTAGATGTGTGGAGAGATGGATAACACTCAAATAAGATTTGATCTTGTCCTAACTATTTTAGGTTGTGCCTTTCAACCGGGGTAAGAGGACCTATTTTGTAACCCTCAAATGGTGAGGGAGATGAAGATATCCCTCAATTTTTGCAAATAGTATGAAAAGGTTTTGGGAAAATATGATCAACACTCCAAATCAGACTCTCACAAGTTTTCACTTCTAGATTATGGAGATATTTTCAATGCAAGGAAAGGGTTACTAAAGACATTGTATGATCTTGATTTGCTTTGTTCATTTTTGTAGATGGATTAGATTCTTTTGTTAACACACAATGCAATGCAGGGGTAGTTTGGGGTAGGATTACTTATTTTGAATGAATTTTTTGGTGGGATATTTTAGACAAGACTAATTAGAATTTTCCAAATTCTTTGAGGACCTTTGCAAGAAATTTGTAAGACCTAAACAACAAAATTATTCAGAGGGGTTAAGATACTCCTTCAACAAGGATATGTGCACCTAATGGAGGCCTAGATCTACAATCTTCCACACAATATTTGACAACCTGCCACAAAATCTTGAAGCGAGATGAACTAACAAAGCATCCAGAAACCTTTATTTTATCATGACCTAAGGTGAACCCAAGGTTTACAAAAATATCTAAATTCAAGGAAGGTAAAGTGATTTTAAATTTGTTTATCTCTTTATCAGATGAAAGCTCTTCTGAATGTGAGATTGCAAATGCCACTAAACTATCAACAAGAAATAAGACCATGTATGATCAAGAGAATTTTTAGATACAAGACTATAACGGGAACAAGAAACACAAATTGAAAATATTCTGAAACATAGCTGCATGCAAATTTTTCCAAGAGACAACACAAAATAATCAAAAATTGATCAAATCTATCAGCAAGGGAATGTGATAAGAAAAATCTCAGAGCTTGTTGATGGATTTACAACTGAAACCAACTCAACATGATACAAATCTGATGTAAAAGGAATTATAAATGGTTCCCGGTGGATCCTCAGAGAATGGGATTCTTCCCAGATTTTCTCATGAAATTCTAAGTTTCTTCAACCTTTTGCATGTCAAAAAACATGCATTATATAACATTCTATTACATTTTATCCTTCTTTCCCAAGAAAAGAATATGCCAAGCATCAATTTTGTTACAAAATTCCAACATGATTCGTAGATAGGGACGTTTAACATACTTACAAAAAAGTTTCCAAGTGTTTCAAAAAGGGCGAATCATTATAAATCCTTCATCATTATTCATTATGGAGACACGTTTTCATCCTCAAAGCATGTAGACTCATTTCATTTCATTATTTCATCCTTATCCCTCCAAAATTTGATTCTACAACTTCTTGATTTGATCATTCATGTTTTATATGAGCTAGGGAACAATTTCACTTAAAAATCTCAAATCTATAAATTGATTTTTAAAACCAATTGCATTGGTCCTTACAGCACAAACAACACGGATTTTCCAAAAAATTGATGAAAATTGATGCAAAATTCACATTTACAAGCTTCCTGGAGCAAAAAATGGCGGCCAAACTGAAAAAATGCACGGTTACCGTTGATTTTCCCTTTCTCCCTTCAATCTGAGCCCTCCATGTGTCAAAATGCAATTGGGAATGGATTTGGGATCACTTTTTGACTTTTAAACATTTTTGAAAAAATGTAAAATTTTCACCTTTTTCTCCGCCCCTCCGCCCTTGAAATTTGGTGCTGACACGTGGTATATGGTGGGTCCCATTGGGATCGTGGCTCAATTCTACACATTTCCACCTTTTTTGGAAATTTGGAATTTTTCACTTTTTGCCCGTGGGCCCACACCTCCACCTCTATCCTTGACATGTGTCACCTTTTGTATCACTGAGGATATGCGGGTTCATTTCATGTTTTAACTCCCTTTTTCGCCAAGGGAAATTTTCTCACTTTGCTTCCACGGACTGTGCCTCTAATCATGTCCTTGCCACGTGTCTCCTTCGCTTCATTGTGGGTCAATTCTTTAAATTTTCACTCGACTCACTTTGAAAAAGGGGTAAAATCTTACTTTTACCTCCGGTGGCCCACATGACCCGCTCTTCCCACCACGTGTCTCCCTATGGTTCATTTGCGGACCCGCGGCCCTTTCCTCGACCTTTTTCCCTTTCACCAAAAAGGATAAAATTGCCTAAGTCCTCTACCTGACCCTTCCATTCCCACCTTCCACGTGTCCTCCTTAGGTTGGATACATAGGCCTTAAGGGATTTTCTCCATTTCTATGCACTTTTCCAAAGTGCTCTAAGGCCAAACCGACCCACCCATCTGCCCTTGTTTTTCTTGCGACACATGTCCCTCCTTTGGGACTTACAGAGATGTGGGGAAAATATTGAATTTTTTCCAAAAAACCAAGCCGAACCTTTTCCAACCACAAGCGGACACATATGAGGGGATGTTTGGTATTAATTTGATGGGCAAAGGACACCCGTATGACCTTCAAAAAAACATAGAATTTTCCGAGAGATGCTCAAATTTGATTTTTTCTTCATGGGTGAAGGTTTTATTGGTTAAAAAAATTGAAATTTATTTTAGGCAATTTTCAACCATGGGGATATATTTTTGAGAGAAAAAATGCATAAAACGAACAACCATGGGCTCCAAAGGTAGGGTAAAGTGGAAAAAATGATAGAGACCCATAGATTTGGAAAACTAGGGCACAAAGCAGGGCATACATGGATATTTCTTTCAAATTGGGGAAAATAATAAGTTTATGAGCTTTTCAAGGTATTCAATGTGGAGGGATAAAATTTATAGACCAAAAATTTGAAGAAAAACATTTTAGAGCACATAGAACAAAGGGGAAAGATGGCAATATAATAGAGGATCAAAATGGACACCAACATCAGCTCTGCTCAAGCATGGACACTCCCAAAGTGAGTGCCATAAGAACAATAAGTATACCAAGTACTAAAATAATCCATTGGGAAAAAATATTCATGAGCCAAAGCCACCAAAAATAAGCGAGAAACTGATAAAAATGGCTACCAAAAACCAAGGCAAACCAAGAACCACCAAAACACTAAAAACAAAGAAAAATCCAAACACTATACACTGTACAAGTTGGTGCATACCTCAAATTTGGTGACTAATCCAAGAAATAATTCAGATGCCTACCATAACAGGAAATTCAAGAAATTCCCCACCTAAGTCCTTGAGAAAAAAGCTATTCTCACCAATTAGGATATCAATAGAGTAAGGGCCCATCCACAATGCATCAAATTTTCCATGTTTGCTATTATCTTCATTTCTACTATCCCACAACAAAACCAGATCTCCAATATTGAAGGCCCTAGGAGAAACCTTCTTGTCAAAAAACATCTTAAACTTCTCTCAAAATCTGACATGCCTTTGGTGGGATGCTCTTCTCTCTTCATCTAGCTCTATAATCTGATTAATCCTTTCTTCATATGGGTGACCTCCCGATCTTAAATTTGTTAAACAAACTGAAATGAAGATAATTGTAGATGTAAGGGTAGTAGAGCTTGAGTTCCATACACCAACTCAAATGGTCTCTTACAAGTAGCTCACTTGGTAGTGATTCTATCAGCCCAAACTATAAATTTCAGTTGCTCACCCCATTTTCTCTTGTTCAACTCCAAGGTTCTCCTAATGATCTTCAACAAGTTCTTATTGTTGAACTCATCTTGTTCATTTCCTTGGGGGTTATAGTTTGAAGAGTAGGTAGATTAGTTCCATACTCCTTACACATTTCCATCAAAGGTTTAGCTTTGAAACACATGGCATTATCGATTACAATCTTGTGGCACACCAAATCTGCATATGATATTATTCAACAAGAAGTCCATAACAAATTAGTGTGTTGATTTCTTGGTGGGGATTGCCTCTACCCACTTGGTGAAGTAATTTGTGGCTGCAAGGATCCACTTATGTCCAGCACTAGAAGGGTCTAATATCTCACCAATGAATTCCATCCCCCATTGTTTGAAAGGAGGTTCGATTGATACAGGCTGTAAAGGAAGGGAGCCTGAAGATTTCATTCTTTCAGAGAAACATTGACAACTTTCACATTTTCTAATCAACATGGTTTCATATTTGAAGAGAGTAGGTGACCAATAACCAACTCTCAAAATTGTGTGTTGTAACCCTTCCAACAAATTTTCCTCCACAAACTCCCTCATGGAAATCAGCAATCACTTTGGGAGCTTCATCTTCAGTTATACATTTCAAGAGGACACCTTCAAGGTTCTTCCAAGCCAGCCCAAAGTCAATGATGGTGTATTTTTGAGAATCCAGCTTGAGGGATCTTTTCTAATTTTTATTTAAATGATCAGGATAGCATAGGTGTCTGAGGTAAAATATTATATCCTTGTATCACTCAAAACTTACCAATTTCTCAATAATATCAACCCTTTCTTCCTCTACCTCATTTACTTCCAAAGTCTACAAGTTTCTCTCAGCCATGAGCTTGGAAAGACCCAAACCTATTACTAGCTTTGTGGTTTGGATGTCCATATCATACTCCTCTAGTTTGTTCAGCCATCTACATCTTTTACCTGAGATATCCATCTTTGATAAGAAATCCTTTACCATGGTTTGGGGAACATAAGCAATTACTTTTGAACTTAAGATATAAGGCCGAAAACCTTTATGGCTTTCACCGAGGAAAATGCTTGTTTTTCCATGATTGTGTACTTTAACTCAGGAGCTTATAAAGCCTTGCTAAAGAAGGCAATAGGCCTCTCAGCCCCATCTTCATCCTTTTGGAGAAAAATAGATGTAATAGTATTTTCAGAAGAAAAAAAAAGATTTGGGAAGGCTTCTTGTAATTGAGCTACCAAGACACGTGCGTGTTTCATTGCCTCTTTGATTCCTTCAAAATCCTTAATATCATCCTCCTCACACTTGATAACTTGATCTTTCTTTAACATGCATGTGATAGGAAGAGTCAACTTAGTAAAATTGGACACAAACCTTCTAATGAAATTGATTTGCCCAAAGAAATATTGGATTCCCTTCTTCATTCTTGGAATTGGAACCTTGCTAATTGCTTATACTCTCCCAAGTTCAATCATGACACCATCCTTTGAAAAAATATGACCAAGAAACTTGGCATTTTTCACTCCAAAGTGACACTTCTTTGGATTGAGAGAGATTCCAAATTCACTACATCTGATCAACATTCTTTCTAAGTGTTGCAAGTGATCTTTTCTGCTCCTTGAAAACACAGTCACATCATCCTAATAAATTGCAATGAAGTTATTTATGTAACCAGAAAAAGCAACATCCATTTCTCTCTAGAAGGTAGCTCCAACATTAATGAGACCAAAAGACATTCTCACATAAACGTATGTTCCCCAAGGAGTGGTAAAGGCAGTTTTAAATCTTTCTGACTCTTTAACAACAACTTGATTTTAGCTAGAGAAACCATCCAAGGTGGACAACAATTTAGATCCAGTCACTAACTGCAACATGTTTTCCATGTTTGGAAAAGGATAATTGTCTTTCAATGAAGCTCTATTTGTATTTCTGAATTCTACACAAAGTCTGATATCCCCATTCTTCTTTCTAACTTGCACAAGGTTTGCAACCCAAGATGAATACCTTGTGGGCTGAATGATCCCTCCCTCCTTCAGTTTCTTCAATTCATCTTGCATTTTCATGGAGAAGAGTGGATTAATTGGCCTCTGCTTCTATCTAAATGGTTTGGCATATGTTTCAATAGGGATCTCATGCTGAAATAAGTCTTCTCTATATGCTTTCAGGTCTAAATATGACTGGGCAAGACAATCTTGATATTGTTTCAACAATTGGAGGTAGGATTGTTTTTCCTCCTTGTTTAAACTACTGCCCAACCAAACTTTTCTTGGTTTATCACTAGTTCCCAAGTTATTCTCTTCCACATCCCTTAAGATAGACATATTTCTATTGATGATGTAATGAGCATGGCTAAAATTAGACTCAAGAGCAACAAGACCTCTAGGAATAGTGTTAGTTTTCAATTGGATAATATCCTTTCTAAACAAAGTCTCTCTCCCTTCAGTCACACAAACCTTTGTTTCCCAATAAATATTATAATCTACAAACTCACCTTGATTTTTTAAGAACCTTTACACTTGAGCATCATCATTAAACACTTGCCGATGCTTGATGTTGTCGGGGACATCGGCCTAGTTAACACTTCAACCTTGTACTCAAAATAAGGTGAAATGGTGCAATATTTAAATATTGATCCCAACAATGTCAAATTGTAAGAAGTAGCATTCAAACTTTTGTCATGCTGTAAAATATTGAAATAATCAAACATCTCAATTAGATCCCAAACTACATGCTTATACTATTTCATCATTTGATTTTTGTAGCATGCAATTTTCTTATTTGTTTGATAACCAGCTCTGAATATCCTTTTACAATGATGTCCTTGACATCATACTTCCATGTAATTATCAGACCCAACAACAAGGCTTCATACTCAGCAATGTTGTTAGTACATTCAAAATTGAGCTTGAAATTAAAATTAAATCTTCCAAGCAAGGAGAAATCAGAATTATACCAGCACCATTTCCAAATTTGGAGTAAGCTCCATCAAATAGCAAGGTCCAAGGAGAACTTACTTGTTGAAGGCACTTTGATTGATCCATCTTGTGTTCTTTACCATTAGAAAACCCAATAAAATTATCAGCAAACAAAATCATAGGAAGCATTGTTTGGATCCTCAATTAGACGCAACATCTTCTTTTCTCCATAGAGCTTGACAAGGCTACCTTCAATGGGAATGGTGGAAAAAGACATATCCATTTGGACATTCCCTCTAACACTTGTAGCCCACTTTATTGACAATAACATACCCCATTTAGTAGGACAATCAACAATCACAACATCTAATTTTAAATTCCTCCGGGATAAGATGAAAGTTGCACCACAAAACCCTTCAAACAACCAACTACCGGACCTTCCTTGAGTCAATGGCCATACACTATTCATAGGTTGTTGTCACTTTTATATCCAAATTATTCATGACTTCTAGACGCATGACATTACATGATGCACTTTGGAATCAAACATACAATTGTGAAGTAGCCTATCCTTTATGATCAAAGTTGTGAAGAATGGATCAACATTAAATTGGGAATCAACCAAGGATGTCCCCAAATATACCTCAGGTGTATCTCCAAAATCCTCAAATGCTGGTGGTGTTTCAAGGTTTGTAATGATCTAAGGAGGAGTTTCAAAAAATTTATATTTCTGCTCGGAGTAGTCTTCTCCTCCTTCAATCCCAAGTAATCAAATTCTCTCTTCTTATGCTTAGGAATCCTAAGCAACTCAATGATTGGAACACTCACTTTGATTTGGCTAAATACTTTGGTGTGTCATAGGGAACACTCTTTGGAAAAGCAACATTGGAAGGGAGGAAAACAAATTCATCGATGGCGAGGATTCTTGGCAGCTTGGACATGAGGAGGATTTGTAATTTTTCTTGGGACAACAGAGCTTTTGGCGGGTGTTTCTTTTCTAGGAGGTTATTCGGTAATGCTTGTAAACAAGGGTGTTTTAGGTTTTTCTTGAGGCCCAACTCTCTTAAAAACTTTTCTTCTAGTGTTATATTCTTTCTCTTGAGCTACAAAAACATTCATCAACAATTGCCTATCTTCCTCCGAATGGATACCACCATCATACTTCTTAATCATCAAATCTCTTAAGTATTCAAAGTCATTGTTAGGAATTTCAAAACTTGCACTACCTCACCTTTAAGAGTATGAGGAGGAGGAAATACTTGTACCCATTTGATGCAATCCCAAAAGGTTGTAGCTGTCCTTGCACTTATCACTTCAGTAGATGTTGTTTCTCTTTGTGAGCTTGAAGAATAGCCCACCATGCAGGTATCATGATCAATACGATCATCATTATTAGCTTTTCCATATGTTTTTTCCACTTCACATGGAGGATGGGGCAGAAAACACCTATCACACCAATCAATATCAGCAACTTCCTCAACAACAACAACCCTAGCAGTTAGGGGATCAGGTAACACTCTTCCTTCACATGCTTGAGGATGTCTATTTGCAGATCCCATGGGTCCTTTCCCTCTATCATCTACCCTTTGATTACCTCTAGGATGATTGGAAAATATGTCATGGTTTTGTGCTCTTGGATGACCTTGTGAAGTCTTCCCAATTCCCTTTCTCAGCTCTTGCCAACTTGTATGAGATTTCTTTGACATCCCCTGCCAAAGTTTTCAAAACCTCCTTCAAATAAACACCCTTTCTAGCTTGAGGTTTTTCAGGGTTTATCAACTTTACACCATCTCTCTTGAGAGGTTTCCCAATTGCTTTGATATTGTTTTCAGTTTGAAGTGCCATGGTGAAAGCTTGTCTTAGATTAGTAGGGTTCTTGTCTCTTAGGTAATAGGATGCATTTTTATCAAATGCATCTGCATATTTGATTAAACAAGACTCATCACAAGGCCTCAAACTAACAAAAATCCTTCTCAAAGTTTTGCTAAACCTTGTGTTTAAGTCATGGACTAATTTATTGGGATTCTTCTTGATATTTTCAAATTCGAGACAAGAGAAATCTCATATCAGTCTTGTCACCATATTGCATCCTAAATGCATTCTTCATCTTAGTCCATGAATCAATAGAGTTATTAGGAAAATACTTGTACCAATCCCTTACATCCTCTTATAATGTATGAATGAACAATTTAATAAACACATCTTCAAACTCTATTTCAAAATCCTCCATCATATTAACAAAAAGTTTGAGATGTTGATCACCAGTTATAGCATTGTTACCTTGGAACTTTGGTAGCCTATTTCTGACATCTTATGGGACAAAATTTGGGTAACTATCCATTCCTCTAAAATCTATAGGACCAAAGGTGTTAACAAAAAATGGAGGTATAGGCTGAGCCATATTGTTTGGTGGACATGATCTTGGGGGTGACATAAGCTGATGAGGAGTGCAAGGTATTTGGGGCTCAAGAATGTGATTCACAAGACTGGTATTCTCTAAGTGCTGATTTTCTTGGAAAGTTTTATTTGAATTGAAACATAGAGGTGCAGATTGAAGAAGGAACTCACTAGGTATAGCAGAAGGACCTTCACTAGTTGAAGTAAACAAGTTTATGAGAGGATTGCTTGAATTAGAATCACTAGAAGAAGAGTGATAATCCTCTACTAAAGGCTGATCTCTCTCACCAATGGATATACCTTTGCCTGATGTCTAACCTTTAACAACCTTCCAAACTCTTCTCCCTTCCAACTCTGAGTTCCTTGAATCTGAAAACAACTTCTTAGCAGAGTCTCTAATGAAGAGAGATCTTCTTCCATCCAGTTTTGCAGAGATTAGTAACAAAAAATAATTGATAGAAAGCTAAGACATTGGTATTTATCAAGGTTAGAACAACATGGATTTTCCACTAAGGACTTTCACCCTAGTTTTGCAGATGCACTAAAATACTTTGTCAAATACCTATTTACTTGAGAACCTTGCAAAAATTTATAGATCACACCTTCCTTTTCTTGAATTTATCAACCATGAATGGAAATGAAGTGCAACACTTGCTAGAAACTGATAAAATTGCAGGTAGAACTTATATCTTCACTTAATCCTTACAAATATAATTATAAAATGATGCTTAAACAATGTATTTTCATGTAGAATTTGCAAGGGACATCACCAGGGTTTGTTATGCATTCAAATATCTCAAATATGTATGCACATGGATAAGATTGAACTAAGAAAATATAAAACTCAGAACTCTACTCTTCATTCTAGCCTTATAAATCTGATCAGAAGATGATACTCAGATTTGTAATTACACATAAATCACATAAGAAGTATTACCAAGGATCTAAAATACTGAAATACTGAATAATGTCCCCGACAATGGCACCAGAAGGTGTTGGTACCCAAATTTGTTCTCCTTTTTAGTCTGAGTAACATCAGAGATATGGCATGAAGCTTGAAGTTAGATAGATCATGATGTGTGTCATTTTGTATCCATGGATATGATCTAACTGGCACTCAGATGTGTGGAGAGATGGACAACACTCAAATAGGACTTGATCTTGTCCTAACTATTTTAGGTTGTGCCTTTCAACCAAGGTAAGAGAATCTATCTTATAACCCTCAAATGGTGAGGGAGATGAAGATATCCCTTAATTTGTGCAAATAGTATGAAAAGGCCTTGGGAAAATATGATCAACACTCTAAATATGACTTTCACAAGTTGTCACTCCCAAATTATGGAGATATTTTCAATGCAAGGCAAGGGTTACTGAAGACATTATATGATCCTAATTTTCTTTGTGCATTTTTGTAGATGGATTAGATTCTTTTGTTGACACACAATGTAATACAGGGGTAGTATGGGGTAGGACTAGTTATTCTAAATGAATTTTTGGTGCGATATTTTAGACAAGACTAATAAGAATTTTCCAAATTCTTTGATGACCTTTGCAAGAAATTTGTAAGACCTAAACAACAAAATGATTCAAAGGGGTTAAGATACTCTTTAACAGGATATGTGCACCAAATGGAGGCCCATATCTCGCACTCTTCCACACAATATTTGACAACCCGCCATAAAATATTGAAGCAGATTAACCAACAAAGCATCGAGAAACCTCTATTTTATCATGACCTAAAGTGAACCCAAAGGTTTACAAACAACCTCTAAATTCAAGGAAGGTAAAGTGATTTTAAATTTTTTATCTCTTTATCGACGAAAGCTCTTCGAATGTGAGATTGCAAATGCCACTAAACTATCAACAAGAAATGAGACCATGTATGAACAAGAGATATTTTAGACA
This sequence comes from Taxus wallichiana var. yunnanensis, assembly GCA_018340775.1. Lineage (NCBI taxonomy): Eukaryota > Viridiplantae > Streptophyta > Pinopsida > Cupressales > Taxaceae > Taxus > Taxus wallichiana. The sequence goes on from CM031242.1 coordinate 315,983,942, forward strand.
CAAGACTATAATAGGAGAAAGAAACACAAATTAAAAACATTCTAAAACATAGGTGCATGCAAATTTTTCCAGGAGAAAGAAACACAAATTGAAAACATTTCGAAACATAGGTGCATGAAATTTTTTTCCAAGAGACAACGCAAAATAATCTAGAAATGATCAAATCTATCAGTAGGGGAATGTTATAAGAAAAATCTCAAAGCTTGTTGATGGCTTTACAACTGAAACCAACTCAACATGATACAAATCTGATGCAAAAGGAATTAGAAATGGTTCTCGGGCATTTCCTCGAGAGAATGGGATTCTTCCCAGATTTTCCTATGAAATTATAAGTTTCTCCAACCTTTTGCATGTCAAAAACCCTACATTATATAACATTCTATTACATTTGATCCTTCTTTCCCAAGAAAAGAATATGCCAAACATCAATTTTGTTACAAAATTCCAACATGATTTGCAGATAGGGACGTTTAACATATTTGCAAAAAGGTTGCTAGGTGTTTCAAAAAAGTCGAATCATTACAAATCCTTCATCATTATTCATTATGGAGGCATGTTTTCCATCCTTAAATCATGCCGACCACTTTCATTTCATTATTTCATCCTTATCCCTCCAAAATTTGATTCTGCAACTTCTTGATTTGATCATTCATGTTTTGCATGAGCTAGGGCACAATTTCACTTTAAAAACACCTCAAATCTGCAAATTGATTCTTAAAACCAATTACATTGGTCCTTACAGGCACAAACGACATGAATTTGGCAAAAAATTGGTGAAAATTGATGCAAAATTAACATTTATAAGCTTCCTAGAGCAAAAATGGTAGCCAAACTGAAAAATACATAGTTACAATTGATTTTTCCTTTCTCCCTTCAATCTGAGCCCTCCATATGTCAAAATGTGATTGGGAATGGATTTGGGATCACTTTTGACTTTTTAACATTTTTGAAAAAATGTAAAATTTTGACCTTTTCTCCGCCCCTCCACCCTTGAAATTTGGTGCTGACATGTGGCATATGGTGGGTCCCATTGGGATCGCGGCTCAATTTTGCACATTTCCACATTTTTGGGAAATTTGGAAAATTTTCACTTTTTTCCCTATGGGCCCGCACCTCGCCTCTATCCTTGACACGTGTCACCTTCTCTATCACTAAGAATATGCGGGCTCATTTCATGTTTTAACTCCCTTTTTCACAAAGGGAAATTTTCTCACTTTGCTTCCGTGGATTCGTGCCTTTGATCCTATCCTTGCCACGTGTTTCCTTCGCTTCATTACGGGCTGGCGCTTCAAATTTTGACTCTGACTCATTTTACAAAAAGGGGAAAATTTTACTTTTGCCTCCGGCAGCCCACCAACCCGCTCTACCCACCATGTGTCTCCCTGTGGTTCATTTACGAACCTGCGGCCCTTTCCTCAACCTTTTTCTCTTTCACCAAAAAGGCAAAAAAATTCCTAAGTCCTTCGCCATCCTTCCATTCCCACCTGCCACGTGTCCTCCTCAGATTGGATGTGGGCCTTGGGGATTTTCTCTATTTCTACGCACTTTTCCAAAGTGCTCTAAGGCACAAACTGACCCGCTCATCCACCCTTGTTTCTTCTTGCGACACGTGTCCCTCCTTTGGGACCTGCGGAGCTATGGGGAAATATTGAATTTTTGCCAAAAACCAAAAAATGTTAAGTTTTCAAAGAAACCTGCTGAACCTTGTCCAACCACAAGTGGCCACGTATGAGGGGATGTTTGGGATTAATTTGACGGGAAAAGGACACCCGTATGACCATCAAAAAACACATAATTTTCCAGAGATGCCTAAATTCAATTTTTTCTTTGTGGACGAAGGATTTTTTGGTCAAAAAACAAATAGAAATTGATTTTTGGCAATGTTTTACCATGGGGATAGATTTTTGAGGGAAAAAAGGCATAAAAGAAACAACCACAAGCTCCAAAGGCCAGGTAAAGTGGAAAAAATGATAGAGGCCCATGGATTTGGAAAACTAGTGCAAAAAATAGGGCATAAATGTATATTTCTTTCAAATTGGGGAAAAATAATAAGTTTATGATCTTTTTAAGACATTCAATCTTGAGGGAGAAATTTTGCAAACCACAAAATTTGAAGAAAAATGTTTTAGACCATGCAGAACAAAGGGGAAAGATGGAAATATAATAGAGGATCTAAATGGGTACCAACAGTATCAATGTATCTCATTGAAATTTTCCAACATCTTGATCCCTTCTTTTGCCAGACTTGTTGTTTTATTTCCTTATGACTTGTTCTAAACCTATGGCTCGACCCAATGCTCTGCAGGTTTTTATTCACGCAACTTGGTACTAGCTTAGTCTTCCAAGGAGTAGCTTGGCATAACATTGAATTTGTTCATTATCCTCTCATATTACATTTTACATGACATGAAATCTACAACATGGATACCACCTTTCCATGGATTAAATAACTCGGTGAATTCATCACACAACTCGCCCACGATGAACCAACTCGGCTATGTATAGGCATCTCATATCTTTCATGATGTATCTTTGTTCTAATGCAAAAATACACCTAGTTAGCTTGCCAATGCAAGGGTAGCTTTCTATGAGCTCAATTAGTTGAGATTAGACCTAGGGTCGATAACTTGAAATTTACACCTCCCTTTGTTTTCATGCAATTTTTTTGATTTCCTAGGTTTATTAGAGCCTTGTGGAGATATAGGGGAATGTTTAGATAAATCACTAGATTTCGTCATTTTTCTATAAGTGGGCCCTGAAATGACTATAAGAGTCTCCTAATGCAATTATGGTTGGTTTTTCCAATTTCACCTAGGGAAAAATTAGATAAAATTTTTGTGACTTGTGGGGGCCATTTGCCAACTAGATGGGCTGACCAACTTCTGTTGCTATCCATTGGGCATGGTGTCCGCATGATTAAGCACGAACCGATTTAACTTTGAAAACCTTGACCCCAAAGACACTTGGGATGTTGTTGCTCGTATTTGGAACTAATTTTTTCTACCTGCATTTTCCAACTATTATAAGAAAATCTTAAGTTTAAGATGAGTGGACAATGGTTTTGATTTCAAAAATCTTTTCTCATTCCATTTCTCCATAATCCGATCCACTCGGGAATGAAAAATGACTATTGCAACCATCCCAAAATCTTATTTCTTACCAAGAGTGAAGTACAAAACATTGATGATTTCTTAACAAGGAGCAAATATCATGGAAATCTATTAAAATCATATTTTATTTCTTCTTTCGAATGTTCTTTTTGATACCGCTTAAAATGTTTCGAAGGTCCGAGATATTTAGACACAAGCTGAACTTCTATGAGTCATAATACTACCATCCAATACCACAAGCTGCTGATATGAAGGAGCAAAAGGACGAAGATACTGAAATTTTCTACTTAATCTAATTTAGTTGCTCTACATTTGTTTTGATTTAAAGTTTTCAAAAATTTCCCTCGCATCTATGAATCTTGTTAGAACTACTTATATGGTCATGATGCACTATATTGGTTGAAGAAACAATGAAAAAATCTATATACAAAATAAATAATTCATACATGCCTCAAGTAAGACATGGGAAATGTGCACAAGAACCTTTTTGTTGGAAAAAAACATACCCCTACCCTATGCTAACCAAAGAGATGCGAAGCTTCAAACAAAACCTACCACAAGTAATGAGAAATAGTTTCCTTTTCTCACAATTTGCATCCATATGGATGATTTTACATTAAACATAGCAATTAAGAGTGAAGGACCAGCTGCAAACTGATCTCCCACTCTTCTATACATCCAGTATTAACTAAGAATTAGATAAATACCTCTTCTAATTGCTTCTCACTTGGTTCCTAGAGGCGTGGTAGTTTATCCTTGGAATGTTAAATCTCTTCATCATTATTAGAAGAAAGAGTGACTGGTTTTGGTTCCTCCTTTTACTATAATTAAGTCAATTACTTGGTTGGGAAAGGTTTGGTCACCTGGATTTTCCCTCTTCTCTCGAACTCCAACTTCGATAAATAAGTCTTCCTGGAAAAGGTGACTATCTATAACTTGATTTTATTTTTTTGCACATTTACGAGATAATTGATGTGTCACATTACTGATTGGTATGAAATAAATGGAAGATTCATGATCCTTTCCTTCCTCCTTGGCAACATAGAACTCCTCTTCACCATACGCAGATCATAATTTTTTTCTTACAACATCTAATGAGGTTACCTGTTCATCACTACAATCAGATGCAACACATTTTTCATTTGGGAGTTCCTCCTTTATTTCTTGAAGACCACACTGTTCTTGAATAGCTTCTTCCTCTAGCATGAAATTTGAAAAATCAAAACCTTCAATCTGCGGCTCTAGAGGTCCTGTTTTGGGCAAAAAGTTCTTCTTGAAATCTCTCCTCCATCACAGTTCACTAATCAAATCATACTTTCCAAATGAAAGAAAATTTTTTAATGATGTTATCTTCATCAAGTACCTCCAAATCTGATTTGGTCTTCCCCATATGCTCCTCTTCAATTAAGTCTGGAGTTTTTTTGCTCCCATCCTCCTCTGCTGATTTTTCAATTAGTGCATGATCAACAACTTCCGAAAAGATAGTGCCAATGTGAACATTGCATTATGAGAAAACTGATTGTTGATCATCACTCCCTTCTTCTTGCTCCGCCGCTGTAACATTAGCTTCAAAATTAGCCTTAGTTGCTTGTTCCCCAACCTTGATTTCTTCTATCGGTTTCACCATCATGGGGATTTTATCAATTCTAAATCTTAGAGCCCAACTTGTCAAACTTTGTGTCATAATTTCTCCACCAGGATCTTCATCTTGTTGCTTTGTTGCCACTACAAAATTAGTCATGTCCACCAGTTGTTCTTTAATATTGGCCTCCTCTGAAGGCTTCACCATCAAGGGAATATTTTCAATACCAAACTTAACAGCCCATATTTTCAAATTATTTGTCATTTATTCTCGAGTTAGGCTCTTCTTCTTGTTTTCCTTGGATGGTTTTCTGATTTTAATCTTCCCAAGATGAATTTAGGATTAAAAGAGGAGTAGTGGGTGGGGTCTCCACGATTTTGATTTTTGGTTGTGAGAGAGGAGGTTTAACTTCTTGTTCTCATGGAGGTTACTTGGGATTGGAAGGGGAAAAGGCATAGAAACTGAGATGAGGTGGAAGAGTAGAAGATGGAGGAGAGGAATGCACACTAGGGGCAACACATGAGAAGCTTGGAAACTGAGGCTCTAGTTGAGATGGTGCAAATTAGGGAGTGGAGAGAGGATTATGGGATGGAAATGCAAGGGTTTCCCATTGACAAGATTGACTAACATTGGTCACAAAAGCTTCCAACTCTAACATCCACTCTCCATGAGTCTTAGAAATATATCAATAATGAAGTCAAACTGCTTTGTTGTGGGCTATAATGTCTTGGAAAAGGGCCCTCCCATGGATAGGGGATCCTAAAACCAATCTTGCATGCACTCATATGGGATGTATCCCTTTTCCGCACCATTGTTGCCTCGATTCTTCAACTTTCAGCTGCAATTCAAAATATTTAGGCATATGATATCCTTTATAATTAACACACTTTTACACTTCCATAAGCGCATAGTCCGTGTGTATTCAAACGGACTTGATTATTATTCCTATGAGTATATGTCCACCACATATTTTCATCATAATATGGATCTAGAAGAGGTTAGTAGTAACTTGAGAATGAAATTTTCATGCTTGGAGGTTGATATGGACTATATGAAAACTACTGCAAATGTGAATTCCATTGAGGAAATGATGGCATGATCAAACAACTTCATGAATGGAAGAAAATAGGAATACATGGAAATAAAAAATGAATGAAAATGGATGGAAATGGATGGAAAAAGGCATGAAATTTAGAGAATGGGTTGTGGACTAGATAAAGTCACCGAGGTTATGATTGGGAGTGCCTTGAAAGGCTTGGATTCCATCAAGATCACAAAAATTAATGAAATCAAGTAAACACAAAAAAAAAAACTATGTAAGATCTTGACTTCGTGTTCTCCCATTGGGCATGCCAAAACTATTATCAAGAAGTGAAGGTCACACAATGGATAATGATTTGTTTTTGATGTGGAACACCTTTGAAAGATGAAACTCTAAATTTTGTGATGTCCCACAGGAATACAACAAATATTATCACCAAATCACAACACCCCTGAATGGCCAATTTGTGGATGGGGCATTCGCTGTAATTTTTTAACATTGAGCTATCCTAAAGTGTGGGAATTTGACAATGGGATAACTCTTTAGAGAATATTGGTTCCTCTTCCTAATATTACCTACCACAAACTATTCCTAATGTAAGAAAGAAAAATATCTAATCCTATTATAACATTCCAAGGATATAGGTAGAGAGATGTATGACAATAAACCTACACTAGAAATGGTGATACACCAATAAAAGGAGGTTGTCGGGACAAAACATAGTGCTGAAATGGAGAGAGGTGAGCTATGGAGAGGGTGGACATGATACACCATAGACTAAAGAGGAGTTCACAGAACACCATTTGTTCCCTAAATAAACATAGCTCCCACAATCTGCAATAAACATTAAAATATGTGTAGTATACCGAACAATGACGAGAGGAAAGTAGGGAAAACAAAAACATGCAAAGGATGGACAAAATGTATTAGAAAACACAATCTATTGCTCCATTAAATTTTGCACAATACAACATTAGTGGGAAAGAGGTAAGAAAATGCCATTACAAATCTTGAAGAGAAGGCTTAAAAATCCACATTCATCCTAGTAGAGAAGAAAGAGAGAGGGTATAGAGACAAAATATGTCTAAGTCCTTTACAAATGAGCCCCATGGTATAATTTAAAGAGTTTGAGAGGAGAGAGAGAAAGAACAATCTCAAACTCCACTTTCCAACCACTTAAAATTTTTAATAAATGAGGGAAAATGGTTATGTTTTATTTTCAAAATCTCCCTCAAGCTGTCCTATAACCTGTAGTTGAAGAAAATGGTGCCCATTTCCATTAATTACAAGCCTAACCACCTAGAGGTCTCTGTTTGGAACTGGGTCCGTGTTCTAAAACATTTCCCATAAAATATTCATCTATTCCATAATTTCTTAATTCCTATGTGTAGGAATCACAACCATGATTCCAACAAGACCAATTTTACAAAATTCTGTTGAGAAACACTCAAGATATGAGCTTCTAAGATCATGTAGCTATTTTGAGATTTTGCCAGGGATTACTTGCATTTCACAAGACTACGTATTTATTTTTGTGTGGAAATGAAATTTTAAAATATTTCCTCTTCACTAATTATTTTTGCATGATTTAAAAATATTGGGGCATTTAAAATTTTTGTGGGGACCATCACTTCATTCTTTATAGTTTTGGAGGGATTGAAGTCTTGATGTTTAAAAACTTGGATTGTGCCAACTCTACCGAGTTATCAACTCCGTTGCACTTCCACGTTACATGGGGCTATTCAATTTCATTCAGCCACCCTTTTACACCACCTTAGCCCCTTACCTTATAGCCATATCTCTCGACTCAGTCAATTCTCCATTGAATTAGCAAACTTGGCACTCCTAGTGACCTTGGCGATTGCCACATTCATGCAGAACTAGGCGTCTAGCTTAGATATTTTACTTGAATCACCATAGACCGGATGCTCCATCAACCTTGGAAACATGTGGAGGCCCTACTTGAACCACCTATCTGTCATCTCATCCTTCCGGCTCATCCTATAAATGGAGAGCTGCTCACTTTAGTGAGGTCGGGCTCTTTAGTAACCCATGTCCCATTCATCTTTAGGCCTCCCATGAACCTAAATACCTGAATTTCCCGCATTGAGTGCTTTGTAAAATTTATCAGGCCCGATCCCATTCCACCACCCCCATTGGCACCATAAGCATGCCATTGACCGATCTAACCTCTGACAATGCATGTAGTGTGGTAATTTTAGGCTTGGATGACACACCTCGCCCTTAGAGTGCTTGAACTCCCCATCCCTGCATCCTATTCCATTTCAACGAATTCAAGTCCCCAACAAGCAACTCACCCACGTGCCATTTGGGCCTTCCAACTCGACTTCCTCATACAACTCATCCATAGGCATTTCATATCTTGGTTGCGTGCATGTCACAATTTGTTTTGGACTTCCTGAGACATGATTTCCCAAATAGGACACAAAGGCTTATCCCGACACCCAAATCCCTGGCTCGTCGAGTTGGCTCAGTGAGCCAACTCCTTTTCTTTGACCCTAATTTTTTCTAAGTTTATAACTTGTTTGCCCTATTGTAATGGTTTTCCATATTCCACCTGTGCTTGAGAGTTCCTTTGCACTTTACATGTCTTATTCCCCAATATTGATCTAACAAATTTGATGAGACATCTTGATCTCTTACCTTGGCTGTGAAATTGTTCCTGGAACTTGCAACTTGCCATGTCCAATTGTTGAGGTAATTCATTTCTTCCCAAGATGATTCCAACCATTATAACTCATTTAGGATGTTCAATGATAAGGATCACTAGATGATATGAAGTGGCTTGGCCTATGAATAGATGGACCCCATGGATGAACTTAGTCTCTTCATTGTATGAGCTAGGGTATCAATGTATTTTGTTTAAATTTTCCAACATATTGATCCCTTCTTCTTCAGGCAGCTCGTTATTTTATTTCCTTATGAATTTATTCACACCTATGGCTCGCCCCAAGGCGTTGTAGGGTTTGATTCACACAGCTTGATCCTAGCTCAGTCTTCTAAGGAGTATCTCGGCGTAACACCGAATTGGTTCGAGTATCCTCTCATATTGTATTTTCCAAGATAGGAACTTTGCAACATGGATTCTAGCTTGCCATGGATTAAATAACTCAGTGACTTCATCACGCAAATCTCTCGGTACAAACCAACTCGGCTATGTATAGGATTCTCGACTCTTTCATGATGTAGCTCAGTTCAATGTAAAAATTCACCGAGTAGCTTGCTTATGAGATTAATGAGATGAAATTAGACCTAGGGGCTATTCCTTCATAGTCTACACCTCCCTTTGTTTCCATGCATTTTTTCTGATTTCCCGGGTGTACTAGAGCCTTATGGAGATATCGAGGGAATGTTTAGATAAATCATTGTATTTTTTTCATTTTTTTAACATACGTGGCCCTTAAATCGACTATGAGAGTCTCCTAGTGTAAACCTAGTTGGTTCTCTAATTTCACCTCAAGGGTTAAATTGGATAATAATTTTGACAACTTATGGAGGCCATCTCCCTACTAGATGGGTTAACTAGCAGCCTTGTAGCTATCGATTCGGCATGGAGTCTACATGATTAGTGTGAAGTGATCCAACTTTGAAAACCTTGAACACAAAGTACACTTGGGATGTTACTACTCATTTTTGGAACTAATTTTTCGACATGCATTTTCCAACTATTGTAAGAAAGTATTAAGTTTAAAATGAGTGGAAAATTGTTTTGATTTTTGAAAATATTTTCTCATTCCATTTCTCCATAATCTTATCCACTCGAGAATAAAAATTACTACCGCAACCATCCCAAAATCTTATTTCTTACCAAGAGTGAAGAAAAAAACATCGATGATGTCTTGAAAAGGAGAAAACATCATAGAACTCTATTAAAATATTTTTCTTCTTCTTACGAATGTTCTATTCCGACACGCTACTTGGAATGTTGTTGAAAGGTGACTTGTTTAAACACAAGATGAGATTTTGTGACTCATAATAATACCTTCGATACCACAAGCTATTGATATAAAGGAGAAAAAGGATGAAGATACTAATTTTTTTCCTTAATCCGATTTAGTTTTTTTCATTTGTTTTGATTTTAAGTTTGTAACTTTTTCCCGCAACTATGAATCTTGCTACAACTACTTATGTGGTCATGATGCACTTTGTACCAACTAGAGAAACAACAAGCAAAGCTATATACAAAACAAATAAATTGTACATGCCTCAAGTAAGACATGCAGAGTATGCACAAGCACTTTTTCTGCTGATAACAAACCTACCCCTACCCTATGCTAACAAGAGAGATGAGAAGCTTCAAACAAAACATTCCATTGGTGATGAGAAATAGCTACCATTTCTCACAATTTTCAGCCATGTGGATGGTTTGGCATTAAACATAGCAATTAAGAATTAAGGACTAGCTGTAAACTAATCTCCCACTCCTCGATACATCCGGTATCAACTAAGAATAAGATAAATACCTCTTCTAACTACTTCTCATTTGGTTCCAAGAGGCATGGTAGTTGATCCTTGGCATGTTGAATCTATTTCTCATTCTTAGAAGAAAGAATAACTTGTTGTGGTTCCTCATTTTACTCTAATGAAGCCAAGTAATTGATTGGGAAAGGTCTGGTCTGCTAGATTTACCCATTTCTTTGAACTCTAACTTAGATAAGGAATTCTTCCCTGCACGCTCTTCGGGAAATGGTAATGCCTATAACTTGATTTTATTCCTCTTGCACATTTTTAGATAAATGATGGGTCACCTCACTGATTGGTATGAAATAAATGGAAGATTCATGATCCTTTCCTTCCTCCTTGGCTACATGGAACTCCTCTTCATCATGCAACTCATCATTTTTATTGCAACATCTAATGAGGTTACCTATTCATCACTATAATCAGCGCAACACATTTCTCATTTGGGAGTTCCTCCTTTGTTGTTTGAATACCACATTATTCTTGCATAGCTTCTTCCTCTAACATGAAATTTGAAAAAAAAATCTCCAATATGTTTCTCTAGAGGCCTGTTGTGGGAAACAAGGTCTTCTTTAAAGCTCTCCTCTATAAACCGCAAGCATGGTACACCATTAATGGGCATGGGAAACATTTTCTTCAACTAGAAGTTGTTGGAAAGCAGATTTTAGGATTTATCTTCTCTCTCTTTTCCTTTTTCTATAAATGGTAAAGAGGGGCTCATTTGTATAGGAGTTAGAAAATTTTCTCTTCCCCCTCCCTCTTTCTTCTCTGTTGGGATGAATGTGGAGCTTTAAGTCTTCTCTCCAAGATTTATAATGGAATTTTCTTTCCTCTTTCCCACTAATAATGTACTATGAAAAATTTAATGTAGTAATAAACTATGTTTTTGATGCATTTTTTCCATCATTTGCATGTTTTTGACTCTACTTTCCTCTCTTCATTAGGGTATACTATGCATATTTTAATATTTATTGTAGGTTGTAAGATGTGTGTTTATATGGGGAACAAATAGTGTTCTTTATGAATTCATATTTGTTGTGGTGCATCTTGTCCACCCTCTCCATAGCTCACCTCTCTCCATTTCAAGCACTAGGATTTTGTCTAACAACCTGCCTTTCTTGGAGTATCACCACTTCTATTGTAGCTTTATTTTCATGCATATCTCTCCCTATCTCCTTCAAATGTTAGAATAAGATTAGATAGTTTTATTTCCTAAATTAGAAGTTGTTTGTGGTAGGTAAGATTAGGAAGAAGAAAAAACATTCTCTAAAGAGATATCCCATTGTCAAAGTCCCACACTTTAGGATAGCTTAGTGTTACACAAATTACCCCAAATGCCCCATCCACAAATTGGCCATTAAGGGGGTGTTGTGATTTGGTGATAACACCACCAACATTAAATTATGCACATCAAATCCCACATTTTTAGACAATATGATAGAGTTCCTTCCAAGTAACCTCTTGACCATGATTCTCTACAAGCATTGAATCATGATTGGTCCTTAGTGAGCGGAAAGTAGTTGGCTCTCTTCATTAATAGTGCAATCTAGTTATCTCCCTCTATCCTCTTAAGAATCAACTCAATATAAATTTAAAGTACCCTTTCCATACTGTAAAGTCACCATGTCAAAATGGTGGTCAATCTTTCATGAGTTGAAAACCTCTCTTTTGGTCACATGTAGTTTTCTTAGTGCCCTCCCAATAATGTAATGTGTTGTATATATTTTTATCAATAAAATCTTGTTATTGTGGCTCATATCTTCCATTTAATTTCATTTATTGTTTATTTTGTCTCTCTGTTCATTTCTATTATGTTGTGTGTGGGTTATATTTTCAAAAAAATTTATTTCTCTGTCTAAAATGTGTAGAATAAAGTGGTTCGTATAGTGTTGATATGTGGCATATATCTACCCTCTTATCCTATGTTTTTTTCTATTATTTACCTCACAGAGAGATATCCCCCTTCTATTCAGGTGTCATTTTCATTCTATTATGTTTTAAATGATGGAAACTAAACCACCTAGTTTTAGGGATCCCTATCTATGGGTTGGTCCTCTACCAATATGGTATATCCCTCAATACAAGCTAGAGGTAATGTTTGAATCCTTGAATCAAATGTTAGAGTTGATTGAAATAATGGAATATAATCAATCTAGTTGTAGGGAACCTTATTAATGGGGTAATCCTTCACTACCATCATATAGCTATCCCATTCCTTCTTTTCAATTCGCACCATCTCATCCAAATATTCAAATCCCTAGCTTTCTCAAAGCTCCTCTTGTTAGTCATTCTCCTTTACAAGAGAATATTATTCCTCCTCCATCATTCATACCCCTAAAAAATCAATCAATGATCAATAATTTCCCCCTTTCATACATCTAAACCCATTTTGGAATGGGATTCATATGACAATGCTTGAGGAATGCAAGCTGTCACCCACCACTCTCCCACCCTCTCCAAAAATATCACAATTAGAGGAGTATCCTAGAGAAAATAAGACTAGACAAAAGGACCTAAAATATTAGGAATGCAAGGTGTCACCCACCATTCTACCACCCTCTCCAAAAATATCATAATTAGAGGATTATCCTAGAGAAATTTTGACTAGACAAAAGGACCTACAATATTTCAAGGATGACCTAGAATTTTGAGATCAAGAAGGATCTTCGCCAAGTTCCTTTTAGTGGTCAATCTCTTATAAGTGCAATACAATTTATTGAGGTGATCTCTAATACTTCAAATCAAGAGATTTTTATTTCATATTGGACTCAATTTTAAGAAAATGATGAGTATGTAACTCAACTATTTCAAAATCTTCTTGCTCCCTATTCTAATAAATCTATAAGTGAAGATAAAATTGTTGAGCACAAAGTGGAAGGGGAAGAGTTTTCCAACACTAAGGAGGATTATTTGGGATCAAAGGGTGAAAAAAATATTGCTGATTTTCCTAGGGATTGCACTCTTGATCACACAGAGGAGGAAATCACCCAAGAAAGTGAGATCAAAAGGGAGTTTCACCCAACCATGGACAAAGAAGAACAAGAAGGTTTATCTAACTTGGAATACTTAAATGATGAGGAAGAGCCAATTGAACTTATAAGTATTTTATCCCCATCATTTCTCTTCCTCAACAAGGACCCTCTTATTGTTGGAGTTTCCCTTGGACCTGATATAGAGCAAGAAATGCTAACAAATGTTGATTATGGTTAAATAAGGATGCATAAGGAAAAGGATGAAGATTGCAGAATACCTCAAAAATGGAGGAAATTATCTCTAAAAAGAGTTTTCCTAATAAGATATTTATGTGTTTCAGAGTAATTTTCTAAGTTTCCACTAGTCATGCTCACTTCATATCATGAGTAATATTTTTAAGGTACTAAAGATCATTTGATGCACCTATCCAAACCAAATATGGAGTATTCAAATGAGGTTTTGTTCTTCTTAAGGATGATATTTTGAGTAAATGGGAGCTACGGAGCGTGTTTTCACTTCCACCACTTGATCTAGTTACATAAATGATAGCATGGCCATATTTTATAAGGAAGAGAAGTTATTTTTCCTAGTCAAGTATCTAGTTTTGTTTTTATTGTTTTTCTCTTGGTTAAAGCAGGAGAATTTTAGGTTTTTTTTTTACAAAACATATTATTTCATGCTCTACATGTATCCATTTAGATCATGTATGATTTCTCATTTATACATAATTTTTTTGATCCTCTTTGCAATTTTGCACAATCTAGATCATTCACCCTAGCTAGAAACAAATTAAACATTTTGGGGAAAGTTCCAAGTATAGTGTTCCTTCAAACTCTAAATATCAATCTAAAACTATTGCAAAATTCAATGATTCATGTGGATTCAAGTTTATTTTTAAAATTTTGGGATCATTTTTTAAGATATATGCTTGAATCCATACCCAATAGATATTCTAGGCTATTGGTTAGTTCATCTAGTAGGAAAATCTCCATTGAAATTTTCCAAACTATTATCCAAAATAGCACCCATGTTATTTGGAAAAATTTATTTGATTCATAGACTCAAATGTATTTACGAAATACATCCATGAAATAAAGGATGTTAGTTTCCTATGGAGGTCATAAGGTAGTGTTCCATATAAATCGAAAAGCATATTACATCACAGGTTTTGAAAAGTCTGTGCAATAAAGAAAAAGTACCGTGAAGTTATATGTTGTTGAACAAAGAAAAAGGGTATTTGCAACACCATGAAGTATGAAAATGGGGCTAAACATAGGAGGAATATAAAAATTATGCAGTAGGAAATTCATGTAAGGTTGATATATCGTGGATCAAAGTGACTGATGCAACCTATAATTTACCACGAATAACCTAGGTGCTCTGGCACATCACCCAACCCGAGATGAGCACTCACCAGGAAGCAAAAAAAAGGTACAGACCCCTCCTTATAGTTTCTTATACATGATGCAAACATGATGAAGATGTAATGTATTCATATCCACAAACAACATAAATATCCCATAGATCATATTCCAGATCTAGATCTAAAAGAATAATGAATTAAGAAATAGATATAACAAATTCAACCATGTAAGAACTAATTTCAGTCATGTTAACACCATTATTCACTAAAAACACTCCATTATATTAAAACACAATAAACACAAAAGCTTCTTACAATAAGTAGTATCATAAGTTCATGTGCGCATCATATCTAGCAGCATAACTCCACAATAGCTCATACACAACACTCTCTCTAATCTACATAGATTACTACATATTTATAGGGGTGGGGACTTGCCCTTCACCGCTTACGCACTTACAAAAATAGGTCACATGCTGAAAATAGTCATGCACCTTTACAATAACATGCACACATGTAAGTGCACTAATAATAGATGTCTTATAGTTAACTGGTAATAGTAATTCTATTATTAATTCGAGCTCATGCATGGAAATTCAGTATTTTCTCACCACAAAATAGCATTTGTGTGTCACACAAGTCTCTAACTTGTTGTGTGCTCCGTACACTATCTCCAAAAATAGATGTAACCATGGGAATAGATAAGTCCCGATTCAATATGCCTTTCACACATGCTTCCTTTCCTATCGTACTGTGCCTTCAAATATTCCTTGCTACCACACAAGAATATTCGTCAGGTGCATTCTACTTAGTGCCATACTTCATCTGCTCAACTTTACCCCACACTAAAATGTATTTCGCCCCAACAATGGCTACCTACTCATGCCTTAAAGAATAAGAATGGAAGAATATAAATAATGAATTTCTGTACAAAGAATATATTTTACTCTCTAGTACCCTCCTCTTCCACGGGAGAATCAACTCTAGATATTCTTCCTTAATTTCAGCTTCTAAAGCTTGCCAATCATCCAACGCATTCCTTGTCTTCTCTAGGACATCTGCAATGATGCCCTCCAACTCATCCTGGGTCATCTCTCCCTTCTCATTCTGCAATACTATGACAATGTTAGCCATAATAGACATCCATCCCTCTAGAAGATCCATATTTTGTGTTATGATCTTTCCAAGCTCATCCAGCCTTTCCTTATGCGGTTGTTGTGCTGCTACAAGGTCTTCATGATTTTTATTCACTAACGCCAATCACTCTATGCACCCCAAAGTCTCATCCTTCATTGCTTTCAAAACTTCATTATCCTCCAATATGGTTCTTATTCAGATTACTGATTCTAGAGCTACACAAATATTCAATGCTTGGTTTGATTTCTTCAGCTCTTCTTGTAAATTTTGGAGCAAGGCTTCATAAGATGAAATATTTCTAACTACTAAGGCCCTTTCTCTCTTCACATCCTCAAGCACCAAATCTACTAGGGTACACACATAATGCATAGCTAAAGGAAACCTTTTAGGTACCTTAGATTCCAAGTGTGGTCTTGCTTTTAGGACATGGTCGCCAATTTATTCCGCCATACTGATGAAGGCCTCATTCTTTTTCTGCTCTAAGTCATTTTCTCCTTGTAGATGCATTATTTCTACATCTTTGGCCTTGTTATCTTCTTGTAGTGCTCTAATAGTGGTAGCCTTATCTATGTTCCTCTATGAAACTTTCATAGATACCTTAATAAAGGCATTTTACTTACCACTCATCGGACATAAGATTTGGCTTTATAGTCATGTGCCTACTCAGTAGCACCTTCTTCATTCTTCGGGACACACATGACTCCTCACATACATCAAAATCAGGCTCATCCATATGAGTTTGCATTGACCATGACATTTGTTTCCTCACGCATGTAGTGGCCATGTCCGAGTCTATCAACTTCCATTGATACAACCACTTAAGGTCCATTGACTATGGAAATGGGCATGGACAATTTGACTTGTGTCCTCAAAGATATCCCATACTCGATAAAACATACTCACCACTTGATCTATTTTTTTCTTGCCCCCTAGGAATTTGAGCACCAAGATTTGGAGTCAGATCTTTGATGTTCTAAGAAATATCATGTTCTGTTTCTTCTACCACCTTTACTCCCTCTTCTTCATCCTTCAGATCTTCATCCTTGGGTTCCTCCACATCTTCTAGTTGTACATGAGTGTCAGGCGTGCTTTCTGTAGACTCCTCTACCTCCTCATTTAGCTTTAGCTTTCTCCTTTTCTTCTCAATTGCCTCTTTCTGAGGAGAGAGTTGTGGTGATCTCCTCATAGGATGTGGGGTTCCCATGCCTTGGTTCCTTGTTCTTTTGAATACCCTTTTAAAGTGGCACTCTCCCTGGAATGCTTCTACGTCCAAGTCTTCATCTTCTTCCTGCGCATGTGGTGGAGTACCCATGTGCTCAATATCCACTCTGTTTGTGGGATGCCTCTAGCCTCTATGATCTAAGCCACCACTATCTTCATCTTCCTCCTCATCATCTACCTCTATAGCTTATGTGGGCTTTGGGGCTAGCACATTCTCCATTGTATGCTTTCCCTTAGGTGGCCTTGGGAGCACGAACTCATTCTCCACATACTTGTTATTCTCCATCTTAGGATTAAGCTGAAGGTATATGAGCACTGCTCTAATGTCCCCAATTTCCAAGCTTATAGGCTTCATACTTATAACATCTTACGTGAGCCTCTCAACATAGGCAGTTTGGCGTAGATATACATATTTCTTCCTCATAGTGTGGTAGTCACAATATACCTTGTTTGTAATAAAACGTGGGTGACGTGCATCGTAAATTGGTTTATCGATGCCTATAAATAGCACACTGTGAAGGCATACGACAGTCTACACCATGGGCTCCATGTCCCATCCCTCATAGAAAATTGTGTGATGTAGAAGTGCTGGTATACCATGAATTGTACTAACTTCCCAACTACCAAAGGTAGATCCTTGGGGATTCCCACTCCTCTTTAAATGCCACGTGGAGTCGATCATACCACATCTCCTCCCTTTGTTTAAATGGCCCACTCATTGACCCTTCACATAAATACTTGTCAAACCTTTCTGCAAGGGACTTGTTTTCCATGGGATATTCCCAAATATTGTTCTTTGGCCCATCGGGCACTCCAATTTCCATAAATACTAAAGAAAGTAAGATAGCACCAAAAATGATCTTATCACTGTGTGCACTTCCTCAATAATGGTTTCTGCAATGTAACCTATTATGTTATAGACTACTCCCTGAGAAATTTTCCTCGTGATATGGAGCCACATGGTATTTACTTGTGACCATCTCTCTTGATCATTTAACTTGGTCACCAAATGTGTAGTTTCTTGTACCACTAGGTACTTCTTCAATTTATCAATGTCCATTCCATGCGGACCCTTTATATACCCTAACTCTTTCTGTGTCTCCATGATTTTTTTCTTTATCAGTCGAGGTCACCAAACCGGGTATACCAAGCAGTGTGCCTTTTAATCTTATTAGTGTCAAAATCGAGGTTTCTCTGATTCTAACCCTTTGTCTGGAAAAATAGAAAAAGTCCTCATGGACTCTGCTCATCAGCCACTGATATAAAGGTTCATACTTGCCAAAATATGGGAGCTCGTACAACTAATAGAATCCTACCTATTTCAACAATTTCTCTCCAGTGTCATCATACACTGGCATATCCTCCACCATGTGCTTGTTGGTCTTTATACTCAACAACGTGTCTAATTATTTCTTGTTATCAGATGTGTTGTGGTTATAGTCACTTGTCTTACACTTATAAATTTTGGAATCCCATTCTTGTACAACTATCACACCCTTTGATATTGCATCTCTGAGAAATTACTCTCGGGAGAAATTTTAACTTTTGTTTCTACTTTCTTCTTTCCTTTGGTGTATAAGGCGGGTGCTTTCTTTGGTGCCATCATAAAACTCCACCTTTTCTTGTCTATAACAAGAAAACTTAAACCATAGCTCAAATATACATGCCCTATCTTTAAACTACATGCCCTAACCCCTCCTCAATGCTTCGCTTCTCTCAAACCCTTCACTAATGGGAACAAAAGCCTCTTTGTGTAACAGTCTACTCTCCATGTCTAGTTTCACAACTCTCTATACCTTAATAGGACTTGCTCAGCTTTTTCTCACTTAGCTCTCTCAAACACTTGCGATCAAAAAGGTTAAAATGAATCTTTATCATGTCCTTATATAGATTTTCAAAAAGTTAGTGCATTTATTACTCCACCTACTAAAAATCCTCTCATTAATTGACTATTTACAAAATATCCATGTAGTAAATCTTCGTGCCCCAGCTATAACCCTCTAGCATGCCTTCCTACCTTCTAGCTACAAAATTCTCTTTAGCAAACTTCCATTCACCTGAGTACCTTACCACTGCACCTTCCTCTAGTAGTCTCTATGTCCATTGTTTATCTCACGTTATATGGATCCCTCATTTATCTCCATCTACAGTCATATTTTTAAAGAAATCCCCTTTCTAACCACTCCTCTACAAACTTTAATAGTAGTTGTAGCAATTTATTCCTTTATGTGTACCCAGTTGTAAATAGCCACCGCACACCAATGGTATGTGCAGTCTTCTACGCATAAAATTTCTTCAAATGGTAATTAGCTTCTAGTGCGCAAACGTGCTTATTACACAAAACACCAACTAAATTGACAAAGCATAGCTGACAAAAAAGGAAATACATTAAGGAAATACAGAAATGAAAACCTAGTCTAAATGACAACATTGGCTTATTAAAAACACCTAGAAGACTTATTTATAGTAGGGCTTCAGCCTAATCTTGTTGAAGTAACTGGGTAACTATATTCCATAAAGTGTCTCTAACTAGAAAGCACTTGATTCAAGTATATGAGTGATAATATATGGTCCCAACCAATGTAATTTAAGCTTTCCTGGATGGCGCAGAAACATAGAGTCATAAAGAAGCACCATCTATTTTATCTCAAGATTTTTTTCCTTGATGTACCTATCATGCCATGCCTTTTGCCTATCCTTTTTATGATTCTCATACAAGTATATCCATTAATCAATTATTTCTTCCAAAGAATTCTCATCAGCTAGACCTCTAATGTGCATAATATGCAAATAAGGTAACATGAAGTCCATTGGAAGAACTACATTTGCAAAAAACACCAACTGAAAGGGTGTGGCCTTGTTCAAACTCTTGTATGTTGTTCTATATTCCTAAATCATGAAAGAAAATTTATCATCCCAATATTTCCTTCCAACATCACAATTTTTTTCAATGTCTAGCTCAAAATATTGTTGAAAGCTTCAACAGTCCCATTTTCCTGAGGATGATATGGCATAGTCTTATAGTGTGCAATCATGAACTCATCTAATAGAATTTTGATTGTCTCATTCAAAAAGTGTGTTCCCCTATCACTGGTCAAACTCAATGGGCATCCATACCTTGTAAGAACATTTTCCCATAAGAACCTAGCCATTGTAACTGTAGTACAATCCTTTGTAAGTTCTTCTTCTACCCACCTTGTAAGATAATTTGTGTAAGTGATGATGTAGTGTGATCCATTTCTACATGTGGTTGGTGAAATAGGACCTACAAATTCTATATCCCATTTCTGAAATGGCTCTGCATTAGTAATAGGTCTTAAATGTATTTCATTTCTTTTCCCATGTTTACCAACATGTTAACATTGATCGCATGCCTTACAATAGACTTTATAATTCTTATAAAGGGTCTCCCACGAGAATCCAGTGTTGGGACCCTAATGTAGCTACCAAATCTTAAAGGTGCGTAGGTGCACACAGCCGGAGGGAGCACACAAGTGAAGGCACACAAGGAAAAATTCAAAAAGGGTTCTTGGAGAACCAAGGATGTGCACACATGAAGAACAATTTGGGACTTAGCCGTTTTCAACATTTTGGACAGAACACATGAAGAACGTGTTCCATTTGGATAAGGTTCCAACCTGGCAACAAGGTGTCCTGGAAGGAATATACCTTGTGATAAGAAGATCCAAAAATCTAATCATGACATGGAGAGGCATACGCCTGGGGTGACCCACACCTTGACACTTGGGGCCAGATATAAGGTTGTAGAGGAGTTTGTTAGAGCTCAGATGCCTATTTATATGCACACCCTTGGAAAAGAAAAGAGAAGAGACACAAGTGAGGTAGCAGAGCTCTACAAAATTACTGTGAGAACTATGGGATAAAATGGGTAGATGATTGTAGGAAGAATGTAATGAGGGAATGGGGAATGAAAATTTTGTTTTGTGAGCATACATGTATGGATCCAGATATGGCACATGACTACGGTCTCCCTTCTATGATGTTTTATAAGTAATGCTATGAATGAATATGATAAGGTTACCATGACAATTGTATTAAGATCCTTTCTCTGTATTACCTGCATATTTCTATTGTGCTTTTGTTCTTGTATAATCATGAACCTTACTTGAATGTTAAGTCTATTTGTGGATTTACAACTTCCTAGTTCTATTAATTCTATTAAGTGCTTTTACTTTTGATATGACTGAAGGGGTATAGAAGCCATTCTGAGCTCTATAGCTTTTTCATGTCCTTTAAATCACTAATTCAAGACCATGAATGATGCCTTCCACTAAACTCACATAAAAGAGAGACTTGTTTCCCTCTCACGTGCCTTGGGTGAGCACCCAGCACCCACTGGGTGATAGGCCGATGCACATGAGGTTCCCTTGTTCTTGGTGGGTGCAAAAATGACTACATCCAGTGAGTATAATATTGCATGTAGTGGTGTCACCTTCATAGTGCCC
The DNA here is from genome assembly GCA_018340775.1 of Taxus wallichiana var. yunnanensis. Lineage (NCBI taxonomy): Eukaryota > Viridiplantae > Streptophyta > Pinopsida > Cupressales > Taxaceae > Taxus > Taxus wallichiana. Next base: position 316,005,318 of record CM031242.1, read on the forward strand.
TCCTATAATACCACCATGAGCCTCTTCCATGATGTTTTTGTGCTCATGTTCTAGTACACACTGGCACAACATTTCATCTCAGCCTAACTTGTATAGGTCACCACTAATCAAAATAAAAGGAGTCACGTGAGTTGTAAGTTATTTATCCTCCATGGATTTCATTCCTTTTAGTGCCACCCTTGTATGTAAAAAATATAGCAATATCCTCCAATTCTAAATGCACGCATTATAACCTATAAAATTGTGCAAGTGACATTGTATCCTCAATTGTCTACGTGTCCTCCCCGATGAATTCGTGATAAATGGTCGGGGCCAAAATTACTTTTAACCACAACTTTGAAATTAAATTATTTGAATAAAATCACCCATCGACATATGCACCCCTATAAAATGGGCTTGTTTAATAAGTATTTCAATTCCATGTGATTTGTGTAAAATATGAATGGTGTTGCTAAAAGGTATTGTCTGAATTTATGTAGTGCATAGATTATAGACAAGGCTTCATGCTCTATCGTTATATAATTATTCTTTACATGAATCAAATTTCTACTAAAAAAAAGGATAGGATGATCTATAATACCTTCTACAGGCTAATCTAACACCACACTAATGGACATGCCAGAGGTGTCCACATGTACATGAAATGGTTGGTCCCATGTGGGAACACATAGAATAGGTGTTGTAGTAAGTCTCTCCTTTAGTACCTCAAATGTGTGCTGCTATGTTTCTCCCCAATAAAATGTCCCTTTTCCTTTTAGTAACTCCTCCAACAATGTGGAAACCTTAGTATATCCTTTGATAAATTTTCTATAATACCCAGTGTGACCTCAAAACTTGCTCACCTCACTCTGGTCGGTAGGTTCTTTTAGACCGAAAATTACTGTAACCTTAGTTAGATCTACTAAAAACATTCCTTGCGGATGATATGCCCTAACAGAGTTCCAAAAGGTGTAGCAAACATGCACTTTTTGATGTTCAAAGAGATGCTTAACTGTCTACATATTTCAAACATTAAGTACAAATTTTCACAATGATCCTTAACAAGCCCATATACCATCCAATCATCCAAGTAAACTTGCAAGAAAAGATGAATAAAATCCTGGAATAGTTAAACAACTATTCATGAAAATACAATATGCAGCTTTTTCATACCAAAGGGCATCATAGTATATGCAAAAATTCCCCATTCAATGGTGAAGGTTGTTTTTCTTTATCCTCTTGTGCAATCCAAAATTGATTATACTCAAAGAATCCATCTCGTAAAATAATAGATATCATGCCTTGCAACGCCTTCTAATATCTCCTCTGTGAAAGGTGTAGGAAAGGGATCAATCACACATGCAACATTCAGTTCTCTGTAATCCACACAAATTCTAATCCAGCCATGTTTCTTTATATTGATAACCATGGGGCTAACCCACTCCAATTCTTCTAGGGGCTTGATGATACAAGACTTCAACATTTTGTCAATTTCTTCTTTGACCTTTATGCTTAATTTGGGGTTCATCCTGTAGAGTCTCTTCCTAACAGGTTGCACACTTTCCTTAAGATTTATCTTCATTTATCCTAATGATTCATGCACTACTTTTAATTCATGGTATCCCCTAGGAAATAAATCTTGAAAATCATAGAGCAACACCACTATTTTTGCTACTTCAGATTCAAACCAATAATCTCTAATTATTGCCTCTTTAGGTTCATCATCCGTACCAATATTCAATTTCTTAGTCCTCATAGGTTCATGATAGGCACACTCATTATTACCTGCACTATCCAAGACCTTGCGCACACCTATTGAATGATATATACCTAGTTATTATACTTATTCATCATCCACTATGTATACCATCTTCCCTTCTTCTTTCTCAAAGCAAGCACACTTAAGTAGTGTGGCATCTGTCTCTTTTCCTTTAGCAAAACATGCTCTTGATTTATTTTCATCAAATAACTCTTGAATGAGTTATTCCTCCTTTGAACTTTCCCCCATAGTTAACCACTCTATAACCCTTAATGCCTCTTCTAATGGAGATTTAGTAGATAAGTAGTCAAAATTCTTGACCATACCTACAATCAAATCCCGCCAATTTCGGTTTCTCTCTGTAGCTCGCATATACATACCAATCATGTGCGTACCCTTGTAAAGTGGAATAAAGTTTATGTACCCATAGTGAAGGTGGTAAATCTTACTGCCCCTCTGTCCAAAGCCTCTCACACTACTGAATGTGGTGTTGAAAAAGTTGATTACCATGATATGTGAAGATTTTATTCGGTGCATTACTCCTAAAAATTGAGTTGTAAGAGAAATCCTGACTTCATTCCATCCTACAAGATTATCCCTGTGAACCACCCACCACAGGTGTTGCTGTCCCACATAGGGTATATGCTATCATACTTCTTCTTTCCAACTAGTTTATCCATTATTCCTCCATGGCACATAGGAATCGTAGGGTCCTCTTCCCCTATGTACCAAGGTTTATAGTTGTTACATATTTTCCCGACACAATGGGGTTTGATTTTCCACAAAAATGCGTTCCTTACTTCGCACTCAACCATTCATAAGTACCATGAGACAAATTATCAAAAGCAATACTTGTAGTATCACAACTATACTATGCTTCTTCCCACTGAAGTATTCCTTCTTTAGATGGCTCGAGCACTTCTGAGTCTTGAATGATGCATACATAAATCTTATTCAAGTATTTGTCACTCAAAGGCTCAACATAGGGCACATTTTTCCATTTGTTAAAGTGATAATAATTCTTTCCTCGTTACTCTCAAAACAAATATATCCCTTGTTGAAACGAAGATCAACACTATTTGCATAACACCAAGGGCATCCAAGTAGATCCGAGAAACTGCTCCGCTTCGAAAGCGCTAAAACCTCAAAATCCCTAGTGAACTTAGCCCCTTGTATAGTAATGGATGCATATTTTAAAATTTTGATAGGAGTGGACTTAATTCGGTTATCTATGAATAATACATTAGAAGATGGCTACAATGTAGGTCTCCCCATCTATACCCATGCATCTAAACTAAGCACATTTACTTATGTTCCTATGTCAATCAATGTATTACTTAAGAGCCATCCGTCGACAACAACATTTAGATTGATTTCCTTATCGTATTCTAAGCTATGGGGGGAATATTTACATGCGAGGATATGATTCCTATTCTCGATTTTCATGCACAAATTGTTTCCCTTTAGCCAACGTCCTACTAATGGAATAATAATCTCCTAGTGCAACATTCTACATACCTCATTCAAGTCATCAATATATTACTAGACCATCTTCTATGATTGCTCCTTTAAGCATTGTATTTCCCCTTAAATATCTCTCGAGTACCTCCATGGTATTACGATAAACCTCCTTCTAGTGTGCAAGATCTGGGTATATTTCATAAAAATTCCCTCCTTAATGATAGTAGGCTTCTTTGGTAACGCATCTCTAGTGCGCATAGCTTCAACACGGGTAGTTATCTTTACAATTAATACGGTGGGTTCCGATTTCAACTCGAAATTAACTAATTTTCCACAACATGTTATATCCTAACAATCCTTGTGTATTTGTTCTCCTATTTATGCTACTTGTTAATATGCTCATATAGATCCAAGAATTCCTCATAGCTATGATTCTTCCCACGAGAAAGAACATGTAATATTCTAAGGACATTCACTCATGTAGTGGTAAGAGGATCTGTAGTAAAGCATGTTCCACAAGGGAATTATCCTTTTCCACCACCATGGACTCAACCTCCAAATCCACCACGGTATCCTCGACCTCTGCCATGTCCTCCATCATAGCTCCCTCCTCACTCGATCATAATGCGCTTGATTTTTATTCTGATCCTGATGCTCACCTTTACCCTTAGAGTTATTTGATACTCCTGTCTATCGCACACCAATATCTATAGCATCATGGATCTGACCAATAAACCTATAGTCCTTTGTATCATGAGTCTTAGACTAGAAAATATTACACTAAGAGGATACATTCTTTCTTATTGCGCATTGTAATAATGCGCAACAATTGACGTCATGGTTCAGGTGACATATCTCACAATATAGCAATAATGAACGTACTGTTCTATGGGGACAACTATCTTTAGGGTGTCCCTCCACTTCATAGTTTGTACACTAAATCCAATTGTGTATCTCATGTGCTGAATTTTTCGATAGTTTCTCTAACTACTTTGCCATGGCTGCAATTTTTGCTTCCAAGAATGGGCTGAATCTAGTGTCTATACTCCCGACTTCCTCAACATGTAAAGCTAATTCAAGGCCTTTACATGGATTAGTGTATGTCTTATGTGACAGATCCCTTCTAAAATGTTTGATCAAACCTCCAAATAACCATTGTTCATGATCGATTGCATGAATATCATAAGAAATCTTAGATAAAAGTGTTTTAAAATGAGCATCATACTCCTGGACACTTTCAGTAGTACCTTGTTTAGTATCCTTGAGTGTTCTTATACTCTTCAGGACTCAAATTCAAGGATATAGAAATCTTTAAGGAATGCATCTTTGAATGATGAATAATCTATGTAATTTTTATTAGGGTCAAACTTCATGTGTACCGACTATGTGCGCATCCCTATAATGTAGTTACAAATTAACTTTCCTTACGCTCAAAATTTGTGATCCATTTTGCATGCTAAAGTATCTCACATGTGTGCATGTGTTCAACAACATATTCTATGCCCCTCTACTCTAGAAGATGAAGATAAATCTCTGTAAATATTTTTGGGTTAGTGTAGACCCTTCCCACCTAATCTAGAACCCCCTTGTTGCCTCTAACTCCACAACCACCAGATCCACCAGAACTAGAGCCACCTACACCCCCTAATCCTCCACATATATCTAGAAGTGGACCAGAAGATGTACTTCCATGTTTCCTAATAGTAGAACTATTTTTAAATCCTATAGTTTGTGTGGTGGTACTAATCCCAGAAGTGATCCCCAAAATTTGTGCATTCAAATTATGTGTAGATGATACACCTAAAAAGGTACTTCTAAACAAAAATGAAGATGTTTTCCCTTCCATTATTGTACTTTCTATGTGACTTACTCATCATTCCTTACTACCCAAATTAGCCTACTGAATATTGGATGTACTAAGTACTTGAAAACCAAGCACAAGGGCTAGGTGTCCAGGTAGATTCAGATGTACTCCTACATCCCAGGTCATCTCTACTAGTGTGCTCCCATGTGTGGTTGAAGAGGTATCCCTTTCATACTTTCCCAAATGAGGGAGTTCACGATGCTATGGATATATGCCTTCTACGCGAGCTTCAAATCCTTTATGAGCCATCTCTCTCCCTAACGCCATCCACTCTATAATGTCACACTAATTTTCTATCTCCCTCTCGCATGACTCATTATATGTAAGTCACCTTTCTTCTCTCTACCTCTCTTACACTAGGTCCACCATCTTTCACCAAACCTATTCCTGCTCCTATGTGTGGTGGGGTTTAGCTGGTCATCATCTTTTCCTCTAAGTTCGGGGTTACCAAAAAGATCTTAATTACCAATGGAATTCCTTGCAAGTAGGTTCCCCTGGGATACCATAAAAATTGGAACTCAACTACCTCTGGGCAAGAATAAGTGGAAATTTAGTATTCTAGGATATAGTTGTTCAAAACACCACATAACCAAGTATCCACAATGCATGTCCAAATCAGATCACCATCATATAAGTCTTGAAATTCTTGTTGTGTCCATACAAGTGTGCGATACGTCAAATTTCACTTAGACACATAAGCAACCAGCCACTCATACATTTCTCTTTGGAAAAATAGCAAAGAAGCTCTCATACATACAGTCATACAGGTTATTTTCCACCCACATTCGTGTGTAAAAATAAAATCCAATGTTGAATCTCAATGCGTACTCTTCTTATAAATCTTTTATCCATTCCTCAACACTTGCTAGGGTCAACTGGTACATTTTCATCACGGACCATCCTGAAAAAAACTGAAAAAGAGGTCTTGGAAATGGAACCAATGATGTAACCTAGAATTTACCATGAACAACCTAGACGTGTTGGCACATCACCCATCCTGAGATGAGTGCTCACTCAAAGTGCACAAAGGTACTAGGGCCCTACTTAGAGTTTCTTGTACATAATTTGAACATGATGAAGATGTAATGTATTCATATCCACAAACAACATAAATATCCCATAGAGCATATTACATATCTAGATATAAAAGAATAATGAATCAAGAAATAGATATAACAAAGTAAACCATGTAATAACTAGTTTTAGTCATGTTAACACCATTATTCACCCAACACAATCCATTATATTAAAATAAAATAAACACAAAAGCTTCTTACAATAAGTAGTAACATGAGTTCATGCGTGCATCAAATCAGCAACATAACTCCACAATAGCTCATGCACAAAAATCTCTCTAATATACAAAAATTACTACATATTTTTGGGGGTGGGGACTTTCCTTCCCTTCTTACACACTTACAAAAATAGGTCACATGCTGAAAATAGTCATGTGCCTTTATAATAACATGCACACATGCAAGTGCGCTAATACTAGATCTCTTATAGTTAACTAGCAGTAGTAATTCTATTATTAATTTGAGCTCATGCATGGAACTTTAGTAGATGCTCATCCCAAAATAGTATTTACATGTCACACAAGTCTCCAACCTGTTGTGTGCTCTGTAGGATATCTCCCAAAATAGCTCATAAGCATGAAAATGGCTAAGTCTTGATTCAATCTGCCTTTCACACTTTCTCGTTATCACCAAATCACACCACCCTTGAGTGTCTGCAACTCGATGGGTTGAGAATCTCAGTGCGATTACATAACATGGAACTTTTCCGAAGTGTGGGACCTTGTGAAATTGGAAAATCTCTCGGATGAAGGTCGGTTCCTATTCCTCTGTTCAGATGCACACAAAAAAAAATGCAGAGGGTTTACTCAAAATCTAATCTAACTTTCCAAGGAGACAGGGTAAGAAGATGCATAAAAATAAACCTAAACTAACAAAGGTGATGTACCAAGGAATGAAGAACACCTATCTCACCAATAAACACAAACCATTAAAATGTGATGCAAGATCATGCACAGATAACAAAATTTGCAGTGAAAGATTAGGAGGATGCAAATGAACACTAGAGAGGGTTGAGAATCATCCACAGACATGCATTACTTGCTCCAAAGATTGATACAATACACTACAAAATGCCAAGAGGAAAATTTTCATTACAATTTTAAATGGGAGGTTTGAACTCCACAAATTCACCTACAAAGAGAAGAAGGGAGGGGCAAAACAAGAATGTCCAACATTTAGAAAGAAGCCCCTCCTTACAATTTATAGGAAGAATGAGAGAGGGAAGAGAGAGGAAATACAAATCTACCCCAACCACCTCTAGGTTGCATTTAATTCATCTCATTATGGTGGTAGGTGAGAACCCTAGCAAACTTAAAAGTGGCGAACTGTATTTTGCATTAAAAGTTGGTTGTTGAAACGTCATTTCTGGCCATTACCACGTGCCAGAGGCGTTTTTCAATTTTATCTCTCCAAACTGAACCAAAATTCAAGATTGACCCTAGAATCATGTAGATAATTTCACCAGCTTTCCATTGATATAAAGAACATGAAAATATGAGCTCTGGATCGAAAGTTATGGCCATTTGAAGATTTAGGGCAAAAACAGGCCCAAAACGGATCGGCGGGAAAAAAGTTTGAATTTTTTACCCGTTTGGTCTTTGGAAAAAATTCAAATTTTCCCCATGCTCCACCACTTGGATGACACGTGTCAGGATTTGATTCATTTGTAGGCTCATCCTTTGAAAATTTCTTTCGGGCCCTTCCTTAAAATTTTTGCCACTTGGACACGTGGCACTATTTTATTGGCTCGAGGCCTGAGGGGAGCACTTTGCCCTTCGAAAATTTGGCATTTTTCACTTTGGGAAAATTTCCCATTTCCCCCTACACTCCACCACTTAGATGACATGTGTTAGGCTTCCATTCGATGGCGAGGCAGCAGGCCAAAACTTTTACCTTTGAAAACTTTGACTAAAACTTGGAAAATTTTCTAAGTCCTCTTTTCCCCGCCACTTCCTGGGACACATTCTCCCGCATCGGCCGATTCGGGCTTCCTTGTTCCTGTTTGCAGATTTTTCACCTTTTCACGTCCCATGCATCCCTCACATACTTTCATCCCAACTATCTCGTGGATTTACTAGAACAAATATCTCCAAACCGCCCGAAATGGACTATCTTTCGACAAATTGGCTGATTCGCGTCCCGCACGTATTTTTGTCCTGGCTGTCCCAAACCATGTGAAACAAAAGACTTAGATGATTTTTCTCTACTTTTGGCTGATTTGGATTTTCATGTCCCTCATGTACTTTCATCCGACTATCCCGTGGACTTCCGGGACAAATATCTCCGACTTAGCCAATTTTCTTTGTTTTTCTTGGCCCCAAGCTTGGTACGACGAACCTCAGTACGACCCGAACCCTTCAGACCCGAAATGCTTTAAAACAGTCCTACAACCTTATTTTTTGCATTTTTTCCATTTTCTCAACTTTTTGGGATTTCTTCTTGGATGGGAGAGTTAGAGAGAAGCCGAGGGGACCCCAAAAACATGATTTTGGGCCTCGAATCAATCTTACTTGCTTGGGACTGAATTATTTGATGCATGTTATCAAAATTACATTGAGGGGTGAATTTTGGATAACAATTTTGGCGACTCAGTGGGGTCATCTACTTGCTAGATGAATATCAGTGGCATTTTAGCAATCATGGAGTCATAAGAAAGCCTACAAACTGATCTGGACTTTGAAAAACCTCCTCTCTGAGCTACTTGGAAACCCACTGAAATGGACTGCGCAAGAGCAAAACCAGCACCACAAAAACTATGTACAAAACTGAAAATCATACATGCTCCAAATGGAACATGTAGAGTGTGCAAAAGCACTTGGAGGAATGAAAACCTAAGCTAATATTTACAAGGTGGAGAATTTCCCTTTAGTATCAATGCTTTAGATAGATTCCATTAACTAAAATCTGCAGTTCTTCGCCATCCAATGAAGACAATTGGAAGGCATTGTTGTCCTTACACTTTGTGACCATGTATGGGCCACTCCAAATGGAATAAAATTTTTAATTCCTTCCCGGTTTTGCTCTATCTACATCCCATTTTAACACTAGATCTCCAACTTGGAAAGATCTACTCTTGGCCTTCCTATCAAAGGTCTTCTTAATCAAAGCTTGATCCTTCTCCATTGCTTGGGATGCCTGATCTCTGATCTCTTGGAGCTCCATCAACTCTGCATATCTCACCTCTATGGGCCCAAACTCTAGTAACTCTAACTACTTCATGAGTTCCAATGTTGGCAACTCAAGTGACATGGGCAAGATTGCCTCTCTTCCATAAACAAGCCTGAATGGAGAGTTACCTATGGATCTCTTGGGAGTTATCCTATCAGCCCATAAGGCTGATTTCAGTTTGGTATGCCAAGACCTCTGATTCTCATCAAGAGTCCTCTTAATGATCCTCAACAAGTTCTTGTTTGTAGATTCAGCCTAGCCATTACCCTGAGGGTAGTAGTTTGATGAAGTACTTAGGTAGATCCCGTTCTTGACAGCCCACTCAGTCACCTTGGATCCAATGAATGCTAACGCATTATCTGAGATTATTGTAGCAGGTATGCCAAATTTGGTTACTATCCCCTCATAGAATTCTAAGATGCTAGACTCATTTGCTTCCTTGAGTGCTCTACGCCGGTCCATTTGGTGAAGTAGTACGTGGTCTGTCAAAATCCACGTATGCCCTTGGCTTGAATTGGGATTAATGACTCCAATGAAGTCTAAACCCCATTACATGAATGGCTGGTCAACTGAAATTGGATGCAATGGGAGGGCAGAAAGCCTCTCTTTACCTATGAAGAATGCACAATTCTTGCACCTTTTGATCCACGCGAAGAAATCACTGAAAATCTTGGGCCAATAATAACCAGCCTTCATGATTTTTAGGGCTGTCACTCTTGGTGTAAAATGACCACCAGCTGATCCACCATGGAACTCTTCCAACACCCTATGAATCTGATTTGTACCAATGCATCTCAGCAGTACTCCATTCACATCTTTCTTGAACAAAACACCATCTACTATGGCATATGGGACAACCTGCAATCTGAAGTGTCTTCTTTGGGTCTTGTTCATCTCTGGAGGGCATAGGCCCGTGCTTAGGAAGTGCATTATACCTTGGGTCCAGCAAGGAGTGGGGACAACATTATCCTCTTCTTGAGTGCTACCTTGCACATGGCTGTCTTGAACTGTCAAAACAGCCTCTTCTTCATTGCATACTCCCTTTTGCTTGCCCAAAATTAGCTGCTCACACAATCCTTTTCCTCTTACCAGCTTGGTGACCTTGATCTCTATGTCATACTCCATGACATGAGTGATCCAACCTACTCTTTTCTCATTCAAATCCTTGTTGAGGAGGAAGTCCTTTACTCCCGCATGAGAGACCAACAACTGAACTTTGTTGTTTGAGACTAGATGCTTGAATTTCTTCAAGCTTCTGATTACTGCAAGTACATGCTTCTCAATAAAAGAATATCTCACCTCATAGTCCTCCAGGCTTTGGCTGAAGAAAGAAATTGGCTGCTCATCATTGTCCTTGTTCTGCTGCACCAAAATGGTAGAAATAGTATCATTACCTCCAAATGCATAGAGGATGAAATCCTTGGAGAAATTCTAGTTGATGAGAGTTGGTGCTTGGGAGATGGCTTCTTTGATTGCTTCAAAACCCTCCTTTCCTTCTGTTGTCCACTTGAAAGCCATGCTTTTCTTCAACATTTTGGTGATAGGTTTGACAAGGGCTGCAAAATTTGGGACAAACCTCTAAACAAAGTTTATTCTCCCCAAGAAACTCTGAAGGGCCTTCTTGTGGCTTGGCAATGGTAGTGCTCTTATGGCTTCAACCCTCTCTGGATCAATTGCTAATCCTTCTTTGGAGACAATATGGCCAAGGAGCTTTCCTTCATGTGCTAGGAAGATACACTTCTTAGGATTCAAAGACACTCCAAATCTCTTGCACCTTTGGAAGACTTGTCTCAAATGAGAGAGGTGGTCTGCTGCATTCTTTGAAAAAATAGTGATATCATCAAGGTATATCAGCACCATGTTGTTGATCAAACCTTTGAACGCCATGTCCATTGCTCTTTAGAAGGTAGCTCCAGCGTTGGACAACCCAAATGGCATTTTCTTGTATGCATAAGTTCCCCATTTGGTTGTGAAGGCTGTCTTGAATTGATCTTCTTCCTTCACCATAGTCTGATTGTAGCCCGAGTAGACATCAAGTAGTGAAAACCTCTCGGAGCTAGCCACCACTGCAAAATTTGCTCCATAGAAGGGAGTGGGTAATGGTCCTTGAGAGATGCTCTATTCAAGTCTCTGAAGTCAACACACAATCTGATCTCTCCACTCTTCTTTCTGACTGGAACTAAGTTAGCAACCCAACTAGAATGCTTGATTGGGAATATGATTCTTGACTCAATCAACTTGTTCAATTCCTTCCTCATGAGAGGTTCCATGTGTGGATTGACTGGCCTTTGTTTCTGCCTGATGGGCTTAGTATTTGGATCCAACTCAATGGTGTGTTGAGCTAACTCAGGATTGAAACCTTTCAAGTCTTCGTAGCTCCAAGAAAACACATCAGGGAACTCTTGACACAGCTGTATGAACTCATACTTTTCTTGTTCAGTTGTCATCTTTCCAATTTGCAATGGTTTGTTCTCTTCCACCAAGATGGATACTGAATCTTCTCTCTTGACCTGAATGTTTGCTTTCTCTTTCCTAAACTGATCATTGGGATTGAAAATGGACTCCAAAGTGATAAGTCCCTTGGGCAGCTTGTTAGTTCTCAGCTGTACCACTTGGTCACCATACTGCTGCTCTAACTTTTCCTGATTTTTGGCTGAGAATTCAGCCTCTTCTTGCAAGAAATGGATGATTTGCTGATCATTTTCAAACACTTGCCAACTTACATTGTTATCTGGCACTGAAGGCCTCACAATCACATGGATGTTTGGCTGTACCTTGTCTTTTTGAATGCTCTCCACAACGTCAAAGGCTGCCCCAACTGCTGCAAGCCTGTCAGCAGCTTGGTTCTCTTTCCTAGGAACTGATTTGATGCCAAAGCCCTCAAAATATTCAATGAGGTCCCACACCCTGTTCTTGTAGCACTTGAGTAGATCATTCTTGGTAGCATGCTGCCCTTTGACTTGATTTACAATCAATTCACTTTCACCAAAGACTTGCAAGTTCTTTACTCCTCTCTTTATTTCCCAATGCATCCCTTGCACCAAGGCTTCATATTCAGCATTGTTATTGGAGCATGTAAACTGAAATCTAAAATCTGAATAGTACCTTACTTCTTGAGGTGAAACCAACATGGCTCCCCCTCCGGCACCTTGTCTACTCCTTGATCCATCAAAAAACAGCTACCATACCTCATTGTCATCCTTGTGGTCTAGCTTGGTGATGCTAGGAATGGGATGATCTTTTTCATGTATGTAATAGACTCCTAGCTCAGATTCTTCTACTTCTTGATAAGGATCAAAAGCATGCACCTTGTTTGCCCATTCATCAAGAGTTAGATCCGGAATGCTTCCAACCTTGGTGTCAGCTTCATCGATTGCTTGGGTGATATTCATGATCAAATGCTTTGAACAGTTGGCATTGATTTGACTTGGAGTGTAGGGCTCAATGTGGAAGTTTGCAATAGGTTTAGACCTGATTGTAGCTTTGGTTCCATACCTCATTCTGAATAGCATGTGTGACCAATCAGCAGACAAATATCCTCCAATCTTGGCTATGAAATCTCTTGACAAACATAGGGCAAAGAGTGGTGGAAGGTCTATAACTGATACATCTTGTAAAACAACAACATTTAGACATGCATGCAAGGTAAGACTCAAGTTTCTAATCACCCCAACTATTGTTACTATTGTCCCATCCAACTGCACTACCCCTTTGGATATGGTTTCATATTGAAGTCCTAGCTAATCAGCTATTTGCTTGGGCATCACTGAGCTACTTGCCCTAGAATCAATCATGCAATTGTGCACCAATTGGTTTCCAATGATTAATGAGACATAAAAAGGAGGGGGCTTCAACATTTTACCTTGTTGTCCTCCATGATTCCCTTCAGGCTGGGTAGCATTTGTGAGCACCTTCTCTTACATTCGGACTTGCTGATTCGAAGTTGGCCAGTCCTTCATGGTAGCTTGTAGCAAATCTCTCTGGCCTGGGATAGATAGGGATTCCCACATTGATATATTTACATTTGTCTTCTTCATTTGATCAATGATACTAAATGGTGATGAAGGATCTCTTTATTGTCCCTTGGTTTACATATTCATCCCTTGCATGTGGGCAGCAACAACTAGTATTTGAGTTGGTTTAGAAGCTAGTTTGGGTGCTCCTTACATGTTTGGGACTACATTTTGTTTGATAAAAACTTATGGAGTGGTAGAAGGTTGTGGATTACTTGGAGCCAATGGCTGTCCTTCACCCAAATTTCTCCTTTTTGACCTTGTGTTGGCTGCAACACCTTGAGAGGGTATTTGATTCATACCATAGAAATCTTCAGCCTGCCAATTGACAAGAGTAGTTTCGTTTGGAGATGTTCGTTCTTGCGAGGTGATTCTTGTTGCTGATCCTCTTCGTGGCTGGACTCTTGCGACCCACCAATGGTTTGCACCATAAGAGCCTGATTTAATGCACCGTTAAAGCACATTGATTGGTTATGTGGTTGACTGCATGGGAAACACCAATCATATTTTTCGGCCATGTTATTTTGCACCGGTACCAAAGCTCGGATGTGGCTGCACATATTGAGGTTATCGGACTGAAATGGTATGTTGGCGGGGAGGCCTTGCTTGATTTTGATTTACAGCTAGATTGGGTGGTCTTTGAGGCTGATATGGCTACCTGTTAGGCTGAGCTTGAGGCTAGAAGGAAGGTCTAAAACCTTGAGCTTGCTGCCTTTTGAGTGTAACCAGCTCATTACCTAGATTTTGCAATTGCTTCATGACTTCTTGAAGCTTGTTTAAGGAACTAGAAGATGAAGTAGAAGCTTCATTTGAACTCTGATTTCTAGGAGTGGGAATGGAAGCTAAATTAGGCACTTGGCTAGTACTTGGGCTCTCTAAACTTGGATATAATGGCATTGGAGGCCTAGGAGCTAGCTTTCCAGCTTGAATCAAACAATTTTCAGCCCTAATGGCAATGCTATAAGCCATAGGGATAGTTATTCCTCCCATGGACTGAATCAACATAGAAATATCAGAATTTAGAGCTTTGAGATAGTAAAGAAAAGCACCTTTTGCTATTGGCCTGACTGCCACTGGAATTCTCTCCCAAGTCCTTTGAAATTTGAAATTAAAATCAGTCAGCTACTCATTGGGAGCTCTTTTGATAGTTGTCAGCTACTCCAAAAGGGACAAATTGTCTCCCTTTTCCCCAAAATACTCATGGAGGGCTATACATAGCTGATTCCAATTTTGAATAGAACTTGAGGCAAGGCTCCTGAACCATTGTAAAGATTTCCCCTTGAATGAGGATGCCAGCAATTTGACAGCAACTTGCATCTCATTGATTTCATGAATTTCACAAAGGTTGGCAATGTCTATAACAAGATCACCAGGAGTAGTCTGGTTCTCTCCAGTGAAGTATGGAATGTTCTTCAATGCTGCAACTGGGATTGGATGTTGTGCATTGAGAGCAAGTGGGCTGCTGCCAGTGAAATTGACATACGGATTCGGTGGTTGCGCCATTTTGATTGGCCTGAGAACCCTTGTTGATTGGATGAAAGGCCTACTAGGTGGAGGTGTTGACAAGGTTCTATTAGGTGGAGATGGAGATCTTTGAGCTCTTCTTCCCCTTCTCTCTCTTCCTGGAGATAGGTGTAGATGAACAAACAATCCTTCCTCCCTAGTTCTTGACCTGGTCTGTATTCTTCTCATAAATTTGCTAGGATTGGACTGCTAAAACCAGTGGATTATGCTTCTTTTGGAGTCGCCAGATGTGTAATTTTAAGCTCCTTCAAAGTGGGAACTTACAACAAGTGCACATCGATCTTGTTGTAATAAAAGTGAAGACCTCTAAGGTCCCACCGGGTGTGCCAAAACTATTATCACCAAATCACAAGCACCCCTGAGTGTCTGCAACTCGATGGGTTGAGACTCTCAGTGCGATTGCATAACATGGAGCTTTTCCCAAGTGTGGGACCTTTTAAAATTGAAAAATATCTCTCGGATGAAGGCTGGTTCCTATTCCTCTGTTCAGATGCACACAAAAAAAAATGCAGAGGGTTTACTCAAAATCTAATCTAACTTGCCAAGGAGACAGGGTAAGAAGATGCATAAAAATAAACCCAAACTAACAAAGGTGATGCACCAAGGAATGAAGAACACCTATCTCACGAATAAACACAAACCATTAAAATGTGATGCAAGATCATGCACAGATAACAAAATTTGCAGTGAAAGATCAGGAGGATGCAAATGAACATAGAGAGGGTTGAGAATCATCCACAAACATGCATTACTTGCTCCAAAGATTGATACAATACACTACAAAATGCCAAGAGGCAAAGTTACATTACAGTTTTAAATGGGAGGTTTAAACTCCACAAATTCACCTACCAAAGAGAAGAAGGGAGGGGCAAAACAAGAATGTCCAACATTTAGAAAGAAGCCCCTCCTTACAATTTATAGGAAGAATGAGAGAGGGAAGAGAGAGGAAATCCAAATCTACCCCAACCACCTCTAGGTTGCATTTAATTCATCTCATTATGGTGGTAGGTGAGAACCCTAGCAAACTTAAAAGTGGTGAACTATATTTTGCATTAAAGCTGGTTGTTGAAACGTCATTTCTGGCCATTACCACGTGCCAGAGGAATTTTTCAATTTTATCTCTCCAAACTAAACAAAATTCAAGATTGACCATGGAATCATGTAGAGAATTTCACCAGATTTCCATTGATATAAAGAATGCTAAAATCGAGCTTTGGATCGAAAGTTATGGTCATTTGAAGATTTAGGGCAAAAACAGACCCAAAACGGATCAGCGGAAAAAAAGGTTGAATTTTTTATCCGTTTGGTCATTGGAAAATTTTTCAAATTATTCCCGTGCTCCACCACTTGGATGACACGTGTCAATATTTGATTCATCCATGGGCTCATCCTTTGAAACTTTCTTTCGGGCCCTTCCTTAAAAATTTTTTCCACTTGGACACATGGCACTATTTTATTGGCTCAGCCCTGAGGGGAGCACTTTGCCCTTCGAAAATTTGGCATTTTTCACTTTGGGAAAATTTCCCATTTCCCCCCGCACTCTACCACTTGGATGACACATGTCAGGCTTCCATTTGATGGCCGGGGCAGTGGGCCAAAACTTTTACCTTTGAAAACTTTGACTGAAACTTGGAAAAATTTCTAAGTCCTTCTCTTGTCCCTACCACTTCCTGGGACACATTCTCCCGCATAAGTCGATTCGGTCTTCCTTGTTCCTATTTGTGGATTTTTCACCTTTTCACATCCCACGCGTCCCTTTCATACTTTCATGCCAACTATCCCGTGGACTGCCTGGCACAAATATCTCTAAACCACCTGAAATGGACTGTCTTTCGGCAAATCGGCCGATTCGCGTCCCGCGCATACTTTTGTCCCGGCTGTCCCAAACCGCACTAAACAAAAGACTTAGATGATTTTTCTCTTCTTTCAGCCAATTCAGCTTTTCTCATCCCTCACGTACTTTCATCCCAACTGTCCTGTGGACTGCCTAGGACAAATATCTCCGACTTAGCCGATTTTCTTTGTTTTCTCGGCCCTAAGCTTGGTACAACGAACCTCAGTACGACCCAAACCCTTCACACCCGAAATGCTTTAAAACAGTTTTGCAACCTTATATTTTGCATTTTTTCCATTTTCTCAACTTTTGGGATTTCTTCTTGGATGGGAGAGTTAGAGAGAAGCCGAGGGGACCCCGAAAAACATGATTTTGGGCCTCGAATCAATCTTACTTGCTCGGGACTGAATAATTTGATGCATGTTATCAAAATTACCTTGAGGGGTGAATTTTGGATAACACTTTCTTCCTTCCCTATCCTTCCACATGTTCACATATGCCTTGCTACCACATGTGAATATTCTATGTGCCTTCTCCTTAGAGTCATACTTCATCGATCAACAAAGTGACAAAAAAGACACTGAGAATAAATAAATATATGCATAAAAAAGGAAACCCATGGTAAAAAGGAGTGGTTATCTATGAAACAAGGAAAATTGGAGCCATGTAACAAAAGGGGTACATGAAAGAGTTATACATCACATAAAAGCGGTGAAGGGTGAAGTGAAAGAAGTATATTTAAGTAGAACACTAGTGGCATAAGAAGAGGTCCCAAAAAGTAAAATTATAGTCACATATCGGGAGAAGAAACTAAATAAGTCCATGAATCATTCAAAATCTTCTAAAAGCTATGAAATACCATAGAAATAAAAAAATTCCACAAAACACAATATAAATATCGAATGATGTAGGATACATAGGAAAGATATTAGATGGCGTACCCATCTTAGTTCAACTATAAATACATCATGTTCATATTCATCCTATAACCCCATATGCCTTCATGCAAGGTTTAGACAAGAATATTTGAGAAAGCACTCATCAATACCATAAAACAAGGTTAGATCTATTTATGTTAATAATGTGTCATTCTTGAGGTCCTAAATATGTCTTATACATATCAAAGAGTCAACCTTATATGATTTTTCTTCATTTTTCAATATATTCTCATAAAACACTTGCTCTTTAAATTTCCAATGACTATATGCTCAAGATGACTTACCTTTAGTTACTAAGTTCACACTTGCAAGGGATATCTTGCAAAAATTTAACCTATCCTAAAGCAACATCAACATGCATATGCAGACATCTATTATAACTCTACAAACCATTTTCAATGTATAGTCATAAGAATGGTTCTTAAATGATTCTAAATGGAAATTTCCTAATGGTCCACTCCTTGTATGATAATTCACACATTTCTTGGCTAATAGACTATTATGATACTATTTCGACATGTATACAACCTTAATCCATATATAATAGTCACATAAATTGATCTTTACTGAGTCCTATTCAGAGTGTCGGTCAAATATCCTCTTATGACCATACCATAATAGTCCTTACGTATGAGGTTTACTAGTGTCTCGCTACATGATATCATTTTCATCAATTTGGGATCAATGATTCAATACCATATAAGTATCCAAATCTTCTATCTACACATTCAAGGATGATCTCATACCCTAAGGAAATAGATATAAAAATTAAACCATGTAATAACTAGTTTTAGTCATGTTAACACCATTATTCACCCAACGCACTCCATTATATTAAAACAAAATAAACATGAAGATTCTTACAATAAGTAGTAGCATGAGTTCATGCGTGCATCAAATCTGGCAACATAACTCCACAATAGCTCATGCACAAAACTCTCTCTAATATACAAAAATTACTACATATTTTTGGGGGTGGGGACTTTCCCTTCCCTTCTTGCACTTACAAAAATAGGTCACATGCTGAAAATAGTCATGTGCCTTTGTAATAACATGCACACATGCAAGTGCGCTAATACTAGATCTCTTATAGTTAACTAGCAAAGTAGTAATTCTATTTTTAAGTTGTGCTCATGCATGGCACTTTAGTAGATGCTCATCCCAAAATAGCATTAACATGTCGCACAAGTCTCCAACCTGTTGTGTGCTCTGTAGGATATCTCCCAAAATAGCTCATAACCATGAAAATGGCTAAGTCTTGATTCAATCTTCCTTTCACACTTTCTTCCTTCCCTGTCCTTCCACACGTTCACATATGCCTTGCTACCACATGTGAATATTCTATGCGCCTTCTCCTTGGAGTCATACTTCATCCGATCAACGTGTGACAAAAAGACACGAGAATAAATAAAATATGCATAAAAAGGAAACCCATGGTAAAAAGGAGTGGTTGTCTATGAAACAAGGAAAATTGAAGCCATGTAACAAAAAGGGGTACATGAAAGAGTTATACATCACATAAAAGCGGTGAAGGGTGAAGTGAAAGAAGTATATTTAAGTAGAACACTAGTGGCATAAGAAGAGGTCCCAAAAAGTAAAATTATAGTCACATATCAGGAGAAGAAACTAAATAAGTCCATGAATCATTCAAAATCTTCTAAAAGCTATGAAATACCATAGAAATAAAAAATTCCACAATACACAATATAAATATCGAATGATGTAGGATACATAAGAAAGATATTAGATGGTGTACCCATCTTAGTTCAACTATAAATACATCATGTTCATATTCATCCTATAACCCCATATGCCTTCATGCAAGGTTTAGACAAGAATATTTGAGAAAGCACTCATCAATACCATAAAACAAGGTTAGATCTATTTATGTTAATAATGTGTCATTCTTGAGGTCCTAAATATGTCTTATACATATCAAAGAGTCAACCTTATATGATTTTTCCTTTATTTTTCAATATATTCTCATACAACACTTGCTCTTTAAATTTCCAAGGACTATATGCTCAAGATGACTTACCTTTAGTTACTAAGTTCACACTTGCAAGGGATATCTTGCAACAATTTAACCTATCCTAAAGCAACATCCAACATGCATATGCAGACATCTATTATAACTTTGTAAACCATCCTCAATGTATAGTCATAAGAATGGTTCTTAAATGATTCTAAATGGAAATTTCTTAATGGTCCACTCCTTGTATGATAATTCACACATTTCTTGGCTAATAGACTATTATGATACTATTTCGACATGTATACAACCTTAATCCATTTATAATAGTCACATAAATTGATCTTTACAGTCCTATTCAGAGTGTAGGTCAAATATCCTCTTATGACCATACCATAATAGTCCTTACGTATGAAGTTTACTAGTGTCTCTCGCTACATGATATCATTTTCATCAATTTGGGATCAATGATTCAATACCATATAAGTATCCAAATCTTCTATCTACACATTCAAGGATGATCTCATACCCTAAGGAAATAGATATAAAAAATTAAACCATGTAATAACTAGTTTTAGTCATGTTAACACCATTATTCACCCAACGCACTCCATTATATTAAAACAAAATAAACACAGAAGATTCTTACAATAAGTAGTAGCATGAGTTCATGCGTGCATCAAATCGGCAACATAACTCCACAATAGCTCATGCACAAAACTCTCTCTAATATACAAAAACTACTACATATTTTTGGGGTGGGGACTTTCCTTCCCTTCTTACGCACTTACAAAAATAGGTCACATGCTGAAAATAGTCATGTGCCTTTGTAATAACATGCACACATGCAAGTGCGCTAATACTAGATCTCTTATAGTTAACTAGCAGTAGTAATTCTATTTTTAAGTTGTGCTCATGCATGGCACTTTAGTAGATGCTCATCCCAAAATAGCATTTACATGTCGCACAAGTCTCCAACCTGTTGTGTGCTCTGTAGGATATCTCCCAAAATAGCTCATAACCGTGAAAATGGCTAAGTCTTGATTCAATATTCCTTTCACACTTGCTTCCTTCCCTATCCTTCCACACGTTCACATATGCCTTGCTACCACATGTGAATATTCTATGCGCCTTCTCCTTAGAGTCATAGTTCATCTTATCAACAAATGACAAAAAGACACAGAATAAATAAAATATGCATAAAAAAGGAAACCCATGGTAAAAAGGAGTGGTTGTCATGAAGCAAGGAAAATTGAAGTCATGTAACAAAAGGGGTACATGAAAGAGTTATACATCACATAAAAGCAAAGTGAAGGGTGAAGTGAAAGAAGTATATTTAAGTAGAATACCGAGTGGGATAAGAAGAGGTCCCAAAAAGTAAAATTATAGTCACATATCAGGAAAAGAAACTAAATAAGTCCATGAATCATTCAAAATCTTCTAAAAGCTATGAAATACCATACAAATAAAAAAAATCCACAAAACACAATATAAATATCGAATGATGTAGGATACATAAGAAAGATATTAGATGGTGTACCCATCTTAGTTCAACTATAAGTACATCATGTTCATATTCATCCTATAACCCCACATGCCTTCATGCAAGGTTTAGACAAGAATATTTGAGAAAGCACTCATCAATACCATAAAACAAGGTTAGATCTATTTATGTTAATAATGTGTCATTCTTGAGGTCCTAAATATGTCTTATACATATCAAAGAGTCAACCATATATGCTTTTTCCTTCATGTTTCAATATATTCTCATAAAACACTTGCTCTTTAAATTTCCAAGGACTATATGCTCAAGATGACTTACCTTTAGTTACTAAGTTCACACTTGCAAGGGATATCTTGCAAAAATTTAACCTATCCTAAAGCAACATCGAACATGCATATGCAGTCATCTATTATAACTCTGCAAACCATCCTCAATGTATAGTCATAAGAATGGTTCTTAAAGGATTCGAAATGGAAATTTCTTAATGGTCCACTCCTTGTATGATAATTCACACATTTTTTGGCTAATAGACTATTATGATACTATTTCGACATGTATACAACCTTAATCCATATATAATAGTCACATAAATTGATCTTTACGGTCCTATTCAGAGTGTAGGTCAAAATATCCTCTTATGACCATAACATAATAGTCCTTAGGTATGAAGTTTACTAGTGTCTCTGCTACATGATATCATTTTCATCAATTTGTGATTAATGATTTAATACCATATAAGTATCCAAATCTTCTATCTACACATTCAAGGACGATCTCATACCCTAAGGAAATAGATATAACAAAGTAAACCATGTAATAACTAGTTTTAGTCATGTTAACACCATTATTCACCCAACACACTCCATTATATTAAAACAAAATAAACACAGAAGCTTCTTAGAATAAGTAGTAGCATGAGTTCATGCATGCATCAAATCTTGCAACATAAATCCACAATAGCTTATGCACAAAACTCTCTCTAATATACAAAAATACTACATATTTTTGGGGGTGGGGACTTTCCTTCCCTTCTTACGCACTTACAAAAATAGGTCACATGCTGAAAATAGTCATGTGCCTTTGTAATAACATGCACACATGCAAGTGCGCTAATACTAGATCTCTTATAGTTAACTAGCAGTAGTAATTATATTATTAATTTGAGCGCATGCATGGCACTTTAGTAGATTCTCATCCCAAAATAGCATTTACATGTCACACAAGTCTCCAACCTATTGGGTTCTCTCTGTAGGATATCTCCCAAAATAGCTCATAACCATTAAAATTGCTTATTCTTGATTCAATCTTCCTTTCACACTTTCTTCCTTCCCTATCCTTCCACACATTCACATATGCCTTGCTACCACATGTGAATCTTCTATGTGCCTTCTCCTTAGAGTCATACTTCATCCGATCAACAATGACAAAAAGACACAGAATAAATAAAATATGCATAGAAAAGGAAACCCATGGTAAAAGGAGTGGTTTTCTATGAAGCAAGGAAAATTGAAGTCATGTAACAAAAAGGGGTACATGAAAGAGTTATACATCACATAAAAGTGGTGAAGGGTGAAGTGAAAGAAGTATATATAAGTAGAATACCAATGGCATAAGAAGAAGTCCCAAAAAGTAAACTTATAGTCACATATCAGGAGAAGAAACTAAATAAGTCCATGAATCATTCAAAATCTTCTAAAAGCTATGAAATACCATAGAATTAAAAAAATTCCACAAAACACAATATAAATATCGAATGATGTAGGATGCGTAAGAAAGATATTAGATGGTGTACCCATCTTAGTTCAACTATAAGTACATCATGTTCATATTCATCCTATAACCCCACATGCCTTCATGCAAGGTTTAGACAAGAATATTTGAGAAAGCACTCATCAATACCATAAAACAAGGTTAGATCTATTTATGTTAATAATGTGTCATTCTTGAGGTCCTAAATATGTCTTATACATATCAAAGAGTCAACCTTATATGATTTTTCGTTCATGTTTCAATATATTCTCATAAAACACTTGCTCTTTAAATTTCCAAGGACTATATGCTCAAGATGACTTACCTTTAGTTACTAAGTTCACACTTGCAAGGGATATCTTGCAAAAATTTAACCTATCCTAAAGCAACATCGAACATGCATATGCAAGTCATCTATTATAACTCTACAAACCATTTTCAATGTATAGTCATAAGAATGGTTCTTAAAGGATTCTAAATGGAAATTTCCTAATGGTCCACTCCTTGTATGATAATTCACACATTTCTTGGCTAATAGACTATTATGATACTATTTCGACATGTATACAACCTTAATCCATATATAATAGTCACATAAATTGATCTTTACTGAGTCCTATTCAGAGTGTAGGTCAAAATATCCTCTTATGACCATAACATAATAGCCCTTAAGTATGAAGTTTACTAGTGTCTCTGCTACATGATATCATTTTCATCAATTTGGGATCAATGATTCAATACCATATAAGTATCCAAATCTTCTATCTACACATTCAAGGATGATCTTCATACCCTAAGACTCATTCATGCAATTCTAGTCCTTTGTACCATGTGTTGACCATGAGTATATGTATAGAGTAATTTAATGAATGATCATACATTTTTAGACATGATGGCGGCATATTTTTAAAGGAAATGAATCACTTTGTTTTGATCATGCATTAGTTTTTCTTCATTTCCCTTAATACCCCGCCTTAGGTTCCTTATAACCATTGAAACACTCAAACTAAGAAAAAATATACTTGACTGGGTTTCATAACACAAGCCCATAATTTTTTGACACCTTTTATCATGAAAAAGGTGTTCTCAAAATTCCATGCACTAGATGCTCATAAATCTTACGCAGTTCATTTTTTCAAGGTTCATAGTGACCTAATTAGGCCGAATTTTTACAGTCAACTTATTGGCTAAGATAGTAATACTTGTTGAAAGAGACCTCCTAGAAATTATTTTTCAGCTTGAAAACATTCCATGTCACCTAAATTATCCATTTTAGAAGCATTATAGTTGATATTTCATGAAATTGGCTCTCTTACCTCCTTATTTTATCCATTGTTTTTCTTTCTTGCTTGACCAAAACACAATCATGCATAAATTTTTATGGAAAAATCCATTCACCCTAAAAATTTTGGGTATTCTTAGTCACTCCAAGAAATAACTTCTCTCAAAATTTCATTTGTGAAATCAAAAAATTACACGATGTCATAAGTATGGCCCGAGAGTAAGAATTTAGCTATAAATACCTTAATATGCATCTTTAAGAACCTATAAAAATATGTTTGTACTCCTTATCACCTAGGAAAGAATTTTAGCTTAATGGTAAAGATATTTTAAACGTTTGAATGTAATTGAGGGTTTATTCATCACTAACCTATCATATTCTCTCAACACAGTCAACAAGAACACACATAATATATCATTTAAGCTCATCAAATCAACATGCATGCATATGAGATCATTCATACATATAAGGTAGAAATTTTAGACATCATCATGAATTCATGAAACTTACATATGTCTTTATTCATGACTAAAAATACAATATTTATTCATACACCTTCATTGCATTTCTTCATAATTGCACTCTTCTTTGATTCTTGAGGATAGAATTCCATCTCCTAGCATTTCTCCAACTTCCTTTCAAACTCATGCTCCTCTGTTGATCTCTTTTCCATTGTATCTCCCCTTATCTTGAGCTAGAATTCCATTTTCAGAATAGGAGCTAACACCCCATCTTTGACTTTTTACAATTATAACACTTGATCATAAAATATCTCAACCTCCATCTACGTGGAGAAGATACCTCACATCCACACAAGTCACCTAGAAATTCACCTATTATTCTTACACTATGGTGAAACCATCACAATTCAATAAATTTTCATGCACACCTATTTTCACTCTTTCACTCTTATGGTAAAGAGTTTTACATTGCTAATTCAAACTTCTCAAACTTGAGACTAGGATGGAAATTTGACAACACCTAGTACATGCTAAGGATGCCTCAAGAATGCTTATTCACACTTGTTCATATTCTCCAAGAATATATATGATGCTCCTACATCATTGGATCAAATAAAACCCATGAAATACAATGAAGTTGCACCTAATCTAGTTCAAAAGTGTGAATCGGTTCCAACCACAAAAATTAAATCCCGCACGTTGAATCCCAAAGTTTTAGAAAATATGATAGAGTTCCTTTTAAGTAGCCTCTATATGTCATTCCTATCTAAAAGAATTGAATCATTATTGGTCATTGGTGGGCACCAGGTGGTTAAATCTCTTCATTACAAGTGAATATTATTTTCTCCCCCTGTCTTTTCTCTACTTTCTCTATCGAGAGATAATTTAATATCATTTTAAAATGACCATATTTTTACTTTAAAGTCACCATGTCAAAACCATGGAAGAGATTTCTTGAGTTATAAAAATTTATTTGGTCACATGTAGTGCACTCAATTCCCTCCCAAAAATGTAATGGATTGTTTATATTTTTATCAATAAAATCTTGTTTATGTGGCTTGTATCTACCCTTTTCTTTCATTTATTGTGTCTCTTACCTCTATTAATTTTTGGTATATCATGTGTGGGATATGTTTACATGCGTTTTCATTTTGTTATGTCTAAAATATATGGAATAAAGTGATTTGCATAGTGTTAATATATGACATGTATCTACCCTCTCATATCATGTTTTATTTTCTATTTTTAACCTCACAGAGAGACATATTCCCCTTCTATACTAGCACCATTGTTATTCCCTTAACCTATGTTTTATTTCATGCATTCCTCCTGTAGAAGGATTTCTACATTGTTTTAGGGCTATTCTATTAATTCTACCTTTTGTCTCCTCGGCCTCTTTTCCTTTCGAGTTCTTTAGTAAATTTTCGGGAATTTTTTTACTAAGTATGGAACTAAATGTAGAGGGAATCCATGAGTCCCTTCAGTGCATTTTGGAGAAGGAACAAGGCATCAAGATTATTTTAGAAGTGAGCATCCTACACATGGCTAAAGCATAGCTAAGAATCCCCAAATGGGTTAAAAAGTCAATGATAAAGCAGAGGGGTGTGCATGCCTCCATGTGTCATCCAGGCATAGGTTTGAAAGGAGAGAGAAATGGAAAATTCCTAGATAAGTGTGAAGCTTCCATGTGTCAATTAAAAAATACACCATCGATGATAGGAACAATTAAAGAAGTGAGGGGATCGAGGATCGGAAGATTGAATGCGCCTCGTGTCCCAAAACATACAAGTTGAGATTTACTCCAAGGTTCAAAGATATCATAGGTAAGAAATAAATTTGGTTGGTGGAAATATTAATGGAGGAATGTTGAAGAAAGATTCATAGGGTCTATATAAGAGTGTTTTTGTACCAGTATTGAAGTGGGGAAGTATAGAAAGAATTATCAGATCTCTACAAGAGATTTTAGGTTCGATCTATTATGTTAACTATCCTTAGAAAGGATATATTGTACAAGAATAATGTAATATATGCCATTTTGTCCTTATGTACTATTTTCTCTATTAATAAGAGTTCTTGTTTTGTGAACTAAACGTTTGCAATATTTTGTGTCCTTTCTTTTCTCATGTTTACTTTTATTCATTTTTAGATGAATTTTTAAATATCTATTGTGCTTTACAAATCCTTAGATATTTTACATAAATATATTCATTCACTCATGGTTATAGTTTAGTTTCATTCGGCCTTTGATAATTTGAGATATCTCGTGAATAGTTGATCATGCTAAAATCTCTTCAATTACTCTAGGAGCTATTTCAATAATATCTATGTGCTTTTTAGTAAATTTTTGGCACATCGCCTTAGATAGGATTTATTTATTGCTTTATTTCTCTCTAACCCCTTATCTTAACAAAAAGTAGATAAGAGCCAACTTCTATAAAATCTAGAGGTTTTCTTAGCAGATAAGTCCCACACCTCTAATATTTCTCAAGAATTTGGTAATTCATCTACAAAGATAATAGTCAACAGTTTTCCTGGAACACATGGTGGGACAATAATTGAAAGCTTAAACTTAAAATATTGCTAGGTTTGGTGTGTGACATAGAAATTTTTATCTTGTTGAGGATATATAACTACACATCTTGTGACTTCATTCGAATATCTATTAGTTTCACTATTATTGGTGGTTTAAACCTCTCTAGTTCTTGAGAAGGATTTAGAAAATTTGAGAGCAAGAGAAGAAGGAGAATTTGAATATCTACAAGTGTCCCTAGGGAGAAACATAAGAGGTAGATAAATTCAAATATCCCCATCTCCTCATAACCATACTCTATCGACACCACCACCCGACATGACCTTATTACAATTGACTAGAGTCTTGAACCCATCGAATGGCCCATGTGACCTCCGAGAAAGTTTGTCTCATAGAATCAAGGAATCCCGCACATCGTGCTAGTAGCCTTGGTAACGTGGAATCCCATTCTAGCCAATGAACTAAAAACATTGCCTAAATTTAGTGGTGAAGATTTCAGGACCTTGCAGGAACATCTTCAGGATGTTACAAAGATATGCACAATGTATTACATCACAGAGTAGGATGTTTCCTTAAGGTTACTAGCTACTTCCTTTAAAGGAAAATAATTTGACTGGTATAGATAGTTGACTCCTAACTCTATTAGTACCTAGGATCAATTAGGAAATGTATTTTATATAATATTCAATGAGAAGGGTGATAGATCTTTGTTGCTAAAACAACTTATCAATATTAAGAAAGCTCCGTAGAGCCTATGCCTAATGTCAATACCACATTTCATAAGACATGAAAAAGGATTACATTTCTAGTCGATTTGCATGTAGGTATGGCTATTGACTTCTATCTAAAGTCCCTAAAATTGGATATATCTGGGATGATTTAGTTTTTAGGAGGATATTTCTTGCCATAAGCTTATGATATCATAGTCCAAGATAAGAACAACTTAATAGATGCTAGGAAGCTTCCCCAAAAATCCCTTTGTCGGTATATCCAAAGATATCTCCCCTTCCTTAGGTACAAACCCCAAGTTCTTCCCAAGCTTTGAAGTCCATGTATAACTTCCCATCCTCTTAAGGAGCCACCACTCCCACCACTCCTACAAGAGCATCATCATCTTCGTCAAAGATGGAGGAAGTATAAAAATCCTTAGAAAATTCTCTAATGAGATAATAAATATTAAGAGGAGCCAAGGCATATACCCAAGATAGAATTATCAAGGGTATTAAGGGGGTAGACCCACTTACCCTTTGAAATACCAAAATGCTTAGAGACTACCACCGATGCAGTTTTCTAGCCAAATCATCCTAGTCTTAACACCACTCTAGACCCTCCCACCCAACAATGGGAGAGAAATGATTCCAAGACATAATAATTTGGCAGAAGACCTCAATTCTTGATGTTTTCATTGTAATAACCCCATATGCCAAAGGATTTACCCCAAGGAAATATATACAACATAAGGTAGCGAGAACAAAGAGTGAGGGAAGGCAATGAGGCTAACACCTTCATACCTTACCAGCCCCTGGGAATTCAAAATTTGGCCTTAGTTGTGCAAATGTAAGGGATGTACTTAGAACAAGAGGTGAATATTGTACCTAAACACACACTTTTCTCTTGGATCCAAGGAGAAGAATTTTTATTCACAAACGAAGTATCTAATTATACTCTAGTACAATCATATTACAACACTCACTCTAAAAGGATGATGACAAAAGTTGTGATCCCTGTTCCACTAGTAACAAATGGAGAAAGGAAATAATCTCCAATATCCACCACCCCTCCATCCATGGCTAGACAAGAGTCTTTAGAAGCCTCTTAGAATCAAAGTACCATCCATCCAACAATGGAGATGGTGAAATACCAATAGATCTCTAAATTACAACCACTCGGACCCATGAACGTAGTCTAGCAACTTAAAAGGGAACCAACCAATGTATCATTGTGGGATATCTTGGGCATTCTGGAACAAAAGGAATTGCTTCAAGAAGTGCTGAAATCTAGTGGCGGGATGGCTACAACCAAGAAAGGGAAGGAGAAATT
Source organism: Taxus wallichiana var. yunnanensis (assembly GCA_018340775.1). Taxonomy (NCBI): domain Eukaryota; kingdom Viridiplantae; phylum Streptophyta; class Pinopsida; order Cupressales; family Taxaceae; genus Taxus; species Taxus wallichiana. The sequence goes on from CM031242.1 coordinate 316,034,472, forward strand.
CAAAATAACTCAAGCTCATATGGATTCAATTCTAATGAACTAGAAAGAAGGAGTAAGTAAACTAAGACCACAATCCTTCTTCATGAATCGTATAATTGGAAAGAAATTATTACATAAATCCATGATTGAATCGCACAAGCACTAGGGTGATGCCGAAAATAATTGTGGATGCCTTGGGAAGAAAATATGAGCCCTTAAAGAGATGATTCATGAAAATGGATGAAAAATAAATTCAAACGATTAGTGTTATTAGAGGTCTCCGTTGTAGCTCTATTCTTGTCTGAACATAACCATCTCGCAAGATATAGTGCTAAATGATGTTCCAGTGTTCTTCAAACTATGTCTATCCCACAATTTCACTGCTAATATTGGAGGTTACATGTCCCTAGATTAGTCTCATATGATCATGTAGACTAATTATGGATCCAAAATGAAGGTAATATTAGAGCCCCTTGTAGAGGAACATATAACATATCAAGTGGCCTCAAGTTTTGAAGCATCACACACTATGATCACCTGAGAAGAAGAGTCATATATAAATGAAGGTGACCATAAAAGTGGAAACTATTTGGTTGAATTTTCACCCAGATACCCCTTCGGAATCTTCAATTCCACTGGCTTAGGTACTTATGTGAGCTTGTATGATATTCCCAAAATTCCAAAAATTATGAGGGAGGTTAGTAAAAGTGAAAAAAATCCCACAAAGGATTCCCAAATATGGACTCTGCACTTCGATGGAGCTAGAACCATAAATGGATCGGGAGCTAGAATATGCCTATCTTCTCCAAGAGGAAGTAATATTCTCTAGGAATTTTGCTTCCACTTCACTTGCACGCGTAATGAAGCATAATATGAGGCTTTAGTACATGAATTTACATCGGCATGAAAAGAGGGTATATAGAAATTGAGATTATTTGGGGAGTCTGAATTAGTCATGACTCAAGTTAGAAACATAGTTGTTACAAAGAATCCAAGAATTAGGTCCTATCATCATAGATTATGGGATCTTATTGAAGATTTTGAATCATTTAACACTAATGTTATCCCCAGGATAAAAAATAGAAGCATATAGAATGGTCCATATCATATCATTGTTTGACCCAACCCAGACCCGATAATGAACAAAGAAGTGGTGAGGTTGATCATTTTCCCATCTATACCCGATAATGTGGATTACTAGTAGGTTTTTGAAAGTGATCAACAAATTTTTCTATTATTACAACAATCTGAATATTTTTCGTAACAAATCCAACCTAGAATTGAAGAAGCATACATATATCAAGTCATCCAACTCAAAACAAACAAACTTCCAAAGGGATTAATAATGTTGGAAATTGTTTTTGATTCCAATGATACTAAGACAAATAGAAGGAAGTATGTAGTGGTGGTAAGAGATGATTATTTCTAATTAGAAGTGGCCAACGGTGAAAATCTAAAGGCAGGAAGTTATTCACCCAAACCGAAAGATAAATACTTGTGGCTCTATGTCATAAGTATGATAAGGTAATAGCTTGGACTTATGATGACCTACATGGTTATAATAAGGATATCATCCAACATAATATTGACCTAGAAAAGGGGACTAAACCTATACATCAGAAGTAGAGCCTTGTAAATCCAAAAATAGAATCTCTCATGGCTGAAGAGCTCAGGAAACACCTAAAGGCTAGGATAATCATCCTAATCAAACACTTTGCATTGGTGTCCAATATGGTATTGGTAAGGAAGAAAAATGGTGAAATCACAATTTGTGTGGATTTCAGAGATCTGAATAAAGTATCCCTTAAATAGCACTACCCCTTACCTTCCATGGAGTAGATACTGCAAATAGTATTAGGTTTAGAAAGTTTCTCTCTGCTTGAAAATTTTTTGGGCTATAAACAAATATGGCTCATGGAGTAAGACAAACATAAGACAACTTTTACAAAAAGTGGGAAACCTTTGCATATATGCAAAGATATCATTCGTGCTCACTAATGCTGGGTCTACTTTTCAAAGAGCCATGGATGCTGCATTTGGAGAGATGATTAACAAGGTAATCCTAATATACTTGGATGACCTCACAGTGTTTACCAAAATGGTGGAAGATCATTTCTATGCCCTAGAGGTTGTATTCAAGAAGTGTTAGGAATTTAGAATCTCTTTGAATCCAAAGAAGTGTTTTTGGGTACAAAAAGGAAAACACCTAGGACACATTATCTCAAAATATGGGATCTCAATCAATCTAGAAAGAGTCGGAGCCATTATGGAACTATCTCTACCTGTCAACAAGAAGGTAGTACAATATTTCCTAGGAAATATTAACTTTGTTAGTATATTCATTTCATATTTTGTTGGAACGATCCACATGATCACATTGATGCTGAAAAAGAATATAAACTTTGAATGGACCACTGAAGTTCTCCAAGCCTTCAAGGAGGTCAAACAATCAATTGCATCTACTCCAAAGTACTCTAAACCAAAATTTCTCCAAGTTTTTCATCATGTACATATATGGGAGTGAGCATAGTGTAGCACCCATGCTAACATAGAAAGGAGAGTCATGCAAGGATGAGCATCCAACTACTTTCTTTTATAAAATGCTCCATGATTATGACACAAGGTACAACTTTGTGGAGAAGCATGATTATGCCATTCTCAAAGTTCTAAATAAATTCAGACACCTCATTACCAATAGCAATATCATGGTCATGGTGGCACACTTGAGTGTCAAATAATAAATCACAGAGAGTGAGATAACCTGATAAAAGGTCGACTTGATCACTAAGATCTTATAATATGACATTGATATAAATCCCACAAAGTTGGTATGAGGAAGAGATTTGTGCCAATATCTCACACAAGATCCAATGCCCCAAAAATGAGTAACCTAATATGGTGCTTTGTATCAAGAAAATGAATCAAAAAATAGGTATCATATAGAATGAACTTCATGTAGATAGGTGAGTATCCAAACCACCTTCCTCTCAAAAAGAAAATATATTACAAACAACAGGGATCCAAATTTATCATTATTGATAATTTCCTTTTCAAAAGGAACTTTGATGGGATCCTTCTTAGATGCCTAGAAAAGGAGGAGGCCAAAAGGTCTTACACGAGTTAAATCATGGACACTCATGAGGCCAATTTTTGGCCAAAACCACCACCATAAAGGTCCTATAGGAAGGATACTTGACCCAACTTGTTTGCATACTTTTGCTATGTGATGGTGAACAAGTGTACATTTTTCAATTCTATACAAGCTTCCGAAGAAATGTCACATTATCCCTAAACCCTTTCTTAGTTGATGATCCATTCACATAATGGGGTATGGACTTCATCAGAATGGTTAACCTAGTTTCAAGCATAAGTCACAAGTGGATCCTCACTACCACTGACTACTTCACCCGATGGATGGAGTTAGTTCCATTGAAGGAAGCCACAGAAAATATGATCCTAGAGGCCTTCCGAGATATCACAACATGATTTGAACCCACCCTCACAATCATATCAGATAATGCCAAGGATTTTATGGTGGCCAAAGTGTCGACTTCGTAGTGAGGCATGGAATCTATTTTAAAAATCATCCAACTACTATCCATAGGGTAACAGTTTGGTGGAATCCACCAACAAAAATTGAACAAACTCATAAAGAGGATTGAGGATTAACATGAGTGATCATGGCATGAGAATTTCAAGATGCCCTAATGGGATGATCGAATCACAAAAATAAAATCTTGAAAGCCTCACCATATGAATTAGTCTATGGTAAAAGCGTCCTAATGCCCATCACTATGGAAGTCCCAACATTGTAATTATTGAAAAAAATTGATATCGAGGAACATGGATCGATGCAAGTAAGACTCATGGAACTGATGGAGCTTTAAGAAAAATGAGAGACAACCCATGAATCCATGATCAGTCATCAACATGTTGTCAAGACTTGGTTTGATTGGAAGACTTTTGAGCCTGATTTTGAGTTGGCACTTTGGTTTTGAAATGGGATGAGAGGGTCACCAAGCATGAAAATAATGGGAAATTTGGCCCTCTATGGACGAGACCATTCAAAATCAGTGCATGCAAGAAACAAAATGATTTCAAGATTAAAACTTTGGAAGGTGAGCCTCTTGTAATTTTGGTGAATGGGATCCATCTTAAGCCCTTCTATTAAAGTTTTAACATTGTAAAATTTTGTATCATATGTATAGTCCCTCTTTCTTTTTTTCTTATGCCTTATTTTCATGGACTTACCCCTTTGGATAAGTGTATTTGGACACGTGTCTCCAGTGGAGACTATTTTTCTCCTTTTTGGATTTTGTGAGTAGATGTATCTTCTTATGTTTCCCGAAGTAAATGATCCAACCATTTTTGGAATAATGAATGAGAAGGATTGTGGTGCTAATGAAAAATCTCTTAGGGAACATAGAATTTGGTGCTAAGGCTCATACAACCAAATTACCATTACATGATGCGACCTAAGGCATGCGCAAGCCATGAGTTCACGTGAGTACAAGATGTTAGGAAATATTTAATTAGTGCTCCATTAGTAAATAATAATTACGTGAAGTAATTATCATGTTGTAAGTATGTGTTAGTAAATTGTTATTAGTTGTTATATAAAACAACAATAACAATTATATTTGGTTAGTGTGTTAGAAACAACTCACGTAAGTTAGTGAGTTGTTATAGCTACTTCCTATTATTTAGGAAGTATATTTCCTATATATTTGTATGTTCCCGAATAGTGAAATATCAAGAAGAAATATATGATTTGTGTGTTTATTCCTATGTGTATCTGCACCTGCTTCTTCATTTGGTACCAGAGTGTTGCATTCCTTTAATGGAGAAATAATTGTCTACAGGGGCGGCTTTGTTTTGCTGTCCCAAATTATGTGAAAGAGTGTTAAAAATAATAATAATTCCAAACAGTCATTGTGGATCTGCTAGGCATTGAGCTAAAGAGAATATCATCCAGAAGATCAATGGAGCTGGATACATTATGAAGCTGCGTGTTTTACAGGGATAGTTCTATTATCTATTTCCCCTGTAGATGTGCATCAAAATGGAAGCCTTGAAGATTACTCTCAGCTACCCATAGCTATGTGAAAGACGTCTATGGTTGGCCAACACTATTCCTGAAAGATTTATTTTAAGGGCTCATATTGTTTTCGGTTATAAGTAGATCGATGCTCCTCGTACATATTCTCCCTAGCAGAATGCTGCACCTTTGAGAGTATAATCTAGTTGATTCGTAGCTGTGAAAAGATATGTCAATTGTGGCTGTGTATTTGCAGTCAACATATGATCCCTGATCCATGAAATCACTTCTCTACGTCCTCCTAAGGAAATTAGTGCAAGGGTTTGGTGTTTATCTTCCAGATCTGTGTCCCGGTCCGTCATTTATCCCAAACAACTGCACATTCTTCTACCTCTGCAATGACAAACATGAGTATTTAATCAACTTGGCTCAGGTTCTGTGTTCTTCATGATGTGCTCTTCATCCAAATTTGGGTTGGCGCTTCAAAGGATTCACCTGTGCCCAAAGATTGAATTCGGTGTTGCATGAATGCATGCATGACTTCCACCGGTTTTAACGGCTCCGCATATGCAGTCTGTGCTGAGTTATCTCTCCTGGCGGGCTCGTTTTAGTTTCCAACTGTGTATGGTGTTGATACAACTTTTCAACACTTTGATCTCTGAAATTTGTGAACAGATCTTCATTGAGCAGCCGTAACAATGCAATGCATGCATTGGCGTCTATGCATACACAAGCTCGAGCCTGAATTTCATTTGAAGATTCACAAGGAATCAGAAGGAAGATCCAGTCGTTCAACATTGGATCTGTGTATTTGGTGTAATTTGAAGTTGTATCTGAGCTTGCACTGCATTAATTCCATCATCCGATGTCTATTTGTGCTCTTACGCATGGATAAGATAGAATCTTGATCAAAATCCGTGGGGATCATTTACCTTGCCATCTGCATATTTGACCAGACAGCAATATTAAAGAAAGGGACGTGTAAACATTTTACACCTGGCACATTTTGGCCGTGAATAAATAGGGAGAGGAATCAAAGGCTCACTAAAGACAAACATACGTTTTCCATGCAACAGTCCATATATAAGTTTAGCAGTCTAGGGTCAAAAGGTCAGTACTAATCAATGTTACTTATGTTTATTTGCTTTGATCTATTCATGTGTTTAGTTTATCAAGTCTATAGATTTGTTAATTTTTCCTTACGTGGGTCTAGTCTAGAGAATAGGAAGTCATATTAATGTGTTTATAGTCCTCCTAAATAGATTCTAGGTTGTTAAAGTGATATGGTCATTAGTTTTTTTGGGTCATCTTGTTCAGTTAAAAGAGTCAAAGTTTAATATTAATAATGTTTATATATCATTTTGTAGTCTTTTGTGTCTCATCATTGTCAAGATTAGTTGAAATTTGTGTTAATAGTTAATTATCGTCATTTAGGTGATTATTAGGAAAATTGTCAAAATTGTAAAAATAAAAAAAAAATTAGCCTCACGAACGCATTTTTGGTTGAACCCGACGTTCGATTTAGGCATGTAATTGAGCTTCATATCCAAATCCAGCTGAGCTAGCAGCATGAAACAGGAGGCAGGAGGCAAACGGAGGTTGGAGGTCATTCAGCGACCTCTCGTCAGTTGCCAACGACGGGGCCGCACAGATGATTTGGTGGCATTTATTTTCAGTTGTGTGTTTGCTTCAATTTGCAGTGATCTTGTTTTCAATAAGTGGAAATTTCACATTGAGGGGGGGAACATCATTCCAATGTTCCATTTCCAGTATGTCAGCTTTTTCTATGTATGTATGAGCAACAGATGTCAGTAGAATTTCCTATGTTATTCCCTACAGTGAAATGTGATGAGGGCCGATGATAGTACTTGACACATCATGATGTGGTTGTAGGTAAACCACTTGAAAACCTTCATTTGTGGTTTGTGGTAAACCAATAGCAAAACCACCATTCTTGGTTGTTGGTAATCCATTTGCAAAACCATCACTTTGTGGTTTGTGGTAAACCAATTGCAAAACCACCATTCTTGGTTTGTGGTCAACCATTTGCAAAACCATCCCTGAGGTTTGTGATCATCCTGTGAAAATCACCAGATCATGAGCAGGTGCAAGTATAAGGCAGGTTTTCCCCATGTTCGCACTAAGGGGGGGAATGTTAGGAAATATTTAATTAGTGCTCCATTAGTAAATAATAATTACGTGAAGTAATTATCATGTTGTAAGTATGTGTTAGTAAATTGTTATTAGTTGTTATATAAAACAACAATAACAATTATATTTGGTTAGTGTGTTAGAAACAACTCACGTAAGTTAGTGAGTTGTTATAGCTACTTCCTATTATTTAGGAAGTATATTTCCTATATATTTGTATGCTCCCGAATAGTGAAATATCAAGAAGAAATATATGATTTGTGTGTTTATTCCTGTGTGTATCTCGCACTGCTTCTTCACAAGAGTATATTTAAGGAAAGATTTGAGCATATAAAATCCTCATTCTAAAATATACGAGTCTCTCTTTCAAATGCTTGAGTCCCTAATTCAAAAAATTAGAGCTTTCAGCAAATCTCAAGCAATCATGATAGCATCTGATTCCTTACCACAACCAAAATACTACACAAGGTGACCATTTCCACATCACTCTCATCACCCATAGATGAGATTCCATGATAAGGAGTATAACTCAGTGATACTTCCGTGGTAATAAATTTCATAGATCGGGTCTTTGATCCCATTCTTTACAAGAAACCAAAGGCTTTGCAAGAGGAATCCCATGCTAGATTCTAGAATTTGGGGATTCTTAGTCTTTTAGCTCCAAGATTTGGACCATCACATTTGCACAATATACGGTACCTCTCATACACTCATATCTTGAGCTCATACGAGATGTGTCCATGTCATTTCGACCCCGCCTACAACATCATATAGGGCATGAACATACAAAGTTGTGATTTCACCAAATACCATAAGGGATATGTTGACCGCCCCATGAGAAAATGGAAAGCTTCAATAATATGCCTATTGGTGCCCATTTTGACCCTCCATCATTTTACAATGATTTTCCCTTTCCTCTGCATGCCCCGAAATGTTTTTCCCTTATTAGATGGATGATATAATGTTTTCTCTCCATTTATATGCCTTGGATTGTTCATAAACTCATTTGCCTTGCCCTTTCTAAGAGAAATCCCATTTTTTTTTCCCTAAATGTTTCAACTTTTTGGGCTCTACCATTTTTCCCGACCATGGAGGCTCAAAATAAATCAATTTTTACTTGTATGCATTCAAAAATCCTTTTCCATGGTCCTAAAATGTTTGAAAACATGTTTCATCTATACTTTGTTCCAAAAAAAATTCATCCGTGAAGAAAAAATCAAATTTTGGCATCTCTAGCAAATTCTTTTATTTTTCGATGGTAAATGGGAATCTTTTACCCATAAAAATTTTCTCTCCCTCTACTAATACGTGGCAGTGTTTGGATCAAAGGAGAATCAGTGGGCCATCAGAGGCTTTTGAAACCTTTTTCCTTTTGGAGTAGAGGGAAACATTTTCAAATTGGGGTGCAATCCCACCCACAAATCAAAGGCGGACATGTGGTAGGTGGAAATGGAGGTTGGCATAGGACTTAGAAGAATTTTTTTTTAACGAAAGGGGACAAAGGTTATAAAATGTTCCATGGGTCCGCCAAGTGAACCATAGAGAGACATGTGGCTGGGGTAGAGGGGATTGTGGGCCAGTGGAGGCAAGTTTTGTTTTTAGCCTCTATTTGTAAAAGGGGTAAAAACATTGAATGGACTGTGAGCCCAAAAGTCAAAGGTGGAGGTGCGGGAGTGTGGAGGAAATATTACAAAATTTCCTTTGGTGAAAAAGGGGAGTTAAAATCAGAAATAAGCCTGCATATCCTCGGCGATAGACACGTGTTAAGGATAGAGGTGGAGGCACAGGTCTACGGGAAAAATTGAGAAATTTTGTAAATTTCAAGAAGAGGAAAAATGCACTGAAATGAGCTGTGATTCCAATGGGGCCCACTTTATGCCACGTGTGGCGCCAAATATCAAGGGTGGTGTTTCACTTTGATTCTTAGACATTTCTTTAAAATATTGATGAAAAGATAGGGTACACGGGCGTAGGAGGAATACCTATTTAAATGTTGGTTAGTTGGTTGTTGCACACATATAACTTCCGAATCCACAAACTGATCATGAGAGATTCTTTTTGGCTAGGAGGAACTACCCGTAATGGAAAGAAATACCACCGAAAGAGTTAAACAATATGTGTAGTGAACTACCTATCGTGTGCTAGATCGGGAAGTGTGGTACTTCCTAGACGGTTGTCAGTCCACTGTTTAAAACAATTTAATGCAGGTAATAAAGTAAGTCCTATCGTAATTCAAATTATTTGGGTATCTCATCCAAAATACAATAAGAAAGATCTAGTCTAACAAGCTAAGTTAAAATAAGATCCTAAGGTCAAGTAACTAGTTCTAGGTTTCTGCAAGTCTGACAGAGGTCTCAAGAAGGTCACAAGTGATTAAGGGTGATGTGGGAACAAGTGGATAGGTCACTGTTCTGGGTTTTATGGGTAAATATAGAGACCGGTGCCGGTTAAGAGTTACCAACATTGGTTGGGGAAAACCGACGCCATTTACTGTGGAATACTCAAAATGCCATAGAATGGGCTTTGGATCTCTCTAATGATTGCACAAGGAATTGATTGGTTGGAAAGAGGTATTAGAGTATTTGGGTGGGGTTTGGCGATTTCTTAATGGGTATATGGAGGGGTGAGTATTTAATGGAGGTCATTGGGTGGCTAGGGAAACAAAGAAGGACAATATAATGATGGAATAAATGAACCAGAGGAGTAAATTATTCCACTTACTTGAAATCTGGTCCTGGGTGCCTGTGAGTGATGAATGAAGGTGTTGGTAAGGGGTTGAATGTTGCTTGAGGATCACCAAATGTTAGAAATCTCCTGCATGGGCTGCATGTGCATTCTCTTTTGCTTGGTTGGATCAAATCTGTGCTGGGGTGAATGTTGGATGGTTCTTTGGATGATTATTGGATGCCTGTGCAAGAGGAAATGCTTGATCTCCTTCCTTACATGTGTGTTCTTGCAGAAACTTTCTCTAAAAGATCTGTTATCTCTTAGGAAAATTCCCAATGTTTTCCAACCTCAAAAATAAGGTTTTTTTGGGAGTTAAAAGGTGACCGACGGTGGTTCTATCTTAATCGGTGATAGTTAGGGGTAACCGCGTCGGTCAAGGCTAGATTTCCTAGTTTTACTAAACTAGGGAGATCCTCTTGATTTTCTGGGATCTCGTGTTGTTAACCCGTGGATTAGACTGGAAGCTTCTTGTAAGCATGCGGGAATGTGGTTAGAGGGAATGTAGGCATTGATTTTTAGGGTTTGGGTAAGTCTTAGTTAGTTATGGCAACTTACTAAGAATAGGTCTTAGGGTGAGTTGGATTGATTAGGTGTCTAGGTGAGATGTATGTGTACATTATCCCAATTAAGATATTTAAATAATAAATATGGTGAGGATAATGAATTAATTAAATTAAATTAATATTAGTGGAGCGAAAGGGGCTATGGCTAGGTTAATGTGATGAAGGGTGCTTATATGGCGAGGATTAAAGGGGAGTGTGACCTAATTTTAGTGTCTACATTTTTCCCCTTTTTGTTGTGTAGATTTTATTGGTAAGTGATGCTAACAAAAATAAGATGTGGTTGCCCCATGTGTGGGTGAAGGTGATCCCCCTTAAACTAGGAACTGATGAGGTAAAAGAAGAAGTGGTGAGTGGTTTGATAAAAGGTAAATGTGAGAAAGGGAAGGTGGTTAATGGGGGAAAAAGGGTTAAAGGTCTACTCAAGAAATCTAGGTAATGGGTCAGGGTCAAAGGTAGCAACATTCAAACGCATGCACACATATAAATTTCAGCACACTACTAGGTTGAATAGAAGTCAAAATCTACATCGTCTAAGATCGATAGGCTTATCTAAATAATGTTGAAGTGATTCTAGTATCCAAGGTATAAGATATGGTCAGGAAACACAACATAGGTTAGGTGCAAGAACGTTTAGGTATGTTCTGGTACACCAAAGGTAGGGTCAGGATAAACGATCACAGAAATAGGCTAGGTAAGGTCATTAGGTCAATAACACTAGTAATGATTCTATAAGGTATAGCAAACACGTGAGGTCAAAGGTCACTAGCAATGGTCCGGGGCCAAAAATCTAGGTCATAGCACGAGTAAGGCTTATGGAGGGGTAAATGATAAGGTCATGAAGGTGGAGTAAATAGTCATGGTGAAGGTTAGGTGAGGTAAATGGTGAGGGTAAAGGTTAGGTATAGATGAATTATTTAGGGTAGAGAGTGGCCAAGCTAACCTCCAGGGCCCCATGCCCTCGAGTGCTACCTACAGTCCGGTGAAAAGGGACCTCAATCCGATGTAGTTCTCCCATGAGCTAGGGAAGAATTTGATGAAGAAGGAAAAATGAGTGGGTAGTTTCTAGGCATGATTTGGGTTTTGGGCTGTTAGGTGTGGGTGGGTTAGAGGTAAAGTGATATAGGTGATGTTGATTGTGGCGAAAGAAGAAGATAGATTACCCCAAAGGTAAGCGTTGAGGACCAAGTCCTGTTTAAGGTAATCAAAACGTAAATAAAGATGACTAAAAGATAAGAGGGGGAAATAAATCCACCTGATTGGCTAGGATCATACCAAGTAGATCACACCTTGGAGGAGGTGATGAATGTAATACCCTAAAGGCATTGCATGATTAATTGTTCTATGGTGAAAAGTAGTCACATGATCACCAAATGTCTAAGTTCTAGGAGGTCCCTTGAGGTGGGAGGAAATGAGAGTGAGAATGGTAAGAAGGGTGAAAGGTGGTTAATTTGTTATATGGTATGAGGTAGCATGCTCTTCAAGAAAGACATCCAAGATCACGGTGGGAAAGTCCATGACTAAAAAAGTTTTTTTGTGACTTGTAGTTTAAGATAGACTGATTGATGTAGGAAGTCTATATGGGATGAGGAATTTAACTCCTAAAGGTCTTCATGAATCTGATCGATGTGAGAAGCTTTCAATTTTCTCTCTCTCTCTCTCTCTCTTAAATAATTACATAGTTGTTCTTTGAGGGAGTAGTCTATTTATAGTAGCGATTGTTGAGAGGAAGATGTCCTTTTGAGGGAGTCATCTTTTGATTAGAAGTTTGACTCAAGGATTTGGGTCCCATGTGGGGGATTTGAAGTCATGGACAAGACTAAGGTGAAGAAGAGGACTCTTGTTCAAAAAGTAGGGTGGAACGACCATGGGATCTCATCTAAAGGTAGATGAAAAGTATCCATGAGAATCATGCTATGTGTAGTGCCATGGTACACATATTTCAAGAGAATATAACAATGATGGGTACTCACATGATTCTTGTTTAATTTTTGGCGAGGTGTATGAAGTAGATAGCACTCAAGGTACAAGTATGGAAAGACACAAAAGGTGAGGTAGAAATATAAGTCAACAATAAAATGGTCAAAGATGCAAGGCATTAAGGGGCTCAGGTTTGGGTTTACCATCGAGTGAAGATAAACGATAAGCACCTGATCCATAAGTATGAGTCACGATGTATGGTCCAAGCCAATTAGGAGAAAAATTTCCCCATTTACTTTTTTCTACTTTGGTTATGTGTTGATTTTCTTTCAGGACAAGGTCACCAACTTGGAAGGTTTGTTCATGGACATGTTTTTGTAAACTTGAAGGTGATCCAAAGTGTTAAGATGAAGTTTATCTAATCACTCTAGCCGTGTTAAACAATCATGATTAAATTCATCATCATTGAGCATGTCATGAAGAGAAATGCAGAGTGAGGGAATCTAGACTTCGAGAGGTAGAATCGCCTCAAGTCGCATGTAGACCAGAGAAAATGGTGTGGCGAAGTGGAAGTGTGAATACTAGTGTGGTATGCCCATAGGGAAAAAGGAATGTGTGTATGCTAATCCTTCCAGTATCGTTAACCACTTTCATAAGAATTTTTTTTAGGATTTTGTTAGTGGATTCAGCTTGGCTATTGGTTTGTGGGTAATAAGGTGATGAGAAACTGAGATGAATACCAAAGGCGTCACAAATTTTTCATAGGGTTTTGTTTTTTAATTGTTTTCCATTGTCAGTGATGAGGTGATGAGGAACACCAAAGTGAAAAATGATGTGATGATTGATGAACTCACATATTTTCTCAGATTTCATGGAGATGAGTGGTATGGCTTCCACCCATTTTGTATAGTATTCGGTAGCAGTGATGATCCATTGATGGCACTGGGAAGAATGGGGATTGATTTCTCTGACAAGATCCAAACCCCATTGAGAGAATGGCCAAAGGTCACAGGTGACCTGTAAGGCATGAATGGGTGTGTGATGAAGGTTGGCATGTTGTTGGAATTTTACACAATGCTTGACATAGTCACAACAATCATGGTTAAGGGTCGGCTAGTAATAGCCCAAGAAAAGAATACATTTAGCAATCGTAAGACCACTGAAGTAACCTCCACATATGCCATCATGAACCTCCTTAATGGTATAAGGAATTTCAGAAATTGTGAGGCATCGTAAGAGAATACCATCAAATCCACACTTATAGAGGAGTCCCCCTAGGATGACGTAATGAGAGACCTTTTTAAGGAAGGCACATTGTCTGTTACGAGTGAGGTTAGGAGGTAAGATGGAGAGAGAAATATAGTTGGAGTATTATTTGTACCAAAGGTCACTCAGGTCAGGGGTGACAGTTCTGATGGAGAAAACATCATGAGGTAGATAAGAGGGTGATTGCAGTTATTTTATGGTGACAAAGATTTTAGAATTGGTGGGTAAAGCGGGTATTTGGGTAGCTAAGCGAGGCCATGGTATCGTAAATTTGTTGGTTGAACGTGGGATGGTTTGAAGGGCGTATCGGTCAAAGGTGGTAAAAAGTATATCTACATGATGTTTATAATTTTGAAGTATCTCATTATGAAATTGGTATATACCATTGACTTGGTTTACGACCAATTGAGAATGACCAAAGATATTGATTGATTTGACATCTAGGGCATAGGTGGTATGGAGATCTAATACAAGTGCTTCGTATTCGGTGATATTGTTTGTGCATTCAAAATCAATTTTAAAAGACAAAGACATGGGTTCACCATCAAATGGAATGAGGATAATACCAGCCCCACCCCCATGCTGACACTTGGAACCATAAAAGAAGAGTGTCATTTGGTAAGGGGGTTCATCTAGGGAAAGGGTAGCAATTGACTCATCTGGAAAGTCAAAATTAGAGGGTTGATCCTGGAAATAGGTGCATCGGCCAATTGGTCGGCAATAGCTTGGCCCTTGATGGAATTTTGATGAATGAATTCAAGGTCAAGGTCAGCTAAAAGCATAAGCTAGCATGCGGCACATTGATTTTGGTAAGGTTTGGCATACATGAAGTGTAAGGGGTCGGTGTTGGTCACAACATAGGTTTTGTGGTTGAGTAGGTAATGGCGGAGTTTGGTGGCAACGAAAACTAAGGCTAAGCAAAGTTTTTGGGATGGGTATATCACATTTCGTAATCCAAAAGAGTACAACTTACATAATAAACCGCTTGCACCCTATGTTGTTCATCGTGATGAGCGAGCATGGCTCCCAAGGAGTGATCGGTAGCTGAGATGTATAGGTAGAAAGGTTGATCTTCTTTAGGTGGAATGAGTACGTGTAGTTGGAGAAGGTACTATTTTAGGGCCTCAAAAGCTTTGTGGCAATCTTCATCCCATTTAAAGGAGACATCCTTCTTGAGAAGATGATGAAATGGTTGACACCGATAAGATAATTGTGAAATGAAATGGTGAATAGACTACAATTTACCTTGTAGGCTATGGAGTTGTCTAAGGTTAGTGGGAAGAGGATTTTCTAGAATGGCCTTAACTTTAACAGGGTCAACTTCTATACCATGTAGGGAAACGATAAATCCCAGGATTTTTCCTGAGAGGACTGCAAATACAAACTTCTTATGCTGAAGGTGAACACAATATTTAATGAGATGGTCAAAGATGGTT
Organism: Taxus wallichiana var. yunnanensis; assembly: GCA_018340775.1. Taxonomy (NCBI): domain Eukaryota; kingdom Viridiplantae; phylum Streptophyta; class Pinopsida; order Cupressales; family Taxaceae; genus Taxus; species Taxus wallichiana. Next base: position 316,049,549 of record CM031242.1, read on the forward strand.
TTGAGGATGGCAAGGTGTTCGGAGTGGTGTTTAGATTTGGTGAGAATGTCATCCACATAATCTTCCAATATATGATGCATGACATCATGGAAGATATAAGTCATAGCCCACTGATATGTGGCACCATTGTTTTTAAGGCCAAAAGGCAAGACTCAATATTAGAAGGTCCCCCAAGGGGTGATGAATGAGGTATTTTGTTGATCTTCTGGGGCAAGCAAGATTTGGTTATAACCCAAAAATCCATCCATGAGTGATAGCATCTCATGACCAGTGGTAAGGTCAACCAGTTGATCAATACCTAGTACGGGAAAGTCATCTTTCAGATAGGCTAGGTTGAGGTCATGGAAGTCCATACAAATGTAGAGTCCCCCTATCGCCTTAGTGACAGGGACAATGTTATAAATCCAATGAGGATAATCAATGGGTAATATGAAGGAAATGGAAAGAAGGCATTGAAGCTCTTCTTTGATGAGAAGGGCAATGCGAGGGTGTATTTTCCTTATCTTTTGTTTGATGGGTTTGGCATCAAGAATGGTTACAATATTGTGGACCACTATGGTGGGTTCAATATCGAGCATTTCTACGTAAGAACAAGCGAAAGTGTGGTTATGATCTTTGAGAAAATAAGTGATGGCTTCTGCTTAATAACATCTAAAGATTGAATGATCTTTAGGATGTGCGGGTTGTCCTGAGTATGAATGTTGATCTCGATAGTCGATTCATTCAACATGGTTTACATCTCAGAGGGTAACGAATGATGAATATATGAGTCTTCTACACCAAGGTAGGTGAGTATGGATTCATCATCCTGACATTGAATGATGTTAGTTGAAGGCATATCATCATCAATCATTTTAGGATAAAAGAAGGGAAGAGAGGAAGGGGCCTCACCCTTGCGTTGATAAGTCAAAGGCCCCAATGAAATGGTGTTTATGAAAAAAAAAAGTTAGGAGGGATGGATTCAAGATCCATCAACTTCATTAGTGAAGGTGGTGATGAAGGTGGAGCGGGTGAAGAGGGTGGAGAAGGGCTTATGTCCTTGATGAGTTCAATGCGGGCCTATTTGGTAGGTGGTTTAGGAAAGCTGATACCACTACGGTCATTATGTTTGGTGGTACATGGAATAATGGTATGGCAGCCTTGCTTGTAAAGGAAAAAACCAAAACCCTTCTATGCACATCAATGCAGGAAGGTGTGGGCAAAACGGTGATTGGTGAGAGACTAGAAGTTAGTGGAAAATGGGCGGGTTTGTGATGGTGGTTTGGGTGTGTAAGTGGTAGTATCAAGTCCCCCATAGGTGAGACTAGTATGAAGATGAGGAGGACCATAAAGGAGGAATTCTCCTATGTGGTGATCATAGTGAGGGTTTTGGTGAATACTTTTGTACATTTGTGGAGTAAGAAATGTGTTGACACTATATAGGTGATACTCCCCCAGTGAGGTGTTGAAAAACACCTTCCAAGGATCGAGTGGTTGGTATGTGGGTAGTGGGAATAGATGATATGTCGGAGGTTAATTTGGAGGTGGAGTTAATGGATTGGGAGATTGATGGGTTGGACATAGAGGTTGTGGCGGTGGTAGGAGAGGAAGAGGTACATGCGGTGGAGGTGGTGATTGTATTGGTAAGCGAAGTGTAGGTGAAGCGGTAGCGATTTTGAAGGTAGTTTCCTTAATGGGTATAAGCATGTCATTAGGTCAGTAAAGCATGTTGCATGTTTTAAAAGGTGATGGATCAGATGGAATGGTATAGGTGTGTCCTTCATGTTCAAACTTTACACAACGATGAAAAGTGGAAGGAACATAACCCATGACACAAATCCAAGGTCTACCAAGCAACAAGTTATATTGGAATTCCCCCTCCAAGACGTAAAATAATTATGGGATAGTGTGGGGGCCCATGCGAATGTGGAGGATGACAGTGCCTAATGTGGAGGTGATAGCATCATTGAATGAATGCAACATGATAGGATGTTTATGCATGCAATTGTCAGGTATGCACATTTGAGAAAATGTGTGGGATGAAATGATATTAATACTAGTGCCCCCATTAATCATTACACATCATACACGTATATCATTGATGTGGATAGAGATGAAGAGGGTTGGGTTTGGGTCATCCATTTGGTGTGGTGCGATCTCTTCCTATGAGAAGCTAAGGGAGGCTACTTGATGAGTAGGATGCGATGTGGATAAAGGTGGCAATTTAGTGAGAGAGGCTATATGATGGGGTGTGATAATGGAGGCTATAGTTGTAGGTTCATTAGGTAAAACCTCAATAGATTTAAGAACCTCCATGAGAGCTTGATGATGGGATTATGAGGTTTGGATGAGGTCATATAAGGACATTTTGAGGGGATATTGGTGTAATTATTTTAGCATGGTGCGATGTGTGACTCCATTAGAAATGGGGTATGTGGGGCTGCGGATAGTGATTTTAGGTATGGGTGTAGATGGTATGTTGGGTATAGGATTGGTTGGTGGGTTAGTTGCCTTTTCCTTACCTTTATCCTTCTAAGCATAGTTAGTAATGTGGATCATGTTGATCTGAGGGGAGTTGGCAAATGGAGAAGGTGTAGGGTGAGTGGTATAATGACATGATAGGAAAAAACCTACCAGAGGAGAAAAACCTTGTGAGGTGAGCTGGGCACAACGACATTTGGGTGATGGTGTGGCAAGTTATCTGATATGAACCATGTTAATTTCAAATCTTGGAGGTGGTTCTAGGAGCTGTGGTGGTGGAGGTCATGGTTTTCAAGTGGGTAATGAAGGAAGGAGTATGGGAATGGGTGTCGGTGAAGCAGTGTCCTCATCAAGAAGGTCGTCATCATCAAAGTTGGCTTCCGAGAGGACACAACTGGATAAGGATAGTTTTCAAGGCCTTGTAGTTCTCCACATCGTGCCCTAGCACATAATGGTAGGTGTAAATTTTAGTGTCATCAAACCCTTTTGGCTTGGTTTTGAGGGGTTGTAAGGTCTAAGTGGCGGTAGTGTGATAATAGAATTTTTAAGGACGTTGGTTAAAATTTTGGCATAGGACCCCGTTAGTGGGTCACAATGAGAGGTGAAAGTGGGTTTGGGTGTAGGTATGACTGATTATTGAGGAATAGTCCTCATAGGAGGGGGAGTAGGTCGAGCTATGGTTTTGGGTGTTGGCATGGTCTTGGGTGTTAGTCATGTTTGTCTAGGTAGGGGTATGGTAGATGAATGGGTAGGAGGGTGTGTGGTTGTTTTGACTACCTTATTGGGAGGTAGTAGAGTTTTGTCTTTGGATTGCACCTTCTTGGGTAAAGGTGATATGGGTGCATGGGATCTAGAAGGAAAAGTAGATGGGGAGAAGGGCGAGTTACCTAGGGGGATAACAGAGGTGTTGTGAAGGTAGATGATGCGGGTCGTGCGGGGTGTGAGAGAAAAATACTGAAGTGTAGTGGGTACTTAAGAAGTTGTGGAAAGTATTGGAGGTATGGGTGGTAAAGATGTTGTAGGTGCGGGTGTAAGCTGTGTCAGGTGCCTGGGTAGGTTAGAGGTTTGCAAGGAAGGGATGGGATGTTGCATTTTTGGTTTATTGACTGATAAAGGTTTCTTAACGATCTTTGGGAAGCCGAGGGCCTAAGACAAATAGGATAGGTGCAAGTGTGATCAGCGCACCTGGGCTATGAGGTCTATGGGTTTTTTTCTTCTGTTTGGGTGCCGAAGTAGGTGTGGTGTTGACTTTGGAGGATGTACCTAAATCCATTTTGATAGGTAGATGAGTAAGGCTGGTGGTTGGGGTGACCCCTAAGGTGGCAATAGGTTTAGTCAAGGAAGATGCTATAGGTGCGGGTTTGGGTTTAGATGTAGTTTGAGTTATGGGTAAGGGTGTATGTTGAGCTATGATGGGTGTCATGGAAGAAGTTGTGATAGAGGTAGTTGTGTTCATTTGGATTGGTTGAAATATTTTTTGATAGATAGTGGAAATATAAGCAAGTGACATCTGCATCTATATTGAGAAAGGAAGCAAACGACACCCCCAAAGTAAGGCCCTATCCACATAATCTAAGAAATTTTCCAAACTTGAGAACGACACATCTGTAGGTGGAATTGATGAGAACGTAATGGAATTTTCCGTAAAATGTGTCTTAGAGACGGGGAATTCGCTAGCTTCACTTTTGTGGGTAAGAGAGCCGAAACTAGGTTTGCATGATCTTGGGTAGCTGATGGAGAATGTGCATCAAGAGGCAAAGGTATCTCAATTGGGTTTGTGATAGGTGGACGAGATGATAGGTTCTCCTCTATAGGTAGAGGAGATGATAGGAGATCCTCTGTGGGTGGAGGAGGAAAACATGTATCCTCCATGAACTAAAGAAATACTGTGTGTGTATCGGTTTTCTAAGTGGAGCGCCCCAGAGGTGAAATGGTCTCAATGTTAGTGGAAGACTCATCCATAGGTGAGGAGAGAGGTTAAAGGTGTTCTTACGTGGGTGAATGAACATGGGAGGTTGATTCCGATGTGGAAGGAGGATTTCGGGCTAGAATCTCGTCTATGGATAGAATATGTGGTAATTGGGAAGCAACAAGTGCGTCACTAGAAATAGCGTGGACCTTGTGGGTATGGGTATCATGAGTTGAGGCCTCACCGGTTGGATCAGATGAAGGGGCATGATTAGGAAATGGTTTCTTGAATATGTGTAGGTTTTGGTTAGCAAGTGTGTTAGGATTATCCATGATTAACTCACCTTTCTCGAGCATTTCTTGGACAATTTATTTGAAAGTGATGTAATTCCCATCACTATGACCCTTTACTCGATGATAGTTACAAAATTCATGCTCTTTATACCATGTGGGAATGGGGCGAGCGGGGTAAAAACTAGTGTGTGGTTTTATAGGCGAAGGGTGATGGCCCCTGGATTTGATAATATTTTCTAAGATAGAAGAGTAAGGCTCCCGATTGAGGTGTATTTCCACTATTTTCGTCTAAATTGAAAAGTTCGATGGGTGAGATATTAGATGAGGGGATAGTTTGATTTGTGATGAGATGAGTGGACCGGGCTTGAGTACCATGCGTTAGCGGTGCCCTTGGCCTTTAAATAATTATTTTTGGTTTGAAAGAAGAAGAGGTATCATTCGATTTGAATGCCAAATTCTTATTGCGTAATTGGATTTTCTTCTCTTCGATGGCCCAAATCTCTAGATTTCGTACCATGGTGAATGCTTCATTGAAGGTTCGGAAAGTTTGAACCTACAGGGTCGGTGAGATATGTCTAGCACAAGACCGTGTGAAGAGCTCGATGAGTTCTATTTGTGGTAGTTGGAAGGTGAGCTGATTAATCAAGTTACACTAGCTAGTGACAAAATCTGTGATAGATTCGTCCTCATATTGATGCGTGGATTATAGGTTGGTCATGGTAACTTTCTTGATGGTATTGATGGATAAATGATCTAAGAAGGCCTGGGCTACCTGATTAAATGAAAATATAGAGTGTCTAGGTAACCCACTATACCAATCTAATACAAATCTAGTCGAGAGATATGCGAAAGGTCCTCAAGAGCAAAGCATCATCATGTGCAATTAGGTAGTACCCATTTTGAACGACCAAAAATGTTGTTGTGGGTCTTCCTTGATATTAAAGTAGTTAAATTTATGCATCTCCCAATGTACAAGGTATGGATGAATAGGAACGGATGGGTGGATGGGCTCGTTGCAAATCTTGTCATAGGTGAGAGTGTTGCGGGAGCCGAAACCAATGCCTCTAATGTATGCATCTTGTCCAACATCAATTTGATTAGGTCGTTGGTAGGTTGCAATGATTGGGTGCCTCCTGTAGCATGAGAGGGTTGGTTTTGGGCATATAACGGGGGTGGCACTCTAGTATATGGCGCTGTCATGTAGGTTGATTGAGAAGAAGGTAGTGAAATAGAGGGTACATACCGAGAGTGAATAATAGATGAAATGAGAGGCTCCTAATAGTATGTATACAGGGGTGGAAGGGTCGTGGTAACCCTAGTGGCAATGGGGGATAATGATTATGGAATGGAAAGGACCATGTTTTGAAAAGGGGTAGGGCTAACCGAAACTAGAGGTGGTAATGTAGATACGGGTATATGCAAGACATTAGGGGCGGATGAGGATGCATTTTTTTGGTTGTCGAAGGTATGGTGGATGTGGTGGGTGCAATGGAGGTAGCAGACGTGGAAGTCATAGCGGGTATAGGACCTAGCTGCGAAATGACTAGGGGTAAGGTAGATGTGGGCAACACGGAGCCAGATGGGGCCAATGCAGGAGTGGGAACGAGAGTCGGTGGGATATATATGGGCATGTCATATATCAACCGACCCGAGGCATCTTGAGTGCTCGAGTTAGAAAGACAAACCGCAAGGTGGCATGGTTTTGTTCAAGGCGTCGTGTGAACTCCTCATCTCTGGTAGCGATAGTGATAAGCTGGATGGGATCCATGGTTGGTGATAAAATGGAAGGTGGTGAAGGACTAGGTGAGAGTGGTTGACAAATGGCATGGAATAGGAGTGCGCTTGCTTGTCTTGGTCGGCACCATGTGAACCAAGACTAATCAAGCTAGGCTACTTCTCTATAAATGACAGAAAAATAGCATGTACGAGAGTTAAAAAGGTGTTAAAAAGTGGATTAGGTACCAAATGTTGGCTGGAAAATGACATAGGCTAACTGATGCCGATTAGGGTAAACCGACTCACGGTTGCAAGTAACCATTCTTTGGTCATTGTGGACAGTGAAATGTGGGTCAAAAAAATATATAAGGTCAAATCTAATAGGTGTAAAAACCCGATGAGTTTTAAAAGGTCAATGGGAATGATAAGAGTGACAGGACTTTGAAAAGGTGAAGAAGATGAATAAAATGTCCTTTTGGGTAGGTTAACAAAAGAACCTAGAACTAACATCGGTTGAGTATAACCGATGATGGTGGGAGGGTAACCGATGATGATTCTTTGGACCGACATTGGTCACCGAGAAATTAAATCGGTGATGAAAGAAAAGTGGTTATGAATTAAAATATGATGGGGAATCAAACCCAAAATTATAAGAATGATGATAATATGTTCAGCACACTCAGATGAAGTGGAATACACCAACTATGATGAGGAACATGCGAGGAGAAATAAAAATAAATGAAGAACATGACCTCTCACCTCAAAATACAAGGCAATAAGAAACACTAAGAAAAATCCAATCCTAAGAGTGCATTTTCTATTATGTTTGTTTATCTTAAGCTACTTAAGGACTCTGACACATGAACTATAAAATAGAAATTTTTGGTGTTGATGGCTTCCTACGAAAAATAAGATCTATAAGGTGAGGTTTCAAACTTTTTATGGTGGGGGTGGGATTTTCTTTGAATTATGACTCAATAGAGGACTGATTTGGGAGTACCTACCAATCCTCATATCAGTCACATTTAATGATCCACATGATCACATTGATGCTAAAAAAATCTAAACTTCAAATGGACCACTGAAGGTCTCAAGCCTTTAAGGAGGTCAAAAAGCAATTTCATCTATACCAGTGCTACTCAACCCAAATTTCTCCAAGGATTTCATCATGTACATATATGGGAGTGAGCATAGTGTAGCACCCGTGATAACACAGAAAGGAGAGTCATGAGAAGATGAGCATCTACCCGCTTTCTTTTATAAAATGCTCCATGATTATGACACAAGGTACAACTTTGTGGAGAAATAGGCTTATGCCATTTTCAAAGGTCCAAATAAATTCAGACACCTCATTACCAATAGTAATATCACGGTCATGGTGGCACACTCCAGTGTCAAATAATACATCACAGAGGGTGAGATAACTGATAAAAGGGCCAACTGGATCACTAAGATCCTAGAATATGACATTGAGATAAATCCCACAAAGTTGGTATGAGGAAGAGGTCTGTGCCAATATCTCACACAAGATCTAATGCCCCCAACAAATGAGGAACCTGATATGGTGCTTCGTATCCAAGAAAATGAATCAAAACTAGTTATCATATAGGATGAACTTCATGAAGATAGGTGAGTATCCCAACCACCTTCCTCTCAAAAATAAAATATATTATAGACAATAGGGATCCAAATTTATCATTATTGATAATTTCCTTTTCAAAAGAACTTTTATGGGATCCTTCTTAGATGCCTAGAAAAGGAGGAGGCCAAAAAGGTCTTACACGAGTTATATCATGGAGACTCATGAGGCCAATTTTTGGCCAAAACCACCCCCATAAAAGTCATATAGGAAGGATACTTGACCCAACTTGTTTGCGTCTTCGCTATGTGATGGTGAACAAGTGTACATTTTTTCAATTTTATACAAGCTTCGAAGAAATGGCACATTACCCTAAACCCTATCTTAGTTGATGATCCATTCACATAATGTTGTATGTACTTCATCAGAATGGTTAACCTAGTTTCAAGCATAAGTCACAAGTGGATCCTCACTACCACCGACTACTTCACCGATGGATGGAGTAAGTTCCATTGAAGGAAGCCACAGAAAATATGATCCTAGAGCCCTTCCGAGATATCACAAAATGGTTTGAACCCCCTCACAATCATAGCAGATAATGCCAAGGATTTTATGGTGGCCAAAGTGTCTAACTTCATAGTGAGGCAAGGAATCTATTTAAAGACATCATCTAACTACTACCCATAGGGTAACGGTTTGGTGGAATCCACCAAAAAAACTTGAACAAACTCATAAAGAGGATGGGGGATTAACATGAGTGATCATGGCATGAGAATGTCAAGACGCCCTCATGGAAAGATCAAATCACACAAAATCAAATCTTGAAAGCCTCACCATATGAATTGGTCTACAGTAAAAGAATCATAATGCCCATCACGATGGAAGTCCTAACGTTGTAATTATTAAAACAAATTGATATCGAGGAACATGGAGCGATGCAAGTAAGACTCGCAGAATTGATGGAGCTTCAAGAAAAATGAGAGACAACCCATAAATCCATGATTTGTCGTCAACATGTTGTCAAGATTTAGTTTGATTGGAAGACTTGAGCCTAATTTTTGAGTTGGCACTTTGGTTTTGAAATGGGAGGATAGGGTTTCCAAGCATGAAAATCATGGGAAATTTGACCCTTTGTGGATGAGACCATTCAAAATCAGTGCATGCAAGAAACACAACATTTTCAAGCTTGAAACTTATGAAGGTGAGCCTATAGAAATTTCAATGAATGGGATCCATCTTATGCCCTTCTATTAAAGTTTCAACATTGTACAATTTTGTATCATATGTATAGTCCCCTCTTTCTTTTTCTTATGCCTTATTTTCATGGTCTTGCCCCTTTGGATAAGTGTATTTGGATACGTGTCTCCAACGAAGGCTATTTTTCCCCTTTTTGGATTTTGTGAGGAGATGTATCTTCTTATGTTTCCCAAAGTAAATGATCCAACAATTTTTTAGAATAATGAATGAGAAGGATTGTGGTGTTAATGAAAAATCTCTTAGGAAACATAGAATTTGGTGCTAAGGGTCATACAACCAAATTACCATTACATGATGTGACCCAAGGTATGTGTGAGCCATGAATTCATGTTAGTAAAAGATTCTATTTAATGAAAGATATGAGCATACAAAATCCTTATTGTAAAATCTATGATTCTCTTGTTCAAATTCTTGTGTCCCTAATTCAAAAAATTAGAGCTTTCAAAGAAATCTCAAGTAATCAAGACAACATCGATTCCTTACCACAACCAAAATACTATGCAAGGTGACCATTTTCACATCACTCTCATCACCCATAGATGAGATTCCATGATAAGGGAGTACAACTCAACGATGCTTCCGTGGTAATGGATTTCGTATATGGGGTCTTTGATCCCATTCTAGCGAAGAAACCAAAGGCTCTGCAGAGGAATCCCATGCTAGATTCTAGAATTTGGGGGATTCTAAGTCTTTTAGCTCTAGGATATGGACCACCACATTTGCAAAATATACGGTGCCTCTCATGCACTCATATATTGAGCTCATACTGAGATGTGTCCATGTTATTTCGACCCTACCTACAACATCATACGTGGAATGAACATACAGGTGGTGATTTCACCAAAGACCATAAGGGATATGTTGGCCTTGCCCCATGAGAAAATGGAAAGATTCTATAATATGCTTGTTGGTGCCTTTTTGATGCTCCATCATTTTGTAATGATTTCCCCTTTGCTCTGCATGCCCCAAACATTTTTCCCTTTTGAGATGGATGATATAATGTTTTCTCTCCATTTTTAAGCCTTGGATTATTTGCAAACTCATTTGCCTTGCCCCTTTCTAAGATAAATCCCAAGTTTGCTTTTTTTTTCCTTGAATGTTTCAAGTTTGTGGGTTCTATCATTTTTCCCGACCATGGAGGCTCAAAATTAATCAATTTTTACTTGTATGCATTCAAAAATCCTTTTCCATGGTCATAAAATGTTTGAAAACATGTTTCATCTATCCTTTGTTCCAAAAAAAAATCATCCATGAAGAAAAAATCAAATACGGGCATCTCTCGGCAAATTTTGTGTTTTTGATAGTCGTACGGGCGTCTTTTACCCGTCAAAATATTGTCTCTCCCTCTGCTAATACGTGGCAATGTCTAGATCAAAGGAGAACCAGTGGGCCATCGAGGCTTTTGAAACCTTTTTCCTTTTGGAGTAGAGGGAAACATTTTCAAACTAGGGCATAATCCTACCCACAAATCAAAGGTGGACATGTGGCAGGTGGAAATGGAGGTTGGCGGAGGACTTAGAAGAATTTTTTTTTGATGAAAGGGGACAAAGGTTATGAAAATTTCCACAAGTCCGTCAACCTGAATCACAAAGAGACATGTGGCTAGGGTAGAGGGCAAGTGCGGGCCGACGGAGGAAAGTTGTGTTTTTAGCCTCTATTTGTTAAAGGGGTAAAAATGTTGAATGGACCTACGAGCTTTGAATGTAAAGAGTCGAAATTCATTTGAGAATTCAAAGGTGGAGGTGTGGGAGTGAAGAGGAAATATTACAAAATTTCCTTTGGCAAAAAAGGGGAGTTAAAATGAGAAATAAACTCACATATCCTCAATGATAGACACATGTCAAGGACAAAGGCAGAGGTGTGGGTCTACGGGAAAAATTGAATTTTTTTCCAAATTTCCAAAAAGAGGCAAAATACATAGAATTGAGCCACGATTCCAATGGGGCCCACTTTGTGCCACGTGTCGGCACCAAATCTCAAGGGCAAAGTGTTTCACCCGATTCTTAGACGTTTCTTTTAAATATTGATGAAATAGATATGGTAACGGTGTAGGATGAATACCTGTTTAAATGCTAGTCGGTTGGTTGTTGCGCGCGTATAACTTTTGAATCCATAGCTGATCATGAGAGCTTCCTTTTGGCAAGGAGGAACTACCTATAATGGAAATCAAGATCACCGAGAAGAGTTAAGCAATATGTGTAGTGAACTACCTATCGTGTGCTAGATCTAGGAAGTGTGGTACTTCCTGACGCACTATCGACCCACCTTTAAAATAATTTAATGCGGGTAATAAAGTAATTCCTATCATAATTGAAATGATTTGGGCATTTCATCCAAAATACAATAAGAAAGATCTAATCTAATAATCTAAGTTAAAATAAGATCCGAGCTCAAGTAATTGGTTACGGGTCTCGAAAAGGTCTGACAGAGGTCTCGGGTGATTAAGGGTGATGTGGGAACAGGTGGATAGGTCATTGTTCTGGGTTGTATGGGAAAATATAGAGACTGATGCGGGTTAAGTGTGTGATGCCGATCGGGGAAAAGCAAAAGTGCGGTTCTTTGTGGAATACTAGGAATGCCACAGAATGGGCTCTAGATCTCCCTTATGATTGCACAAGGAATTGATTGGTTGGAAAGAGGTATTAGGCTGTTTGGGTGGGGTTTGGCAAGGTTTTAACGGGTATATGGAGGGGTGAGTATTAAAGGAGGTCAGTGGGTGGCTAGGGAAACAAAGAAGGACAATACAATGATGGAATAAATGAACCAGAGGAGTAAATTGTTCCACTTACTTGAAATCTGGTCTTAGGTGCCTGTGAGTGATGAATGAAGGTGTTGGTAAGGGGTTGAATGCTGCTTGAGGATCACCAAATGTTGGAAATATCTGCATGGGCTACATGTGCATTCTCTTTTGCTTGGTTGGATCAAATTTGTCTTTGGGGTGAATTCTGGATGGTTTCTCGTTGATTGTTGGATGTCCGCAGGCAAGAGGAAATGCTTGATCTCCTTCCTTGCATGTGTGTTCTCATGGAAACTTTCTCTAAAAAATCTGTTATCTCTCAGGAAAATTCCCAATGTTTGCCAACCTCGAAAATAAGGTTGTTTTGGGAGTTAAAAGGTGACCGATAGTGGTTAAACTTAACCGACGATGGTTAGGGGTAACCGACATCGATCAAGGTGGGATTTCCTAAGTTTACTAAACTAGGGAGATCCTCGTGATTTTGGATCTCGTGTCACTAACCCGCAGATTAGATTGGAAGCTTCTTGTAAGCATGCGGGAATGTGGTTAGAGGGAATGTAGGCATTTATTTTTAGGGTTTGGGTAAGTCTTAGTTAGTTATGGCAACTTACTAAGAATAGGTCTTAGGGTGAGTTGGCTTGATTAGGTGTCTAGGTGAGATGTATGTGTACATTATCTCAATTAAGATATTTAAATAATAAATATGGTGAGGATAATGAATTAAGTTAATTAAATTAATATTAGTGGAGTGAAAGGGGCCATGGCTTAGTTAATGTGATGAAGGGTGCTTATTTGTCGAGGGACTAAAGGGGAGTGTGACCTAATTTTAGTGTCTACAAGTGGAGGGGTGGAGAAAAATGTGAAATTTTTACATTTTTCCAAAAGTGTTGAAAAGTCAAAAAATGATCTCAAACCCATTTCCAATCACATTTTGACATGTGAAGGGCTCATATTAAAGGGAGAAAGGCAAATCAATGGCAATTGTACATTTTGACATTTTTACCACCATTTTGGCTCCAGGAAGTGTGGAAATGCATTTTTTGCATCGTTTTTGATCAAATTTTTGTGGATTCATGTCATTTTGGCCTGCATGATTCAAATCAATCATCTTGGAGGGTAAATTTTTAGATCCAAGGCACATTTCAAAATACTTTTCTCTAGTTCATGCAAAACGTGAAATATCAAATCCAAATTGTAGAGCAAAGTTACAGAATGGAAATTTGAAGGGGAAAAGGATGAAATGATGGAAGAGGAAGATGTTGCAGGTGCCAAAAGAAGAATACATGCTCCCATGACAAGAAATGATGAAAAATTGTAATAATTTTCTTTTTTACATGCCTGGCATCTCCTCCTCATAAAATTGGTTAAATGTCACTTTCAGAAAAAACATGATGGAATTTTGTAACAAACTAAGATGCCATAGGATATTATTTTCTTGGGAAAGAAGGATCAATTGTAATGGAATGATATATATTGCATGAATTTGTCATGTAAAGGGTTGGAAGAGTTTTAAAAAGAAGCCGGGAAACTAAAAATTTCACGGGAAAATCTGGGAAGAAGCCCATTCTCTGAGAAACCACCTAAGAACCATTTCTAATTCCTTTTTGCATCATATTTGTATCATGTTGAGTTGGTTTCAGTTGTAAAGCCATCAAAAAGCTCTGAGATTGTTCTTGAAGCATTCCCCTGCTGATAAATTTGATCATTTCTGGATTATTTTGTGTTGTCTCTTGGAAAAATTTGCATACACTTATGTTTCAAAATGTTTTCAATTTGTGTTTCTTTCTCCTATTGCAATCTGGTGTTTGGAGTTTCTTTTGATCATACAATGGTCTCATTTCTTGTGATAGTTTAGTGGCATTTGCAATCTCACATTCAGAAGAGATTTCATCTGATAAAGAGATAAACAAATTTAAAATCACTTTACCTTCCTTGACTTCAGAGATTGTCTGTAAACCTTTGGGTGCACCTTAGGTCATGATTAAATAGAAATTTCTAGATACTTTGTTGGTTCATCTACTTCAAGATTTTGTTGCAGGTTGTCAAATATTGTGTGGAAGAGTGCAAATCTGGGCATCCATTTGGTGCACATATCCTGGTTGAAGGAATACATTAACCTCTTTGAAGCATTCTGTTGTTTAGGTCTTACAATTTTTTTACAAAGGTCCTCAAAGAATTTGGAAAATTCTAGTTAGTCTTGTCTAAAATCTCCCACCCAAAATTCATTCAAACAAACTAATCCTACCCATACTACCCTGAATTATATTATGTGTCAAAAAAATAATACAATCCATTTACAGAAACACAAAAAGAAAATCAGGATCATACCATGTCTCTAGTAGCCTCAGCCTTGTCTTGAAAGCATTTCCATCATTTAGTAGTGACAACTCTGTTGAGTTTGAATAATGGGAAATTGATCATGTTTTCTCAAGGCCATCTCCATACAACCTACACATTACAAGGATATTTTCACCTCCTTCACAAAATAGAGGCTACAATATAGGTTCTCTTACCTTGGTTGAAAGGCACAACCTAAAATAGTTAGGACAAGATCAAGTCCTATTTGAGTGCTATCCATCTCTCCACAAATCTGAGTGCTAGTTAGATCACATCCTTGGCTACAAAATGACATACATCATGATCTATCTACCTTCAAGCTTCATGTCATATCTCTGATGCTACTCAGGCTGAAAAGGGGGACAAATTTGAGTACCAACAATTCCCAAGCTCTAAAATGTCTGGGCCCAATTCTAGAACAGAACCACATTCATCAACAAGGAGTTGTGATAAGATGATTCAAGTAGTTCTAGGACACTGAGATTCCTAATATCCCTGAAGATGTTCTTGGGATATTATTAGGAAACCTGCTCTATGTTGGCATTTATTTTCAGCCAAGAATAGGATAGAAACATCTATGAATGGAAATTTGTGGCCCTTTTTCAAGATGAGATCTGTGAAGAGGAAAAAACATATGAATTTGAATTTTTCTAAGTCATTACAGACTCTATTTGTGAGAAGTTGGTTATGTTCCACATTAATGCCACCTTTAGGTATTTTTCCTACTTTTTCCACCACATATTGTACTATTGCTCCCATCTCTTTAGCCAATTTATGAACCTAACATTGTGGGACATGGAGGTGGACCCGAAAACATCATCTTGGTACCTACATAGACTCATGAGTTATCCTGCTCCTCGACACATGAATTTGCCATCTATTTTGTTGCACCCCTTCTACCTAAGTTTGACCCATAGGAAGTCAATAACATAATTAAAAAATAAATCCAATCTATCCTGGCAGACCCCCTACATCCCTCTAACTATTTATTTAGGGAATACTATTCAATGATCCAGTTGCGTGGATTCCAAGATGAATCCTTCATGCTTCCAAGAATTCTCATAGATTGAGTTGTTTCCTTCGAGGTAACCAGGGAGCTGGTGTTTCTTGATGTAGAGTTTTGCTTTGATCGGAATAAGAAAGCATTATTCAATCTCCTTTGATTAAGGGATGGATTACCATTATAAAACACAAAGCGTAACATCTTCTCACATAGAAGATTTCTTCCTATGGATTTGCCTTCATCCAATACACATGGAGATATGACCTAAATGGTTTTTTGGTCGACATCTTGTCCTAAAATAGAGTCTGAGACTCTTTCCACCATAAACACAATTTTTTTAAAGATAGGAGGTCTCCCAAGGAAGACACTCCTGAAAATTATGTCAAGCTGAAGGATATCCCAATCCCATTATGGGAGTCTTTTCATCTAGTGATATACAAATATGACCTCATCATTACCATGATTATAGGTTTTAGGGTGACATTACGATAGAAGGACTGGAGCATGGAAAACATTGTTCTTATTAGAAATATAGGAAATAAATTGGGAAAAAGACCCTCAATTTTTATGTCATACCCATTGACGAGTAGTGGGAAGAGTACTAGGATGTCAAGCAAAAATATGATACTGAGATAATAAGGGAGCGTTAGATATCCCTAAGGAACATCTCACATGATATACATTGGATTCCTCGGCCGATTTAGAGAAAACATGCCCCCATGTCCCCCTCATTCTAATCCTTAACAAGATCTTGCAGGCTACACACCCATGGTTCAAAAAATTCCAGACCCTCAAGGTGAGGATTCGGTGGCTCAACCAATACTAGGACCGGTTCACGGTCTCACTTCAGCCCAACCAATAGTATAGACCTCCGCAAGTGTTGTTGGAGTACCAACCCTCACATCCCTCCAAGAAAGAGGCTAAAATTGATAGTTATTTCTTCTTCCTCCACCCCTTCACCTCCTCTCATTCATCCATCTCCTCCACCTTTCACTTCTCCATCCGGGGTGTTCCCACTCTGAGAACTCCAACATAGAATCTTCTCCCTCTAGGCTCTTCTCTTCTTCCACCACCATTCCCACATTCTATCCCCGAGTTATGAAGGACCCTTCTTCAAATATTGTGACTTCCTAACTCCCACAAATAGTTACAATCCCTTACATACTATCACAAGGATTCCCATTTACACGTGGGATAGTCTCTTCCTCCTCTAATTTTTGAATAAACTGAGACAACAAAGTGGCCCAAGATAGAAGGAAGGAGAGGAAGAAGAAAAAAGAGATGATGTCGGGAGTAATGAGGAAAATGCAATCATTATATTACCATTAGCAGAGCTCCTGACCATTTCCCAGATGATCCCCAATGTCCAAAATCCTATGGATAAAATGGAGTTGGATGATTACTCCATCAATGGTGTTGTGGAGGACCTAACTCGATTACGACCTCACGGATAATTTTGAGTTGATGAGTAAAACAATCGTCATGATTACCATAGATTATCTCAAACTTAAAAATGAGCTAAGGAAAGTGGAGGCTATCCTCCTATAGACAAAAAGCATCGTGGTCCACCTTAATGCTGAAATCAAGGGAAAGAGTAAATAAATAGAGAATCTCTACAAGGATTTAAAAGAGGCAAAGCATAGAAGAAAGCTCTTATAGCTTCTCAATTAAGAACCATGACATTAGAAGAAAAAACTTGTTACATCCAAGGTTGCATCAATTTTTCTTGATCAGGAGAAGAAGCTCCTTTAATGGGAAGTTGATTCCAAGAGGGAAGAGGTCACTTCGCTCCAAGCGAAGCTACGTACCTCAGAAGTGAAGAAGGGAAGATTGCAAAAACATGCAAGGAATCAAAGGATGCGGTCAAATATTTAAACTAGAAGATCACTCAATATCCCCATAAAGGGGTAATCATCACATTGGTGTAGGGATTAAATAGCTCATGTTGTAAGATAATTTCCACTAAGGAAACAAATCTTGGGCTCGCACTCGATTCATATCCGATGCGCAAAACTAGTGCACCAATGTAGAGTGTTTGGCCTCAACCATCAACAACACCATATCGCTGCCAAGGTCCCTGAATCATAGATGTTGGTTCAAAAATTTATTAATCTTTGAATTCCACCCTGTAAGGGGTTGAAATTATGGATATGAAAATGGTCATGGCAAAGATCAATGAGATTATGAGTTGTAATAAGGAAGCTATCATGCGCTAGAATCTCTTGACTCAACTCTAGTTAGGGATAAAAGAGAGGAAGCAACGCATCGAAGAGGTAGTGCAATTATTATTTACCTTACCCTTTCCCAATGAATCTGCCATCTTATCAAAGGACCAGATTCAATAGCTACTTATAGCTAAGTAACAAGATAAGATTGTATTTCAGTCTTTAAAATATGATTCTAGTGTTGTTGAAGTGGAGGCCATTCTAAACCTGATTGTGAAACTAGAGTTCTGTTTGCACACAATGGTGCAGGATCTCCAAACATTCTCTCACAAGGATATTATTGAGCTAGATAGAGCCTTTTAGGCTCTACAACAAAGGACTTACCTAACAGAGGCCGAATGGGTTGGGTAGGCTGCTATGAAGAAACTCGAGTGACATCTCTTTCACCACATTTTGAAATTTTGAAGTTTTACGGAAGGATTTCCAGATTCTTCCATGGATAGCATAGAGTCCCTTGGTGAGTCACCATAACTATAGAATTATTTCTACATTATTTTGGGGATCTTCTATTAATGTTACCTTTTGTCACCCCAACCCCTTTTCCTTTCAGAGTTCTTTTGTATTTTGTTTCACTATTTTTTCCTAAGTATGAACTAAATGCGAAGGGTATCCACATGTCCCTTCAACACATTTTGGAGAAGGCACAAATCATCTATAGTCTCATATTAGTGAGGATCCTCCACATGGCTAAAGCGTGGATAAGAAACCTCAAGTGGGTTGAAAAGTAAAAGATAAACCGAGAAGGGGTGCACATGAGCTTCCATGTGTCATCCAGTGCAGTTTGAGAGGAGAGAGAAATGGAAAATCCCCAAAAAAGTGTTAACCCTCCATGTGTCAAGTAAAAAATCCACCACCATCGATAGTAAAAATTAAATAAGGGGCTCGAGGATCAGTGGATTGAATGCAATCTCAGGTCCCAAAACATGTAGTTGAGATATTCTCTAAGGTTCAAAGATCTCATAGGTAAGAACTAAATGTGGGTGGTGGAAATATTAATGGAGGTATGTTGAGGCAAGAGCCATGGGGTCTATATGAGAGTGTTCTTGTTCTAGTAGAATAAGGGGGATATAGAAGGAAGTTCCAGAGCTTCATAAGAGATTTTAGGTTCAGTCTATTGTCTTAACTAGCCTTAGAAAGGATCTATTGTAAAAGAATAATGTACTCTGTGCCATTTTATCCTTATGTATTTTTTCCTATATTAATAAGAGTTATTGTTATGTGCACTAAACATTTACAATCTTATATGTCATTTATTTTTTCATGTTTACTTTTATTCAGTTTTAGATGAATGTTTAAATGTCTATCGTGCTACACATCCTTAGATATTTTACATAAATATATTCATTCACTCATGGTTATATTTTAGTTTCATTTTGGCCTTTGATAACTTGAGATATCTTAGGAATATTTGATTATTCTAAAATATCTTCAATTACTCTAGTAGCTATTTTAATAATATCTATGTGATTTTTAGTAAATTCTCGATGCATTGCCTTAGATAGGATTTATTTATTGTTTTATTTCTCTCTAACCCCTTATCTCAACCCAAAGCAGAGAAGAACCAACTTCTATAAAATCTAGAGGTTATCTTAGGGGCCAAGTCCCACATCTCTAATATTTCCCATGACTTTGGTGATTCATCTGCAAATATAATCATCAACACCGCTTCCCATTTTCCCCTACAAATTTGTAGCTTAGCTTAGAATTAGTGTTAGCGTTAGGTTAGATAGGTAGAGGAATTCAACCTTCTCTAGAGGTTTTTCTTAAGGAGCAAGGTCCCACACCTTGGGTAAATTTCCATGTTGCACCGAGGTGTTAAATCAGTAAATTCAACAAGGGCACAATCTCATGTGACAACGGTTACATGTTGATTTTTCTAAATTAATTAACAAACATCAGTCATGAAATATAGAATAAATATTTTCGTACTTTCAATGATGATAAAATGATGTAATAATTACATAAAACACATAAAGGGGTAGTATTTAACTACTTAAAGTGATAAATAGAAGATATGGGTGTGGAAAATGGAGGATAAATCTATTCTAAATTTATAAATTCTTTATCTATGGAGATAGAATTGAAAAAATATCATGTGTAGGACAATACAACTTAGTCTCAAATTTTTTATGGTATAAAAGACTTTTATACGGACTTAGACATGTCCATAGTGGGGTTGTACAAATTTTCTTACAATTTATTTTCCTACAAATTTGAGTGTCACTTTCTATTGTTAGGGTGCATACAACTTTAGAATAACTTGTAATGACCTACAACAAATAGAAACCATAATTATCTACAACAAATTTCATGAAAGCATTAAATAACCAAAGGGAAAATTACTTAGTGGGTGAGGTAGACTACCCTTGTTGGTCAAACCCTTTTGATACAATCCAAGTGTTGCACTAGATCCCCTTGAGTGGTAGAAAGTCTCATGTAACTATTTTAGTGTAGGTGTAAGTGTGCATGCATATATAAGCCAAACATTATTTATTCCCTAATGTATCTTGAAACAAAGGTAATAAGATAACTATAGATTATATAATGTATCTAAAATTTTAGTAGTGTGATACAATGTGCTTCATAATATTAGACTAATCCCTTTATTCCATTGAATACATTTGATAATGTTTGAAGTGAACTTATCTTGCCAAAACATGGCTCTTGAACCTTTGGATGCTTGGAAATGGAGGATGCTAGAGACTTAAACCTATTCCGAGTGAGTTAGACCTATGTGGTGGCCGATCTAACTGAATTTAAACTACTTTAGGAATATTCGGAGATCGTTGAGTTATTTGGTGTTGATATTTACAATAAGATGTTATGATAATGTCATATTATCTATGAATATAATTAACTTTCTTATATAGGATTTTATATGTTAAAAAAGTGCATTATGAATGACCTAGAGAAGAACCAAATCACATAATTTTTTCAAATTAGAAAAAGATTCATTATATGGGAGGTTCCAATATGATATAGGTTGAATAGGGTCGTACTCTAGTATAAACCTAAGATGTATGGTTCTGGACATGCAACTAGTGATAAAAAATCTAGAGTTCGTGAATGATGCTTGTAGATGGATTATTACTCGGTTGATTAATATTTCTTGGGTGAATGACGGAGAAGTGTGTAAAGATGATAAATTTAGGGAGAGAGAGATATCGACTAGAGTTAGAATGTGAGAAATTTTGTTAGAATAGGAACAAAGGTAAACTTTTCATTACCAAAGGATATTTTTCCAAATTTGAGTGTCTACAATTGGATATATTTCTTTGTTGCATTTACATGTATTATCAAATCTAAATATGAGAGCATTTATTTGCAATACATGATTGTGCATTAGTTTTAAAATTGTAGTATATATTAAAGATAAATATTCTTATTTTTAATTATGGTTAAAACATTTGGTTAACCAACTTACTAATCTTACACAATCTTCCCTAACCTCTAGAGTTTTATATTTCTAATTTTTCTAGGGTTTTATCATAGATTTCATCTTTTACTATTACATGTCAAAATTTATCTCTTGGATTTTTCCCTAGGGTTTTATCCTTACTATGTATCTTCTAGGGTATACATATATTTTATTTATTTTTAGGGTTATAATAAGCTTATACTCTAAAACTCTAGTATAAATTTGGAAATTTATCTTTTAGCAATGATTATTTTGGTTTTGCACCTAAAACATGACTTGTGTGCACATTCAATCCCAAGAGACTTATCTTTATATATTTTCCTTGACTTATTTATCTATCAACACTACTTATTTACTCATAGAACCAATGAAATTAGTCCATAACCATATAATTTCCATATGTACCAGTCTCAAAAAGTTGCAAAGTCTCATGAGTTGTATGTTTGGGAATATATGGATGATACCAAACCATCCTATGGTTTGGTCCTAGGCCAAATGGTATTATCTCTCATCACCCAATGGTTAATTTTTAATTACACACACACACACACACACACACACACACACACACACATACACACACACACATATTCATGGGTTAGTTCATATTCCACAGTCAATCTCAATATAAAATTTAAGCTACAAAAACCTATAAAAGCAAGTCTATTTCACCTATTTACCGCAACTAGAAATCATATAATACAACTCATTACAAAATCCATTCCTAAATCACACCGAGCTCTCCTAAAATCATCCAAAGATGCACCACAACCTAGGAGAAAACCATACATGGGTTTTAAGCCAACGAAATCATGTTCAAGAACCATGCTTCTAATTTGATAAACCTTCGAAGTCAATCCAAACCAAATATAAATGTACTAAGTCTTTGTCTCCCTTTGTAAAAGTATAAAAATTACAAATTAATTGTATTCATATAGATATCACATGTTATTTATAGAACTACATGTGGTTTGGGGCCTCTTTATAATAGTGTCAATGAAGGTAGTGCAAGAGAACTTCAACCTGAATACTAACATTTTACAAAGGTCTCCCACAATGGTTAGATTTTAAGGGTGTTTTGAATCACAAAAATTGTTTCAAAGATATGTGAAACCTAGGATTTTAGTGTGATGTTAACTACATAGTTTTTCAACTACATATAAAGATATAAAGTGATAGAGCATCCTTATTTGAAACCTTATAGATGAAGACCAAATTGTAACACATTGTTGGTTCTATCACTACTCCAACATCATTATTGTTTGTTTCTACTCTTATTTTGGGTACATTAAGTATAATTCTCTGTTGGCTAAATGATCTAAGGGCTATTATTTTTTTCATCCACTAATGTGTCAAGTTTATCTATAACAAGTAGTTTATCACCATTAAAAGGTATCCCTTTGAGGATCCTTCCACTAGTTTTCCTAGTCATTCTTGCACACTTCCTAGTCCTCCACCTAGTGCATCCAATGATATGTCTTTTATTTTACATAATTTCCCTCACATTTATAGCTCCACTTGCTCTCATAATCATAATTTGGTTGTATAAATTACCTTTCAAAAATATAGCTCTCCTCATTCTCTTGATTGAATTTTATTGCACACATTACCTTTCATGGCTCTAACTCTCAAGGTATTCGGATAGGCCTATGTTTCACATACTATTTATCACGGATCCTCCCCTCACATGGTCATATGTAGGTCATCTAGTGCACACCTTCCCTCATAGTTTTTCCATCATAACTTCTAGTGCCCATGGTATATCTAGGAGTACTCACTCTTTAAGACCCGCATGTAATCCTTCTTATTCACATACTCCTCATACATCTCCTTCATCCCATGGACCCTCTTTTGAAACAATTACCACCTTTAAACATCTTTCACTTGATTTAACTCCTTGCATACAATTAAGGCCTAATCCTCCATCCAATTTGCCAATTATTCCACATACTCTAGAGATTCTCATTGGGTATCTCAATGCTACCCCTGTTTTGTGTATATAGCTAAAAATTCGAAATACAAAACACTAACATAGTTTTAAAATAAAAAACATTTATATATTTTCAAAATAAAAATCATGACATGTACACTTCACTTGATTTATTATCACTTTACATCATATACTTTTTATCACTTTGGTTTAACAGATAGATAGCTAGCTTCTTTACTCTTTATACACATGCATTCAGGAGGTATTTTGAGGTTGATGTAGCACATACACAAAGTTTTACATGATGATAGTTATTGGTCAGCCCTTTGCTTAGATTTCCTATACATCTTGGGACATCTATTTTGCACCAAATCTAGGTGTCATTAATCTATTATAGTTACTTTCTTCTTCCTCATTACACTTGATTACATATATTGTGTACATGTTATAGTTTGAGATAAAAGGACTAACACATGTGACTTAGGCAACATTGGCATTTGTTTTTTCACATATCTTCACTTATATTAACTACTCTACCATATTATCATGTTTTGACACTCTTATTTTCCATACATGCTTGTGTGTGTGTGTTACTACTTTCTTGTTTCAATGATTATGGCCCATGCGCCTTGATTGTATTGTGACACCATGTGTGTCCCATCTTTGTGGCTTTATGCCTATCTTGTTTTCTCTTATTTTTAGGCCTACGAGCCTTGATTTTCTTATCATACCATTGGTGTCCCATGTTTTTAGCTTTATTAAAAATTTAAGAAATTATTTGCATACTTCTTGTATCTAAATTCACTATTTTTGTACTCATATTCACCTACATGAATTCATACTATTGTTTATTTCATCTATATTATTTCTATACATTAATTTTTTTGTGTGTCATGGTTTCAACCATGAGAAAAACCTTCCTTTTGAAGGTACATGTTCTTCAAGATGGCTACTATTATCCAAAAACCATCCCCAACCCATTTTGTTTTTTTTACTTGATAGAGGGTAAATAGTTTTCAGTGTTAAGTATGAGGGAGAAAAGGAATTAGTAATTTTTATGCAAAAATGCTTGGATTGGCTTAATTGTTCATTTTTGGAACTTAAGGAACCGTTATTTTATTCCTTTAGTTCACTACTTTACTGCCCAAACATGTTTGATTGCTAAAATTAGACCTTATAAGAACCTTTGGGACTTTTACTTCATTCCTTATTTTCTTCTCATCACCGCAAGATCATATATGTTAGAATTTATTAGTACCCACATAAGCATTATTTTATTTCATCACTTCTTCATGATATCAACTTTACTTGCATTAAAAATGGGATAAGGTATGTTGGGTTTAAATGACACTCACAAAATAGTTCAAATGTTCCTTCACTTCTCTAATCGGATAACAAGGGGAACATGGAAAAACAAAGCGATTATATCGATCTTCATGGAAACTCATGGAATAGTTCAAATGTTTTGTTTATTCCTTGCTCACCGCAATACACTAGAAAAAATATTTCAATCAGCAAAGTTGGCAAATGGTCAAATAGTTGGAACTATTTACGTGTTCTTATTATTCCCAAAACCCCACACTAAGCATAAAGTAAAGCAATCAACGAATCAGTTTTGGAGAATAACTAAGGAAACATTCAAATTTTCCTCAAGTTCCTCGAAAGTATGATTTGGATGACGAGTGGATGAAATAATGGGTAGTCAATTAGATAATTTTGGGTGATAATGCACATAGGTAATAGTGCCAGGTTCCAATCATTCATCGATCAACCAAAAATGCCGACAAGAGGGGATAGGGAAAGTAGTCACCAAAGTTGGGAATTCTCATCACTTGAGAAATAATTCCCATCTACATCTCACAAAAAGGATACAAAGGGTTAAATTGGATGTTGAAGGCCCACAAAGAACATTCATTTATTCCTCCAACTCTTTAAAACTCCACCTAGGCTAATTCTTGTGGGATTTGGAAGTGAAAGGTGCAGTTATAGTCAAATTTTGTGTCGAACCATCTCAACCACCAAAATGTAATGTTTAATGGCTCACATTCCTTTTCCTATAACTCCAATGGTATGTAAATTTAAGGAAGAAAGGATTTTCATCTTTAAAATAACAAAAATGATGGAATTAGGTCCTTTGTAGGTGGAATTGGGCCATTTATGATTGTTTTGGTCACCCCCTTTATAACTCTCCCATTATATATATGTAAGTTTTTATGCACAAAAAAAAGGGCTCTTCTATACTGTATTTGGAGCTCTTGGTTATATTTTTCAATTTCCATACCTCTATAACTATGTTTTTGTAAGTTTTGTAAACCTCTAATCTATAAATGCAAGTGAAAATACTTTAAGTGATATGTAATTGTGGTTCATTCCTTTAAATGTAATGTATTTGATGTGAATATCTTTCCCTCTTGATTTATTTTGAGTCTATTCACTTGTATCTTGTAAAAATTTGGATTTCTATTTGATTCTTGCATAAGTGGTTGCACTTGTGTCACTACAGTCATATTTGAACCATGTTTTAGCTTTAGTGCATCACCTTCTTTCATTTTGTAGCATTTTCCCCTTTCTTGATCTTGGTCCCTATAAAATTTTATTTTACACTTTTTTAGTTACATTTTGAAGTTATAAGCTAGTGTGTATTGGGATAAAATAGAAGGAACCAACCTTCTCTAGAGGTTTTTCTCAATTTTGAAGCTTCCACACTTAAATACAATCCCATGTTCAAAAAAAAATTTGTTGTTCATTCATGATCATGTAAAGGGTGGAATTTTTTTGTTAATAGTTTTAGAACATTTGTTGAGACTACATTGAAGGATTTGATATCATATCACTAGGATTGGTGTGTATCCTAGATATTTACAACCTTTGGAGGCTTCAAAACACCCCATATACTAGTTTTAGTAGTCAAGTGTCTCAATTTCATGAGAAGAGTTCAAATAAGGAAAATTAAAGGACTTGGAAATCCTTTTGAATACTTACAATTGTCACCAAGGAGAAGAAGAAGAGGAAATTAGTTCAAATATCAACATCACCTCTAAATAGAGTTCTCTCTATTCCTCCTCCTAGTAGGCCTTTCTTATCATCTTCTAGGGTTATAAGACCCATCACATTCATGAATCATCAAATAAATCATGTTTTTATCACATTGAATAGATGAAGCCCTTTAATTTTTTTCATAATATGATGACAGTCTAGTTGTATCTCTTAAGATTGATCCTTTCTTCATGAGAGAGAACTCTCTGATAACCATTGGGCACATTATGTATTTTACAAAAATCTACTCAATTTATCATATTGCACAAGAAAATGTAGAATTCATATTATTGGTTGCTTCTTTAAAGGGAAAATATCTCTAATGGTATATGATGTTAAGAGTTAACTCTATCTCTACTTGGGATGTGTTAGGATAAGCCCTTTGTAACTATTTTGAAGAAAATTCAAACCATCTATCTATGGTAGAGAATTTGACTACAAAAAGAGGGCACCACATGAACTGATGTCTTATTTTAATATCAAATTTTGAAGTACATGGGATAGAATCCCATAAATGGTAATACCTAAACCACATTATTATTTAAGAGTTCTAAACAATGACATTTTAAACATGATCCAAACTATGGGGGTAGTACTCTTCCTAATGCTTATAGAAACCATAATGATTGAAAATAGTCTTATTTAGGCTAGTAAAATTACACCTAGACCTCCAATTCCTATCTACCGAAAGGTAGGAACATCTACACCTCACCAAACACCTAAATTATCCCCTATTCTAACCCTAAATATTGAAATTCAAAGTCAATCATCTACCTCTATAAATACTTCAAATGAACTATAAGAAGTAATGAAACAATTACATAATATTGGAAATAAAGTGGTGACCATAAAGAGGCAAGTAGCCCAATAAAGTAGGCCTTACCATCCTATAAATTAATAATTTCAGCTAAATAATCCCCCTTATCATCCCTACAAAGCACCATACCAAGCAAAGCCTCAAGTTCAAGGTCAAGTGCCTCACACAAGACCATTCTAATAATGTAATCCTAATGTAGCTAGCTCATCTAAATCCTTAGTTCTAGTTCAAAACAACTTTTACATGATCATGAATGGTATTTTCCTTATAACCAATATCATAATCAATAAAATTTCCCAAATGGCATCCTAAACAGATTATTAATGGTAAAAATACATCTTTATCTCAAATTGCATCAAAAAAACATCTCCACCATAAGAGGATATGTAAGAGCCACAAAATGCTCCCTCACTTGTGAATTAGCAACTAGATGAGTTTTGTGAAATAAATAAAACTTCTCTGTAGGTGTAGTAGTTAATACTAGATCTAAAAGGAGGGATATGGAAGAGGTACAATCAAAAAAATTAGGTCCTTTTCAACCTTCTCTAAAAATTCAAGGAGGTGGAAATTTTAATTTTTCTCCTAAAGATGCCATGAAAATAAGACTTTAAGAGTGAAAGGGCAGCCCAAAGGTTTTTCCACATCAACTCAAACACAAGAAAATGTTGTTGCAAGAAAGGTATAGCAAAAGGATAGTTCTACTCCCTTGAAATAAAGTGAACAAATGAATAAGACTAATGTGAACATTTCAATTTGGGAATCCTTATCTATTCTGGACAAAGGGATCTTTTGCAAGAAACTATATCTGATCTCTCCATCACAAATGAGTCATCTAAATATCGGGACAAATGTTTTCTCATTAATGCACCTCAAAAAAGGATGATCATCTAAGAAAGAGTGTGAAACACCCTCCCTTATATTTATCCACGATTATTTGCAATCACTTGGTTCATAATTGCATGATTGACTTGGGGAAAGCAATTGGTGATGCCTAAATAGATATCAGATCGTTAGGGATCAAAAATGAATCTCTATCTAAAGATGTAGCTCAGATGAATGGAACAATAGTGGGAATTGTTGGAGTTTACATAAGTTTAATCCTCACATTTCATGCATGCCCCAACTTCTCTATTCCTCAGGATGTATTCATAATTGATCTACCTCCATTTTTCTCTATGTCTCACTAGATATTTAACTACTAATATTAGAGGTTACTTTTCAACCGACTAGTCTCATATAATTTTTAGGACCAGATATGGTACCAAAACTACTATAAGTTTGGATATTAGTACCACATATCACATAGAAACTTCTATAACAAGTCCTATCAATGAAAATTGCACAATCTTTGACCAAAAAAATTACCCTATTGTCTAATAGGAAAACACTCAAGTTGAAGGCATTCCAAATTTCTTTCTTAATGAGTAGGCAATTGATTTCCATGTTTTTTATGACTTTGAACATATTGAAGAGGATGGTTTGGGTATCTATTATTTTCATAAGGAAAATTTACATATTCCTAGTATTATGAAATAAAATAAGTAAGAAGATGGTATTTTGTATATGTTCATTGATGGATCTAGGAGTAAACAAGATTTAGTATGAGTATAGTTATTGTATCTCCCATAGGTGTGGAGTATTTATTTTCTTTCATTTTTGATATCAGTTATTATAACAACTAGTTTGAGTATGAGTCTCTAATCTATAGCCTAGAATAGGAAAGAAATAAAGATGTTAAACAATTGTAAGATTTTGGTGATAGTGAGTTAGTTGTGAATCAAGAGACAATTTCTAATATAACCAAGAATAATTTTTTTAAATCATATAAACACATGGTATGGGATCTCTTAGAATATTTCAAAGAATTCAACATCCATTCCATACCAATAAAGGAGAATGAATCAACTGTTATATTAGTAGTAGTTGGTGTTAAGCTTGATGTTGCTAAAGGCATCAAGAAATATGGATTGTAGGAGAATGTTAAAGTATTAGTGAGACATGTTATCCCAATTTATAACACTAATTGGAAATCATTTAATAGTGACTATAATATTTTTAACTTCATCCAAGAATAGGTTGAGTTATCTTTAAGAAATCAAGACAAGTTGGAACAAAAATTTGGAAATCATATTGTCCAACTAAGATAAAAAAATTCCCAAGGGATTAATTACCTTGGATTCCATTTTTAATTCAAATGATCAGCTAAGGAAAGAGAAAGAAAATTTTGGGGTTAGCACATTGGTTGTATAGAACAATATAAGATATAAGCATACATGAAAATAAAAGTGGATATCCTACCAAACGAAATATACTGAGAATAAGAGATATAAATCAACACCAAATTTAACGTGGTTCATGTGGGATACGTCCACCAAGAAATAAGCCAATATATTATCAAAATATTTAACAAGATATGTAATTGAAGATTTACAATCTTCCACACCTCTCAAATGTATAGTAATTTCTTTCACTCAAGCTTTTTCTTCTTCTCCAAGAATTCTCTCTCTCATAATAATCATCAAATTTTACAAGTTCTTCTTAAGTATTACCTATAAACCCTATTTTTATTGCTTATATTGGCATATAAAAACTTAGGGAACTTAGCCATGAAATTACAATTAATATATCTTCTTTAATTCTAAAAATAGATCTAATTCTTGAGAGTTGATTAAAAAACTCTTGCATAGGTAACTGATGTCGGTTATCCCTAACCGATGATAGTTCCTACTTGCCTAGCCAATGCCAGTCATAGGTGATCGATGCCATTCCCTCTATAATCGATGATGGTTATTGTGTTTTCTAGAAAGTTTCATATTGCATGTTAATCTGAAGTAATTGAGCTCCACAACTCAACAATCTCCCACTTGGAGATTAATTACTACACCATACTTGTATAACATCATTCTTGGATCCTTCCTTAGCTTTGTTTCTTCCTCTTCAAGTCTCAAAATCAAATACCAACAGAAGTAGAGTGTAGCTCCAACTTCTCCTTTGCTAATGGCTTTGTTAACATATCCGTAAGGTTCTCACTTGTATGAATATTTTCTAGATTCAACTACTCATCCTCCAATACCTGCCATATGAAGTGATACCTCAACTAAATGTGTTTCTTACTAAAATGAAACATTGATTTATTTTCCAAATGAATTGTCCTCTGACTGTCACTAAACAATTTACAATCATCTTGCTCCTTTCCCAACTCTTTCATGAACCTACTCATCCATATCATCTCCTTGCTAGCCTCTATAGCTACAACATACTCTACCTTTGTAGTAGATAAAGCCAAAACCTTCGTAATCTTGACATCAAGATAAATTCCATCCCACCTACTCTGAAAATATATTCATTAGTGCTCCTCCTACCATCTAAATCTCCAACCATATCTAAATAAACATAGAAACATAATGAAATATCTTAACCTCTATAGCATAACTACATGCTAGATGTCCCTCTCAAATAACCGAGTATTTATTAGACTAATTTCCAATGGTCTTTACCCGGATTGGTCATATATCTACTCACAACTCCCACTTTGCATGTGTAATTTTTAGTCTGGTACAAACCATAGCATACATGAGACTCAAAATTGTTGAATCATATGGCACTCGTGTCATGTATTTGACCTCCTCATATGACGAATACGTTGATATTTTTCAATTTTAAGTGTCCAGCCATAGGTGTACTAACAGGTTTTACATTCTACATCTTGAACCTTTCTAACATCCTGTAGATATAATCCTCTTGAGACAAATAAAATTTCTTATTCTTCCTGTCTCTGTGTATTTACATGCCAAGGATTCTTTTTATAGCTCCTAAATCCTTCATATAAAATGTGTGATCTAGCTTTCCTTAAGCTCACAAATGTCCTACATACTAGATCTTGTAATAAGCATATCATCCACATACATTAAAAAAATAATATAGCTCCCATTTTCAAGCTTCTTGAAATAAACACAATGGTTAGATTCACATCTCAAGTAACCATACTCATGCATAAAACTATCAAACCTCATGTACCATTTCCTTGGATCTTTCTTGAGCCCATATAGGATCTTTTTCAACCTACACACTAATTTCTCCTTACCTTTGACTTCATACCCAAGCGGATGCTGCATATAAATATCTTCATCCAAATCACCATGAAGGAAATCCATCTTCACATCTAGTTTCTATAACTACAAATACTCTACTACAAATAAACTCAATAAAGTATGAATAGAAGTGATCTTTACAATAGGATAAAATATTTCACCAAATTCAATAACTACTTTATGTGAAAAACCCTTTAATACAAGTCTTTCCTTGTAGCGTTTTTTCCACCCTGTTCTTCCTTAATCTGTAAACCCACTTGTTCTACAATGTCCTCTTACCTATTGGAAACTTAACCAAATCCCAATTCTAGTTTTGTTCTAAGGAGTCCATATCCTCATCCATGTCATGCTCCCATTGGATGTGGGTCTTATCTTTCATTGCTTCTTCAAAACATTTTGGTTCACCATTATCAGTCAATAATAAATAAAATAGAGAAGGTGTAAATATTTCTAGAGGTTTACTTACCCTTTGTGACCTTCTCACAAGAGTTTCGGGTATTGGAGGCTCATTATGGACCTCATGTACATTTGTATCCAAATTTGATAGTAACCAACACCAGTCACCTATAGCTGACATCAGTTCTGCTAACTGATTCTAGTTGGGATCTTCTTTAAGTGATACCGATTCTGGCGATCGATGTCGGTCAGGGGTCAACCAACACTAGTTATTGTGTAACCTTGTTGGTATTACTTTCAAATATGAGAGTTCATTTTCATTCACAAACACCTCAACCGGTTCATCCTTACGTACCAAAATTTGATGCTTGTATATTCTCTTTTCATTCCATTCAATATCGGGACCCCTAATAATTTTAGAATTTTCTAAATCCCAAAAATGAAATCTAAAATCACTAGATCCATAACCAATGAAAGTGCATCTTTTGGATTTTCCATCCAACTTCTTCCTATTTTCCTTATCAACATGCAAAAAAGCTTTCAAACCAAAAAAATTAACAAAAGAAAAATCTACCTCTTTTCGGTCTAAGTTTCCTTTGGTATTCCTCCATCTAGTAAAATTGAAGGTCCACGATTAATCAAATAAACTGTTGTATCAAATTCTTCTACCAACAACTTGAGAAAAATCCAAAATGTATCCTCATACTTCTAGCACGTTCCATGATTTTCCTATTCATTCTCTCTGTAACACCATTCTTTCGTATGTATCCCATTCACTAAAAAATAATCACTAAAATCCTTACTATAGTATTCACTACCATTTTCATATCCAAGGAACTTAGAATTTAATTCATTCTCAACAAGGGCTTTCCATCTCTTAAAAGTATCAAAAATATCATATTTACGTTTAATACAATAAACCCATACCTTTCTTGTAGCATCATCAATGAAAGTAACATAATACTGGGATCCTCCATGAGAAGCTACTTGAGCTGGTCCCCACACATCTGAGTGTACAAGCTCCAATTTATTATCCTTCTTAGTTTCCCTAACTTTGAGAAATATCACTCTCTTTTACTTTCCAAAGACATAATACTCACAAAAATCAAGATCTAAATCTTTCAAATCTTATAAATTACCCTTATCCTTTAAGATTTACATTCCCTCTTGACTCATATGGCCCAACTGATTATGCCACATACATGCATCTCAATCTGAAGTAGATAATTTAGAAAAGGAATTAGTAACACGGGTAGATAAATATAATGTTCCTAACTTCTTAACTCTTTCCACAATAAAAGCACCCTTGGTGAATTTCTAAGAGTCTCCTGTAAATGTAACCATGCAACCAGATTCACCTAGCAGAAATAAGATTTCTCCGAGGCTTAGCACATGCCTCACATCTTTCAATACCCATGTATTTCCATTCTGTAATTTTAGATAAACTTCCCTTTTCAGAATCTGCAAGGTTAATCATCACCCAAATAAACATGCTCAAAATTTCCTGGACATAATTTCTGAAATAACCCCTGTTAGGGGTTGCATGGAAAGAAGCTCTTGAATCTAAAACCCATGATTCAATTTTATTATCTAAAGAAAGAATAAGAGCATCTTGAATTACATCTATTGTAACAAAAGTTGATTTTTACCTTTATTTTGTTGTTAGTTCTCTTTATCCTTTGACCAACAATATTTCTTTGCATGTCCTTTCTTTCCACATTTCCAACAAGTAATTACCTTACCTCTAGATTTCGATTTGTTATCCCTTGACTTGGATTTCCAATTACTCTTACTCTTGGATCTCTCCTTATTCCTACCGTTTATTACTACATTCAAAGAATTCCCGGATGATTCCTCTGTACTCTTCCTATGAATTATTGAAGATTATACTAACCAAATCATCAAACTTAATAATATTATTAGCAGAGATGTTGTATTACTAAAAACCATTACCAAGTTATCCAAACTATCAAAAAAGAATATAATAATAAAAGTGATTTCAAATCATCATCAAACAATATATCAACTAATTTTAACTAATTTACAATAGATCAAAATCATTCAAATGACTAGATGCAAATACATCTTCATGTATCTTAGAACTAACTAGTTTCTTCATCAAATAAACTTTATTGAAGAACTAGGTTATTCATATAAATTAACATGAAATTTCATTAACCCCTCTTGTAGAAGTCACTTCTATAATATTGGAATCCAGAGATGCTTCTAGGCTCAATCTTATAGATCCCAAATCCTTTCTATCAAGAATCTTCCATTCTTCATCAATCATCTTCGTAGGTCTATACTTCTCATCCAATGGTAAATAAAAATATCTTTGATACAGATAATCCTCAATTTTCATCTTCCATAATTGATAATTTTGGACGTTTAACTTCTCTACCTTGTATTTATTTTCTTCTGCTATTGTTGTAGCTCCCACTCAATCAGAAAACCCTCTGTGAGTAAATTTGTCAACACACAAAACCCTAAAACAAAGCTCTGATACCTTTTGGGGTTAGCACACCGGTTGTATAGACACTATAAGATATAAGCATACATGTAAATAAAAGTGAATATTCTACAGAATAAATATACTAACAAGAGATATAAATCAACACCAGATTTAACATGGTTCACCCTGTGTGGGCTACGTCCACCAAGAAACAAGCCAATCTATTATCCAAATCTTTGACAAGATATACAATTGAATATTTACAATCTTCCACACCTCTTAGATGTACAATAATTTCTTTCACTCAAGCTTTTTCTTCTTCTCCAAGAATTCTCTCTCTCTCACAATAATTATAAAATTTTACAAGTTCTTAATTATTACCTCTAAACCCTATTTTTCATGCTTATATAGGCGTATACAAACTTAGGGAACTTAGCCATGTAATTACAATTAATAGATCTTATTTAATGCTAAAGATAGATATAATTCATGAGAGTTAATTAAAACACTCTTGCACAGGCAACTCGATGTCGATTAGCCCTAATCGATGACAATTCTTACTTGCCTAACCAATGTTAGTCATAGGTGGTGATGCCGATCCCTCCATAACCGATGATGATTAGTGTGTTTTCCATAAATTTTCATATTTCCTATTAATCTGAAGTAATTGAGCTCCACAACTCAACAAAAACATGATGGTTAAGGTTGAATATGTGAACCAATTTTAGTTGTAAAATACAAGTTGCTCAAGATGGCAAAGTATGTACTCTACAAGAGAAACATGTAATGTAGAGCTTTGTAAAAAAATATTTATGTTTTTGCATGGAATTATGATAAAATTTGTGGTCTTGATCCTAATTTTTCACAACATACCATTGAGCTATATGTGATGGCCAAGCCTATTAGGTTAAAAATAGACTTTTCCACCAAAGAATTTATCCTCTACTAAAGAAAGATTTGAACAAGTTAATAGAAGAAAACAATATATTTCCTATTAAACACTAATCTTGGAGTACCAACCTAGTTCGGTAAAGAAAATAAATGGGGAAATCATATTTTGCATTAATTTCAGGGACTTAAATAATCCTTACTTGAAAGATAATTACCCATTACCTTCTATGGAGTAGATTTTACAAATGGTAGTAGGTTCAAATATTTTTTCCTATTAAATGGATACTCGAGGTATAGTTAGATTATGGTGAAGGAAGAAGCTTAGTTCAAAAATTCTTTAGCACTAAGTGGGAACTTATGTCATTTGGTTTTTCTAACTCATAATAAATCATACAAAGAGCTATAGTTATGGAATTCAAAGGGATCATTAATAAAAAAACTCTTGTCTACCTTGATGATATCACAATGTTCTCCAAGGATGCAAATGATCATCTAATCCATCTCAAGAAGTTATTTGAAAGATGTAGACATTTTTTGGTTTCTATACATCCAAATAAATGTATCTTCCTAGCACATAAAGGTAATCTACTTGGCCACATTATCTCTAAGGAGGGATTATAAATTAATATATAAAGGGTAAATGTCATCCTTGCATTTTCATTACCAAGTCATAAAAAGGCATTACAAAGATTCTTGGGAAGAATAAATTTTTTTAGGTGTTTCATTCAAAAAATTTCCAATCTTGTTAAGCCATTGATATTTATGCTAAATAAAATAATTCCTTTCAAGTGTATTTTTTAAGGAAAGGGCATTTTTGAAGCCATTAAATAAGAAATAACACAAGCCCCTACCCTTATCAATACTGATTTCTCAAAGGAATTCAACTTATATGATTTCATAGGTATGTATATAACATTTTTCATGATATTATAGTTGAATGAATAAGATTTGGAACAACCTATTAATTTTTAAGCCAAAGTATAGAGGATTATGAGGTAAGGTATTCATTTGTTGAGAAGCATGCCTTGGATTTCATAAGGATTTTGAAGAAATTTAGACATTTGGTATCCAACAACAAGATCCACCTAATGGTGTCACATTCTAGTGTGAAATATTTCCTTTTAAACAAGTATTTAAATGAGAAAAGGGCTGGTTAGATAACCAAAGTGATGGAATATGATGTTGATGTCAAAATAACCAAGTCAGTAAGGGGAAAAGGTTTGTGTGAGTAGCTAGTTTCATATTTGTAGACTGAAAGGAGGTTGTACCAATGTTCTAACATGATCAACAACTAGTTTATGTTTCACTCATTCCTTGTTGGAACCTTGAGATAACACACTTTCTCTAAACAATCCAATGTCCTCCAAGTTTTAGTAAGGACAAAATAAGGTATTTTAGGCTTCAATCCATTCATTATGTTCTTATTTATGGTATTTTTTAAATAAAGGATATAAATGGTGTTCTCTTGAGATGTATCAAGTAAAATGAAATTGAGAATTTTTTTCATGAGTTTGATAGTGAAGGAGAAAGAGGAAATTTTTCTCCAAGAAAAATAACTCTTAAGATCATGAAATGTGGTTAATATTATCCCAATCACTTTAAATATTATCATGCATGGGTTAAGAATGTAAAAAATGTTCCTTCTTCATAGGAAAAGATAGATTAGCAGTTATATCCCTTCACCCCATTTCAGTGGATCAGTCATTCATGCAATGGGGGTTGGATTTCATTGGAGTGATCAATCCACATTATATTTTGGGGCATAAGTGGATTTTGATAGCCATATATTACTTCACCAAATGGATAGAGACAATTGATTTAAGGAAATAAAATGAGCTCAAGCATCCTAGACTTCTATGAAGGTATTGTGACCAGGTTTAGTGTTCCTTCCACAATAATATTTGATAATTCTTTGGCATTCCTTGACACTAAAAATCTTATTGGAATTTTAATAATGGAATATTATTTAGTACATCCTTGAACTATTACCCCCAAGGTAATGGGTAGGTTGAGTCAAAAAATAAGAATCTTTTAAGGATCATGAGAAGGACCTTGGAGGAAAATCAAATAGCAAGGCACAAGAAGATGAAATCATCCTTATGGGTTGATAGGATCATGCCCAAAAGGTTAACCATCATCTCACCCTACAAGTTGGTTTATAGTAAGGAATCTTGGTTGCGAGTCAAATATGAGAACTCGTGGAGCTAGAAGAGTTAAGAGATCAAGCAAAGGAGAAGGATCAAACTTATATTAAGAAGTTTTTGACAAGAAAGAAGTGGCTAGGGTTTAAAAAATAAGATGCTTTCCTAAAATGGTACCAAGATAGGGACAAACTAGGTAGACACTCAAATTTTTCTATAATTTGGAGTTTCCCTTATGTTATTTCCATCTATAAATCAAACAATTATTTCCAAGTATCAAAATTAGATGGAGAAGAACTCATGATCTCGGTTAATGGGATCTATCTACAAAATTTATTTTTAAGTAAAGGTTTTACCTTCTACATATTATATTACTTTGAATTTCCTCCAATTTATCTTCAACACATTGTCTTACTCGTAGTGTAGTTTTCATTTCCATAAGTGCTTATCACATTGTTCTTGTTGATCTCAAGTGGAATTTTTAGTTTTAGATTTTTGAGGAGGTTAAAACAATATGTAGTTTTGAAATCAAATGTAAGTTTGTACTTGACTTCAAAATTTATACAATCTAGTCGAGTTCTCTATACTCCTTAGTAAAATTTAGATTTTTGGGAGCATTTACAAGTGATATTCATGAATTTGGTTATTACCGAGATCACATCAATCCCGAATGGCTAGCTTATGAAATTGGTGCATTCGGGTGTGACTGGGTAACATGGAGTTGTCCTAAAGTGTGGGACCGTGTGAATGAGATAGATCTCTAGATAATGAAAACTTCCTCTTCCTAATACTAATGCTACACTACTCCTAATACAATAAAAATATCTAACTAAACCTATACTAACATTTCTAAGGAGACAGAGAGAGAGAGAGATTGCATGAAATAAAACTTATACAAGAAGTGGCAATGCACCAAGAAAAGGGGGGTTGCTAGATAATTCCCAACCTAAAAATGGAGTAGGATGACCATGGAAAGGATATACTAAGTGTCGTATACCACAAATTAAACATTACACCATTCCAAATTAAGCACAACTCCTAAAACTTGCAATAGAAAGCAGAGACGATTTTGCACAATTTACCCACAAACATGAGAGAGGAAAAGGAGAACAAAAATATCATGTAAGGATAGATGATTAATCATAAAACATAATATTAATTAATCTAAGAACACGTAAAGTGCATCATTACAGTAGGAAGAGGAAGATGTTGCTATTACAAATTTCAAAAGAAAGGCTTGTAAGCCTCTAAATTCATAATATATTAGCTTGGAAGAAGAGGGGAAAGCATGGAAAATTATATAAATCCGTACAATTTTGCGGTCCCTTTACATTTTTAGAAAGTTTAAGTTTTGGAGAGAAAGAGGGAGAATTCCTAAATTCTAGGCATATCTATATGAGATAGGTGAGACCATGCCTTTTCCCATGCTTTCTTGCGATACTCCATGCCTGATTGCATCATCAATTACACCCAAGAAAATCTCCCCAACATGCCTCATTTCATTAATTCAAATTTTAGTTTTTATCCATTT
The DNA here is from genome assembly GCA_018340775.1 of Taxus wallichiana var. yunnanensis. Lineage (NCBI taxonomy): Eukaryota > Viridiplantae > Streptophyta > Pinopsida > Cupressales > Taxaceae > Taxus > Taxus wallichiana. Next base: position 316,087,768 of record CM031242.1, read on the forward strand.
AACTAAATATAATATTTTAAAGTTCTTGAGGTATTGTTTGGTCCATAGGTGGGACCCACGGGTTAAAAATTATATGTGGGGAGTTTGAGGTTGCCTAGCTGGTAGCTTGCCAACCAACTCACCTGTAAGTCGGTCAAGTCAGTCCTAGCTATGACCACGGACTGAGCTATACCTTGCAACAATGTACTTAGTATTGAGCTCACTTACATTTTTACTTGATTGTGTCTTGGTCTCACAAGATTTTACATCACCATACACTTTTTTAATTGAGTTTCTCTCCCAAGACATCACACTAGCTTGCTTGACCCCACCATTCAAAGTTTCTAAATAACTCGATCTCCTCCATCAAGCTATGAACCTCTTCCTATGGCTTGGCCCCTCCGGCTCCCATTGAGACTTGGAAATGTGGTGAGATTGAGCTCTTCCATGTGAATCCCCGATGATCTCTTAAGTTTCCTATCTATATATCCCACAAGTGTTGACTTACCAAGCTAAGAAAATGACTCTCAACCAAGTCTTCACGGCTTAACGATTCTCATTCCTATGTATAACCCCTTGTCATGTATGGTCCATCTTACCGAGTTATTTAGAGACTTGGCCCATCTAACACTCCTACCCACTTGGCGAGTTACTTGGTGAGCTATTTTTTGCTCAATGCCATTTGGACCCTTCAAAATGGATTTTCCCTAAATTTGAATTCCTTGGACCTTCTCTTGAAACCAGAGGGTAACAAAAACACAATAAGACCCATTAAAAATGATTTTTGAATTTGATCATTTCCTTCTGTGTTGGATAAATGTGGGCCCACCGGAGGTAATTTTATCATTTTGAGAAAACCTTGAGCCTCCAAAACCCGGAAAAGGGGAGAATAATCCAAGATAATCTTGAACCTTCTTGTAACACTTTGTAAATGCTCCCTAAACACAAGATTTATTTGAAATTCCCTGAAATGGTTCATGCGAGACTTTGCTAGTCCTAGGGTACAATTTACTCCCATTTTCCATTTTTTCCGAGGGGGAAAAGAGGATAATAATTTTGGTGATTCACGGGGACATATACTTACTAGATGTGTTAGACTAGTATCTTGAAGCCTCTAATGGGCATGGAGTCATTATTGGTAGTGATCTGGAAACTAATCCAAACGTTTGAATTTTTTTCCCGTAAGCCGCTTAAATGTTGTTGAACCTGAGATTTCCACCACTTACAGTTTTGAATCTCCATAATGACATCTTACATGAGTGAAAATTTATTTTATTTTGAACTCCATTTCTCCTTCTCTATAATCTTGATCAACGGGTTTGAAAATATACTTTTGAACCTACCCTAAAACTTGATTTTCCAAGTATGAAGCACACTAAAAACAATGATCATTTTTCATACCTAACATATTGCATAGATTTGAGTAAAACATTTTACGAGTTGAGACATCATGGAATCTGTATTAAATCCTAGTTTTTATTTCTTCTAAATACTCCACATCGACACACTGTGCAAGAGAAACGATGAAACTAAACAAAAACTATGTAAAAAACTAAAAATCATACATGCTTCAAGTGAAACATGACGAGTGTGCACACACACTTGATCAGCTAGAAACAAATCTACTCCTACCCTACTCTAACTAGAGGCACAGGTGATCTAAATGAACCCTATAACTAGTTGTGTAAAATAGCTTACTTTCCTCACAATGGGCATCCATGTAGATGATTTGATAATGGACATGGCTTATACTGAGAGTGAAAAACTAAAACAAGACCAATTCTCCACCTGGTTCACCAAGGCATCAAATAGGAAGAGACTACATGCCTCTTTTAGTTACTCTATGTTTGTTTTATAGAGGTATTATAGTTGATCCTTGGGAGTGTGAAACTCACCCTCACATTCTGAAGTGAATGTGATTGGTTGGGGCTTCTCCTTTGGCTCCATTGAAGCTAAATTTGTAATTGGGAAAGGTCTAGCCTTCTATATTTTCCCATTTCTCCAAACTCTAACTTCAATAATGAAGTCCCCATGAAAACCTTCCCTAAATGTGGGGCTATCTATGAGCTTATTTTTTCTTTGTTTCTCATCTACAGACAATTGATGTTCCCCTTGGATGAATGGTATGAAATCAGTGCCTGCTTCATTCACTTTTCATTCTTCCTTGGTCACAAGAAGTTCTTCCACAACATACAACTCTTTATAATTTATTGGAGACTCTAATGAAGTGATTGGAAAATCACAACAAGTGTTTTAGGTTTGTTTCTCATGTAGGAGTTCCTCTTCTTCGGTGAAGACAAAATTGACCTTCATTTTTAATCTTCTCATCAAACATGAAACTTTCAAGGTAAAAATCTTACATCCATTGCTCTTAAAGACTATTAGGGGTAGAAATATTTTTAAGGATATTATCCTCCATCATAGGTTCATTAACTAAATTAGGTTCCACAATTTATATCAATAAAATCTCAATGATTTCATCTCCATTCAAGGATTTGGTATTTGACTCATCTTCTCCCGTGTGTTCTTCCTCTTCTTCTTCTAATGAGAGAAATGGAAGAGTTGATTCCTCCAATCCTAATTCAAGAGGGTTGTTTGAAACTACAAGTTGTTATTGAGTGCTTCCCTTCATGACATGAGGCATCCTTTGTTAGAAGAGAGATTATGGAATATAAAATTTATCAAGATCCATGAGTTCTTGTCTATCGAACAATCCTCAAAATTTGTAAAACAGTTAGACTCTTCATTATCTGATTGTACCAAGGGTTCCAATTTTATCATGGTGTCTTTTGGATTGATATTTTGTTCACCCTTATATTCTTCATCTTCAAACATGAAATTAGAAAGATCAAATTCATCTAAGAAATTAGGTTTTTAAAATAATGAAGAAGGGGAAGGATTTGTAACCTCTTGTATGGCATGTTTTGGATTTAAAACCTCTGAATCTATTTTTTTCCTCCATGACAAAAGTATCTTTGTGACTGGTTACAACACTTGAATATTACCTTAGTGGACTATTAAAACCGTGAAGAAGTGCTGCAAATTCTTGGCATGCAAGACATTGAGGGTCACTACACTCACTTGAAACAACTTGCACACTTGATATATTTTCTTACCTTTCATGCTCATACACATTTTATTGTTGACTTGGAGCCAAATCTTTCTCTTCTACAACGGACTTTGCAATCTACGATGGTTCAAAGTAGTATTCATGAACACAAGTACTAATATGCACATTACCTTTCCAACAAATAGAGGCTATCGGTATTATTTCCTTGTACTTTTTCTTGTTCAAATTTAGTCTCTACCACCTACTTTTGAACTTCAATTCTAGTTTTAGGATTTATCATGAGTGGAATTTTCTTTATGTTGAGTCCTGCAGCCCACTCCTTCAAATTTTTTTCAAGATCCTCCTAACTAATATCCTCATCGTATCCTCCTCTTTGCTAGTTTTTGACTTTTTCCTCCCATAATGGATTCGAGAATGCAAGAGGAGAGGTGAGGTAGGATTCAAATGTTTTGTTCATGGTTAGAGGGGAAGGAACCTTGGAAGAGAAAAGGGCAGAAAAATAAAAGTGAGATGGAAGAACGGGAGATGGACAAGTGAATTCCACCATGGGATAATAGCTAGAAGTTTAGGAATATGGGGTTCAAGTTGAGATTGCATGGATGGAAGCAAGGGAAAATGGCTGTGAGTTTCTAATGTAGGGATTTCCCATTGACAAGATTGACTAGCATTATATTCATAAGCTTCCCTCTTCTTAATCCATTTTCCAATTTCAAGCAGTGTTGTAGTTATCCAATGGAGCTTTTGCTGAGGATTAAAATCACCTAGTATAGAATCATTCCAGGGGTATGGAATTCTGAAACCAATATGGGTTTCCTTTGTCATTTCCTTAATCCTTATTTATACCATGGTATACTCTAGATCTTGAACCTTTCTCTGCAAGTAGTCTTCTTTAGGTGTAGGATAGCCTCAAAATCTGCATATCCTTGTTCTTCAACAACTCCAAAGTTTGGTGGATGACCAAACTAATTTGCATCTTGTTCATGTGAATATGCATACTAAAACTATTTTTAATTATAAAATTGATCTAGGAGTGAATTAAAATATCCTAAAGATGGATAGTATTGTTGTTGTTGCAAGTGGGAATTCAACAGTGGGAACAAAGTCATAATTACAAAATTTCATGAATAGGAGAAAATGGAAAGAGGTGGAAAGAAGAATGGAAGAAAAATGGATCGAAATGGGTGGAGAGGGAAATTTTGTAACTTAGAGAATGGGTTACTTGGACCAATGGAGTCACTAGTTATACTTAGGTATGCCTCCTAAGGCTATAATTTTATAAGATCACAACTACTTAATGAGATAAAGTGAATAAAAATACACACACCTATAAAAATCTGACTTTTGGTCTCACCAAGCATGTAAAATTTGTTATCACTAAATCACGACAACCCCTGAATGGTTATCTTGTAAAATTGGTGCATTCAGTGTGATTGGGTAACATGGATATATCCTAAAGTATGGGACCTTGTAAATGGGATATCTCTCTAGATAAGGCCAACTTCCTCTTCCTAATATTAATACTACACTACTCGTAATGCAAGAAAAATAGCTAACTAAACCTCTACTAACATTTCCAAGGAGACAAAGAGAGAGAGATTGCATGAAATAAAACATATACTAGAAGTGGTAATGCACCAAGAAAAGGGGGTTGCTAAGAAAATACCAACTTGAAAATGGAGTAGGATGACCATGGAAAGGATAGAATAAGTATCATAGATCACAAATGCAAAGATTACATAATTCCAAATTAAGCACAACTCCTCCCAAAACATGCAATGGAAACAGAGGGTTGCACGGTGTACCTAAAAACATGAGAGAGTAAAAGGAGAGAAATAAAAATCATCCAAGGATAGCTGATTTATCACAAAACATAATTTTTATCACTCCAAGCACACACACAAAGTGCATCATTACAACAGGAAGACAAAGAAGTTGTTATTACAATTTTTAGAAGGAAGGCTTGAAAGCCTCTAAATTCACAACGAATCAACTTGGAAAAAGGGGAAAATATGGAAAATTTTCTAACTCCCTACAATTTTGCATTCCCTTTAAATTTATAGAAATATGAGTTTTTAGATAAAGAGGGATAATTCCTAGATTTTAAGCATATCCATATAAGGTAGGTGAGACCATGCCTTTGCCCATACTTTCTTGCAGCACTCCATGCCTCATTACATCATCAATTGCACCTAAAAATATCCCCAACATGCCTCATTTCATTAATTCAAATTTGATTTTCTCTCCATTTAATTAAAAATAATATTTTAAATCTCTTCGAGAGGTCTTCTTTAGTCCATTGGTGGGACCGATAGGTTAAAAATGCATGTGGGGGATTTTGAGTTTGCCTTGTTGGTAGCTCGCCAACCAGCTTATATATAAGTCATTTGATTCGGTCCTACCTCTAAGCATAGACCCAAGCTATACTTTATAATAATGAATATATTCTTGAGTTCACTTCCATGTTGGCTTCATCGTGGCTCGGTCTCATGAGATTTTGTATCACCATACACTTTCTTCATTGAGTTTCATTCTCAATCCATCTAGTTGGCTTGCTTCACCCCACCATTTAAAGGTACCAAATAACTCAATCTGATCCATTGAGTTATGCACCTCTTCTTATGGCTCAGCCTCTCTTGGATCTTATTAATACTTGGTAATGTGGCGGGCTTGAGCTCTTCCATGCAAATCCTCGATGACCTCCCAAGTTATGTACCTATATATCCGTGAGTGTCAACTCACACCGAGATTATAAAATGACTTAGCTAAGTCACATTTGGCTTTGTGATCCTTGTTCTTATACACAACCCACTTGTCATGTATTTTCTAGTCCACATGATCTGTTTATGGGAATCGAACCATTTAACACTCCTACCAACTTGTTGCGTTGCTCGCCGAGATATTTTTGCTCAATGCCATTTGGGTCCTTCAAAATGGATTTTTCCTTGAATTTTTACTTTCTTGGGCCTTCTCTTAAAACTAGAAGGTAATAGAAACATGATAAGACCCCTTAAATATGATTAATCAATTTGATCATTTCCTACCTATGTTGGATAAATGTGGGCCCGTCGAAGCTAATTTTCTCATTCTAAGAAAACCTTGAGTCTCTCAAACTCGAAAAAGGTCATAATAGTCCAAGATGATTCCAAATTTTCTTACAACACCGTAAATGCTCCCCAAACACAAGATTTACCCGAAACTCCCCAAAATGCTTCATAAAGGACTTTTCTGGTCCCATGGTACAATTTACTTTGTTGTCCATTTTTTCCCAAGGGGAAAAAATGGGTAACAAATTCCAAGAAATCATCTTTCAAGAGCAAGATTATGTGGATCTAGTACTAAGGATTATAAGTTTAAAGATCAATTTTTCAAGTTTTCAAGCATTGACTCGTGCCCAATGGATAATTTAAGGCAACTAGTCTTCTATCTAGAAAAAGATATCCTTGTTAAGTCACCTAATTATTATCCAAAATCATCCCCATGTCATTTTGAGTGTTTTTAATAGACAGAGGAAAAAAAAATTAGTATTAAGTAGGAGAGAAAAAAGGAATTAGTCATTTGCATGAAAAAACTTCCTTTTTTGGCTTGATCGTCCATTTTGGAACTCAAGGAATAGTTCTTTTGTTCCTTTAGTTCACTTCTTTATCACCCAAACACATTTCATTCGGTAAAATCAGGACATAAAATCACCTTTATAAATTTTCCTTAGCTCCTTGGTTTCTCCACATCACCACATCATCGATATGTCAAATTTTATTAGAACCGTAGTCTTTAATTCCACTCAAGTTCTATGAGTGTTGGCACCTCATTCAGATTACATCTAAACTCTCACCAAAGTGCACACATATACTAGGTACCTCCTTTGTGTTTGCTTGTTAGGAATTTAGCATGCATAATTTTCACGATATTTAAATAAGTATTCATTCGTATATACTTAATCACTCCATTTACATCACTTTGGAAAAACACATAATAAGGAAAATACTTAATCCATATAAACCATGATCAACACCAATTACATTGTTACCAACCTTCGATCCATTAACAATAAGTACCCAACCATAATTATCCATTATTAAAGGAAGCCATTACATAATAGGAAAATGAATACAAAATCAATCATTATAGTATTGCACAAAACCATGCTCGCCATCATCAAACCATAGAACATCACAACATGATTTCACTATAATATGAAAAAAATCTTCTAACTAAGAACTACTACAATAATGACATACAACACATATATACAAAGGTGGGGACTTTCCCTTCACCATCCATACACTCTCCTAAATATAGATGTGCATTCGAAATAGCCTACATGCATTAAATTCCTAAAAATATACATGCGTACATCCTTTGCATGTTTTTAAAAAAATAGCTAATAATAGATTATTCCTAAATATATAACATGCTTTAATACTATTATTAGGCCCCTTAATGTGTATTTTGTATGTTCTTTTCTCACTTGGTTGATCGGCACGTGAAATATATTTTTATCCCATCCTAGGAAAATTGACTATCCTAATTTTTTTCCTAAGTGTGCGTAGTACCACGTGTTTACCCTATTTACGTGCATCCTTCTACACACTACCCCTGTTACTCTATACATGTGTTCCTGTGTATTAGATTTTACACCTTTTTAGGTACTTAGTCATTCTCTCCATTTGAACATTACCCCACACTAAGTATGTTTTCCATCCTCGAAAACACTAAAAAAATAATTCATCATGAAATAATAATGAATATATGGGAACAAAGAATAATGGTAAAAATAATGAAATAATATCCAATGCACATTGATCCCTACTCATCAATTGGCTGCAAAATTTTAGGGAAATCCTTTTTTAGGGTGCTCTCCAATTCACCCCATTCTACCAGGCCCTTTGTAGTTGTATCTAGGATCATCCCAACTACCTCCATCATATCCTTAGGGGTCATATCTTCTCCCTTCTTATTCATATCCCTTATAACTCTAGTCGGGCCTCGAGATTAATATTTTTATGTGATCTTTAAACCGACCAAAAAAAAATCTTCGACCAAAACCCTTACAGAAGTTAATTATTTTATGGAATTCACCCATTATAATAAAGTTTAATCAAATCTAATGTAAGAATTAAAACCACACTTCAAAAGGGTTTATAATTGAGTTCAAAATAATTCCTATGTCTCCGAGGTTCACAAACTAGTTGAACCAATCCATTATAACTTTCTGAATATAAGTAAATAATAAAATTTCAGTACTATAGTGGAAGTCAAAAAAACTTGTTCTAGTTGATCCTCTCAGTATCTCGATATGGTCTATGGAAAGTATAGTGCTACAACAATGCTCCCGACCACTGAATTGATTACGTAAACTCCAAATCTGGTCCTTAGGAAACTATGTTCTCACACATAGTATTCCATATTTGATACGCTAATAATACCTCAATTCCTCCACTACATGGAAAACTAACTGCTACATGGTGCTAAGTCTCCATATATCAGCAGATAATAATGATCCTCCTTCACTATTACTATAGCACAGCTCTCGGGCCTAAGTTGATTCCATAGATTCCAAATTATTCTATAGGAAAATTGATACTACACAAAGTTATGAATAATATGAGGTTTATTATTGATGATGACCTCCTTTATTTCATGACAGAAATAAGCCTCTTTGTAGAGTCAAATTGGTCTAGTGTTACCAACTATCTCAATATAGATAATGACCCTCCTCCATAACAAATGATCTAAAAAAAATGTCCAACATACTAAGGATCTAAACTTCAATGTTTCTCTAGCTATTCTTCACATCCCATGGCTCCACAACATCTTTGGGATCCAACATGAGAATAGGTGTCAATTTTCTCGTTACACCGATGGTGAGTTAACGAATAATAACTCCCGTAATTTTACAATGTGCCTATAATAATAGGACTTATTTTTTCATCACCCTGATAACAAATAATATCGGTCCTCAATATGCCTATAAAATAAATAGGACTTACTTCTCCATATTTCCTATAACAAATAATATAGGCCTTTGGTAGTGCTTATCAACCATAATAATAGGCCTCCTTTATATAATTCATATATAAATATAGGGCTTACTCTTAAATAATGCCTATAAAAATAAATATAGGACTTATATATTTCTTTCAAATATGGCCTCCATACTCCTAAGGCCTTTTCTTCTAACTCCTTTATACTCCTCTAAGCCTCATACTTTCTTGAAATGGAGGAGCTTCAATGGAGGAGGACTTTTATTGTTGGAATGATGAGAGGGTAAAGATTTTATAGCCTTGGCTCAAACTGCATATTGTGGTTAAATACTACATCTTCCAAATCATACCCCAACCAATTTGCTAGATGATTTGGTTGAGCTGGTATGAATAGTAGAGGATGGTTGTGCTTTTGACTCCCCCGCCCTCACCATCCATTTTACACCTATTGCACTAGGTTGGCTTACTGAGCCCACTATGTCAATTTTTCCACCTTGTCAGTTACCATGTCAACCTATCATGTCTGAGGCTACCACCAAAATTCCCACATGTCTCACTATGTCTAGCTCGAATGCTGCATCCACTTTGCTAAGTCTACCCCATTGTTCACTGAGCTAGAAACTTATCCCCACGCCAAGCTATATCTGTTGAGTCTTTCACTAATGTGATAAGATTATTCCACATGCATATCGTTAGGAGTTAGGTAATGCTTTATTAATCCTTTCTCCAACCTCATATGAGGTGGTTCAAGCCACATATGCACCATTTTTATTGCTTAGATATATATGCCAACTTGCCCCAATGGCTTGTTTCTTGGTTTAACCAAGCTGATAGTAGCCTCTTTGCTCTAACTTACCATCTCACCATGCATAGCTTGGCTTTTAGAGTTGGTTCAAATCACCACTCTTGGAATAATGTGGCAATGTGGTGGTAGGCCACGTGGAAGCCTCGAGGACCCACCACATTGGTAAAAAAATTGATCATAGATGAAATAATGATATTGAGTGTCGAAGACTAGAGGTCCAAACCCAAAATTGTCACCTACACTGATTAATTTTTGTTACGTCATAATGTGACTCGCTAGCTGACCCTATCTCATCTAAGAGTTGACCTAACTTTGACCAGCCACAATTTTTACGTATAGGCTCCATTTTACACATTTTTGTAGTCGATGAAAAGATATTGGAATAATATTCCATACCATTGCGATACTAAGAGGTTTAATATAGGCCTTTGGCTATGTTAGAGAAAGAGTAAAGGAGGATAATTTTTTTACTGATATCTGGAGACTTAGCACCATATAGAGGTTAGTTTATCATATAAAAAGGTGTTGAGGTCTTCTTAGGGTATCAAATCTAGAAAGCTATGTGTGAGCATGTAGTTTCCTAAGGACTAGTTCGTAGTTTATAGAATCAACTAGTCCAAAGTAAATTTCATCCTACATAGATCTATGAATGATCCAATGTTTGTTGTTGAAAATGACGTCCTTTATTGTAGGGAATAAACAAGCCTCTTTGCATAGTCAAATTAGTCCAGTGTTGTTAACTAGCTCAATATAGATAATGACCCTCCTCCGAGAAAATGATCTAGATGAACTATCTAACATATTAAGGATTTGAACTTTAGTGCTTCTTAACGTCCCTCGGCTCCATGACATCTCTGTGATCTAGCATGAGAATACGCATCAATTTTTCCTTTACACTGATGTCGAGTTAACAAATAATAACTCCCATAATTTTACAATGTGCCTATAATAATATGACTTATTTCTTTCATCATACCGATAACAAATAATATTGGTCCTTAGTATACCTATAAATATAAATAGGAATTACTTCTCCATATTTTCTATAACAAATAATAAAGGCCTTTTGTGGTTCCTATCAACCTTAATAATAAGCTTTCTTCATATAATGCCTATATAAATATAGGGCTTACTCTCAAATAATGCCTATAAAACTAAATATAGGACTTATATATATATATATTCAAATATGGCCTTCATACTCCTACGGCCTTTTATTATAACTCCTTCATACTCTTATAAGATTTGGCCTTGATTGAAATGGAGGAGCTTCATTGGAGGATGTTTGTTATTTTGGAATGAGGAGTAGGGAGCGATTTTATAGCCTTGACTCAGCCCGCATATTATGATTAAATACCACATCTTACAACTCATACCCCAACCAACTCATCGGCCGAGTTTGTTGGGCCATTCGCATAAGTATGGGGGAGGTTGTGAGGTCGATTCCCCCCCCCGCCATCTATTTTGCACCTATTGCACTAGGTTTCTTTGCCAAGCTAGTTGTGTGGAGATTCCATCTTGTTGGTTACCATGTCGACCCACCATGTCCGATTATATCACCAAAATGCCCATGTGTTCCACTCTATCTCACAGACACCCTACATTTGATTTTCCAAGTTTTTCCCATCATTCTCCAAGATGGTGCCTTATCCCCATACCAAGCTATGTATTTTTAACCATTCACTGCGGTGAGAATATTATCCTATATATGTGGGGTTAAGAGTTAGGGAAGGATTTATTAATCCTTTTTCTAACCTTATATGACATGGTTTGGGCCACATATGCACAATTTTTATCACTTTGAGATATATATGCCAACTCTCCCCAATGGTTCACTTCTTGGTTTGGTGATATGATAGTAGGTCACCACTCTAAATCTCTAGTTCAACATGTATAACTCATCCTGTTGAGTTGGTTCAACTCACCACCCTTGAAATGATGTGTCAACATGGTGGAAGGTCATGTGGTGGCCTAAGGACCCACCACATTGGTAATACTTTTTTATCATAGACTAAATGATGATATCGAGTGTTCAAGACCGGAGGTCCAAACGACTTTGTCACCTATGCCCGATTCATTTTTGCTGCATCATAATGTGACTTATCATTTGACTTTATCTCATCCAAGAGTTAAATCAACTTTGAACATCCATAATTTTCACGTACGGGCTCTATTTTCCATGTTCTTGTTGTCGAAGGAAAGCTATTGGAATGATATTCTATACCATAGAAATCTCAGGAGGTTTAGGGAACTTCCTTCCTCATAAATTTCCTCTACATCGTAGACATCCATTCGTTACGGGATGAGGGATCCCGAGTCCCTAATATTTGCCTCATATTTACCCCTTTTTTTTTAAGGTATCTCATTTCTATGAAATATCTGCTAGGAGCTCCTCTCGCCCAAGCTTTCCTTGTTTCTTAGTGGTCTATGATCATGCCAACTATTCTTATTCATGTGTAGCATATCCCTTAAGGATGGGGTTAAGGTTTTTAAAATTATCGAATGCCCATCTTGCCATCTTTAGTGTATCCTTAATTTTTGGCACATCACCTCATTCTCTACAATTTTACGTGCTTTATGACATTCTTATTCTTCTCTGTCTTAGAAACCAATTCTTCTTGTGACACTTCTTGCACACTTAGATTTTCTTGTAACATCACATGAACTAAATCTTGTAAATAGTGCAGTTTTGGGGGTACATATCCTTAGCTCTATCTTCAAACTTTGGTCATGTTGTAATGATTTCATTTGCTATATGGATAGCCATATTCAAAGTATAGTCTTGGTGCATTTTCTACCTTCTTGTATGCCTCCGTGAGTCACTAGAATTCTTGTAATTTATCCTTCTTATCTTCTAGAAATGTCTGTATGGTGGCCCCCTTGTCTAGGTTCCTTTCAAATATTTTTTCTACCATATTTTTAAGGAATTGTTGGTTTATTCATTAGTTAGTTCTGTCACCTTCACTATAATAATATCCTTTTGTGCCTTCTACAGTTTACACGTAGTAAATGCATCCTTAGAAATTTCAAATTCAGCTCATCCAATTGAGTCTACATGCTCCATGACAACATCTTCCTCATGTGTATGGTCTCACCCTTTAGTTTGATTACTTCCTAGCCATAAATCTTCTCTATCACCAAAAACTCTAGAACCACACATGAAACACTATGGAGATATCATCAATGAAACTTACTTTAGTTGTGTGCACAACCTCATCCTTTTTCTCCATCTACTAGTGTGTCATCTTGTGGGTATGTGTTTCTCATTCGAGTGTATGCACTAATCCCACCTGAAATTTCATCCCTTGTTGGCATCCTATATTGTTTTCCTTCCTCTTCACCCCCAATATGCTCTTAATGCACTTCATGTACCTCATTCATATTTGTATCATGCGTGGTATTTTCCTCCTTGTGCCCTTCTTCATGTATGCCATGGACTAGAGCTTCCCATTCTTTTGAATCCTTCTCCTAAAGGATCTCATCTACTACTAATTCTTCTTGAGTGTCACCCTTGCACACCATACTTTGTCTTCTCTTCTTCTTATTCTCTAGGATAGGCTTAGGTGGTGAGGCTTCTAGTGACTTTACAAGTTTTGAGGGTCTTGTGCCACTATCTCATTCCTCACACATTCTCTTCAACCTAACTCCCGAATTTTAGTCAAGCACAAAACTATCATATTTCTCTTCCTACTCATCATCATCCTTAGTCTTTTATTATTTTGTGTATTTTAGTGGAGTGAACTTGGAGCTTTTTTTTCATAACCATTTTTCTACCCTTTGGTTATCTTTAAATCTTGATACCATCCTTGATGTACTTTTCTTTGACCAATCTAGGCTTCGGGTAGATGTATATGTTTGTCGCCTCCTCATTTCATATTACCAAGGTCATGAAACTTATATTGATATCATCTGTTATCATGGTATTTATATAGGCTATCTTCCTTGGATGCACATAATTTTTGCACACCATGTGGTAATCACAATCTACCTTATCACCATCAAATATTAATTTTCACACGTCCGAAAATATTTTAATTGAAGCTTGAAAATACCTCTTTGTGAATGAATAAGGGATATTGCACCATGATATATTCTCATCTCTTCATATAAAACCTTCCAAGGTAGAAGTGATGGTATGCCATGGACTCGCCTTCATGTCCAAGATCACGGGAAATTCACTAGGAATGTGCCGCTCATGCTAGAATGCCTCGTGAATTCACATATACCATATAACTACCCTTAGCTTATAGGAGTTAGTGATTTTATTTCAGGTGTACTCAATGAATCTCTTAGCAATGTACTTATTCTCAACTAAGTATTTTCCACTTCTTATCCTTGGTACCATCCGGGACTCCAATATTTGCAAAGAGGATAGAGAGAAAGATTTCTCCCAAGACATCATGTCACCCACACATGTTTTCTTAATAATCTCTTCAATAATAAAGGTATTAATGTTGTACACCATTCCCTCAGCCATCTTCTTTGAAATGTGGAGCCACCTCTTTTTGACCTATGTCCACCTCTCATGGCTACTTTGCTTGGTGACCATATGCGTGGCGATCCTCAAAACTAGTTCGATCGGCTTGGAAATGTCCATCGCATGACCCCCTTGCTGATACGTAAGCTTGACTGTAGTGGCATCCACTCCTACATTTTCATCCAAATTCATTTCTATCTATGTACCTAAGCTACGCAACCATATAATCCTTCTAATCATTAGTGCAGTAACATGATATCATCACCCTGCAAAGTATAAAAATTCCTCATGAACCCTTAACATGAACGACTGATAGAGGCTCTCTGGTTTTCTAAAATAGGGAAACTCATAAACCTAAATTACTCCCATGTCCTCAAAAATCTAGTTCACTCTATCATCATAAATTGGCTTATTGTCGGTAGTCATGTGATCTATCTTTGAACCAACTCATTCTCTATCCTGGAGCTCATTTTCATTGTTGTGATTGTTATAGTCGCTCCCCTTGAATTTAATAATATGGGACTCACACATATGTTCCATGATAACTTCCTAGGATCTGCATCTCAGAAAACCATTCCTTTGGTGCTTCTTCAAATTCAACCTCTAGTTCTTGCTTATTTCCTTTTCCCTTTGTTGTCATCTTTCAATGCTCTTTTGGGTATCATTATCTCTATTTTACTTTCTGTCCTAAAACAATGCATACCTTAGGTGTTTTAAAACCTTATCCCTATCATTTCATGCCAAATACTCTTCTTTTTCACCTCCCTTGTTATCAAACACTTATCACTACTAACCAAATTTGTTCCCTCACTTGAACTTGTGCTTCTAGAAATGCTAGTTCAAAATCATTTGCAAATCCAAACCACCACTCCTTTTAGCCTCAAACTTCCACATGAAGGAGCTCCATAAATAGGCCGTGTATTTTCTTAATCTAGGTTACTCTATTTTTTCACATTTTTTCAAAAATTTGTGAAAAATCACACAACTTCACACTCAAATTATTCATAAGACAAGGTAAAGAATAACCCCTCTTTGGTGCCATTTTTATAGATTTCTAAAAATCTCCCGAATTTATTGCTCCTCATCTACCATCATACCACAACTTTAATTATGTTTTTTTATATTTTCACACTTTTTTCTATGATTTCTTCTCGTGCACTATAGTCATAACCTTCTAGCACGCTCACTACTTCTTAGGCCATAGACATCCTCATGCATGCCTCCCCGTACCGCAATACATAATCCTATGTGCCATATACCAAGTAGTTCATCATGTCACTTCCTACCTCATATTACATTGCATGGCCTTTTTCTCGCATGGTATTCCATCTATGAAATTTTTTATCATAACCATCCTTCTCATCACCTATGATATATTTCTCCTTTACTTGCGTGCATCTTTCTAACAACATCCCACATTTATAACATCATGCACTCAAGTCCATCAACTTCGCCACAAGTCCGATTACTCAAAAAATATCTTTTCATGCATATGCACCTGGTTCACCCAACACTAAAATCATGCATGGTCCTCTATGCATGAAATCAATATGTAGTAATCATCTTCATGTGTGTAAGCAAGCGTGTTACAACAAAACGAGTAAAACAAGAAAAAAAAATAGGAAAGGGAAACCTAATCTAAATGGAAATATTGTCTTATTAAAAATACTAAGAAGCTTATTTATAGTAGGGCTTTTGCCTACTCCCATTGAAGTAATCAGGTAATATGGTACCATCCATTTCCTACAACTGACATGCACTTAATTCAAGTATCTTGGTTACTACAAAAGTTCCTAGCCAATGTACCTTAAAATTTCCTACAAGGCACATAAACTTGGATTCATAGAGAAGAATTGTATTTCCAAATTCAACTGATTTTTTCTTGATGTGCCTATCGTGCCACGATTTTTGTCACATATTTTCAGTCTCTAGCTCCAATGCACAATTGTGTACCACTCATCTAATTGCATCATTTTCTCAATGTGATCCTCTATAGCCTTTTCATCTGCTAAACCACTTATGCACACAATATGTAGGGATGGTATCAAGAACTCCACTAGTAGTACTTCTTGTGTGCCAAACACAATCGTAAAGGGTGAAGCCTTATTAACCTTTTATAAGTGGTCTTGAAATCTAAAAGTAAAATAGACACTTTATCATCCCAATCCTTTCTTCTAACATCAAAAATATTTATAAGAGTCTCGTCCCAAAATCTTGTTGAAAGATTTGGTAGTACCATTAGCTTGGGGTAATAAGGGGTAGTTTTATGGTGTACCACCACAAACTCTACCAACATAATTCTGATTTTCTCATTCAAGAAAAGGGTTCCTCTATCACTAGTCAAGCTTAATGGGCATCCATACCTACTAATAATGTTTTCTCAAAGGAACCTTTATATTGTGGTTGTAGTTAAATCCTTAGTAGGTGCTACCTCTTCCCACCTTGTCAGATAATTTGTACATGAAATAATGTAGTGCACTCTAGTCATATGTGTGGGTAGTGCAATAGGTCCTAAAAAGTCAATTTCTCACTTATAAAAAGGTTATGTGCTCGAAATAGGTCTCAATGGTATCTCATTCCTACTTCCAGACTTCCCAATGTGCTAACAATGATCACATTCTTTCAAAAATTCCTTAGTGTCTTTGTAAAAAGTCTCCCACTAAAGTCCAACTATAAGTATCTTGCATGAGCTACATATGATGCATAATGTCCTCCTGCAATACCTCCATGAGCCTCCTCTATGATTTATTCAAGCTCATGTTCAAGTACACACTTGGCGTAAGACTACATCTCTACCCATTTTGTACAAGTCACCTCTAATAAACTTGTAAGACATTATGTGTATAGTAAGGTGCTTTTTCTCTAGTGACTTCATTCCATCCAAAGGCCAACATAGTGCATAAATATTCTTTTATATCCCCTAAATCTACAAGTGCATGGTTGAACCTAAAAAGCTGTGCATCAAACATTGTTTCCTCAAAACTCTACACTTCCTCACCAGGAATTGATTCTTGATAAGTGATTAGGCCCTGAATTACTCTTGCCTAGCTTGAAACCAACTGTGAAATCAAAATCTTGGAAGAAAAGTATCCTTTTATAGATGCACCCTTGTAAAACATGCTTGCAGACCAAATATTTCAATGTCATATGATCTTTATTAAAGATAAATAAATTAGCTAACAAATATTAACAAAACTTATGAAGTGCGTAGATCATAAATTGTTCCGTATGCTTGGTAGTAGTGTAATTCTACTTTGATAGTGTCAACTTCCTAGTTACAAATCATATGTGTTGATCCACATTTCTATATATAGGTTTCACCAATACTACGCTAATCGTTGTGTCGAGGCATCAATGTGTATGTGAAAGGATTTTTTCCAAGAAGGAAAATGAAAAATTGGTGGAGTATTAAACCTCTCCTTTAATGTCTCAAATGCCTATTATTGTGCATCACCCCAATGAAATTTCCCTTTTTCTTTGAGAAAATATTCCATGGGCATGGAAATATTTACATATCCCTTAATAAGTTTTCTATAATAGCTAGTATGGGAAAAAAATTCATGCACTTCACCTTGATTGGTAGGTTCTTCTAATCCCAATATTACTACTATCTTTGTCAGATCCACTAAAAACCCATATTTACAAATGATGTGCCCAAGAAAAGTGATAAAAGGTGTAGAAAAAGTACACTTATTAGTATTAATAAAAATGCTCAATTTCTGCATCTTTTAAGCATCAACTTTAAATTTTCACAAAGTGATATTTAACTAACCCATAAATAGTCAAGTCATCTAGGCACACCTACAAGAACTTTTGAATAAAATCCTAAAATATATATACAACTATGTGTGAAAATATTACAGAACATTCTTCAAACCAAAAGGCATAATAGTGTATGCAAATATTCCCCACTCAGTGGTATATTTGGTATTTTCTTGGTCTTTTGGCTCAATGCGCACCTAATGATAGTCTAAAAATTCATCTATAAAATAATATATCTTGCACCCTATGATTCCTTTAAGGATATCCTCAGTTAATGGGGTGGGAAAGTGATCTATGATGCAAGAAGAATTAAGGTCTTTGTAGTCTACATAGATCTTGAGCCTCCCATCCTTTTTGTGTTTATGACCAAAAGGATAACCCACCCGAGACTCTTCAATTGGATCAATAATTCCAAAAGTGAGAATTTTGTCTATTGTCTCTTTTACCTTCATACATAGGTTTTGGTTCATCTTGTAAGATCTCTTCCTAACATGTCGCATGCATTTTTCATCTTAATCTTCATCTCCTCCAATGAAGGGTGTAATCCTATCAACTCATGGTAACCTCATGGGAATGAATCCCGAGAAGTCACGTAAAAATTTTGTGATCATTAAGACCTCCTTCCCACACTAGTAATCACCAATGATGGGATCCTTAGGCACATCTTTGATTCTAATCTTAACCTTATTAATTTTCATATAATCATGGTAGGTGCATGATTTTTCATTCGTAGAGTCCATTACTTCATGTGTATCTTCTTTATGGTTGATCTCCAAGTTCACCACCTCCTCATCATTAATGAGGTACACCATTTTACCCTTTTCTTTCTCCTTCCAAAAATGACCCATTTTTATATCCTTTGTGTCTCAAGTATCCAAAAGTGCCTCAGAATTGGGTTCTCCTAGTAACTCAAACATAATATCTTTTTCCTTTGTGTTATCCCCCAATGTGATGTGCTTCATAATTTGCAATGCTTCATGAACTAGAAGTTTATTAGAAAAATAATAAAATTTATGGACCATACCTTTAGTCATATCTCACGACTTTTCGGTCTCTTGTTTGAGTGTAGCATGTACATACCACACACCTCCACAACCATGTGTGGTGGATAAAACTTATGCACCCATAAAGATGGTGGTAAGGCCTCCCAACCTTGTGCCCATAATCTCTCACAATTATGGACTTATACCAAAGTAATATTTTCCCTTCATAATCATAGACATATGTAGGTGCATTTCTATGAGTGAACCTTGTTGAGAAGAAAATTCTCACTTCCCACCAACCTAACAATTTTAATTTTTCTATTTCCTACCACCACTCTATTATCCGACGTAATGTATAAAAAAACATGTTTCACTTGATCACCTTCTTTCTTCTAATGTTCTTCCATGGTGTGTAATAAGGACTTAGGATTTTCCTCACCAATATATCTAGGTAATAGGATTCTTCCCATGTGTGGTATAATTATTCTATATAATCTCCCTTTCATCTCACGCATGACCATCTCACATGTGTCATGGGCCCGATTATCATAAGTGACACTTGTGGTATAAGTGATTGACTACACATCTTCCCACTGAAGCATGCACTCCTTGGATGGTTCCATAGTATGAGGGTCATGTATTGTGCACATGTAAATTCTATTCAGATATTATTCTCTCAGAGGCTCAACATATGGTGTATCTCTTTCCTCATCTAGAGGTATAATCACATGCTCATCCTTATTCTCAAAGTTGATGCATCCTTTTTAGAAATTTTGCATAACACCATGGCATCCCAAGTAGTGCTATAAAGTTTTCTTATTTATCAAGCTCCAATACCTCAAAGTCTCTAGTAAACTTTGCTCCCTAAATTGTTATGGTAGCATTTTCAATACCCCAATGGGTATAGCCCTTGTCTTTTTCTCCATATAAATCACATTTGAGGATGTTTGTAATGTTTGTCTCCCCATATGATTCTATGCATCCAGAGTTAGTACATTCACTTCAGCGCCTATATCTATCAAGATATTTCTTACCAACCACCCATCAATTACTACATCCAAAGTAATCTCTTTATCATACTCATGGCTATGTGGTGGAAATTTTACATGTATTATCTTTTGTTCATGCTCAAATCTAGCATGTAACAACTCTCACAACAATTCTCCTAACAATGGAATCAAAATATTCTATTGTGACATATTGCATACCTCCTTTACATTGTCCACATCCTTTTACGGAATCTTAGCATTCTTACATGCTATTTTTCTTGCACCTTCTCCTTCAAGCACTGTATTTCAACTTGCAATTATCTGATCACTCCCATAGCCTCTTGAAATACCTCCTTCTAGTGCACAACATTTGGATAAATAGTATGTATAATATCTTCTCTTCTTATGAGAGACTTAGATTTCAGGGTATCATGTGCATATGCTACCTTCGCACATGTAGTCACCAACACGGGCTACAAATATGGATCACACATCTTCTTTGCCATCCACTGATCAAAATTTACATCATGTACCTTGATCATCCCCACTCCTTTGTCCTTATTCTTGGCCTTACTCATATGGTCATATAGTTCTGGACACTCCTCTCACTTGTGTTATTTCCCACACCATGTGCATATTATATTATGTGGACATTCACACTGGTAATGATCAAGGGACCTATAAGTGTAACAAGTTATGCACATGAATTTTCCTCTACTTCCTCTATGATCTCAGCTTCGATATCCTCCTTAGAATACACCATTCATATTATCCCCATTATTACACTCTTGAATTTTTTATCCTTCCTTCTCCTTTGAATCGCTCACCACACTAGTCTGGTGCAATCTTGTTTCAATGGCTTCGTGGATATGGTCAATCATTATGTAGTTAGTTGTATCATAGGTATGAGCATCACAAATATTATAATATATGCATGTGTTCTTTTTAATCACGTGCTACAATAGTGGTAAATTTCATGCATCATGATTCTTATTAAAAATATCACAATAATGTAACAACATGTATACTATCCTACACAAGAAGCTATCCTTTGTGTGTCCCTAAACCTAACAATCACTACACCATATACTAATTGTATTTTCATGAGTTGAGTTGGTAGAAATATTCTCTAACTACATCATCATAGCTACTATGTGTGCTTCCATAAAAGGATTATCTCATGTGTCTACACTTCCAACTACTTCATCACGTAGAGCTACTTCCAAATCCTTGTGTGGATCAAGTACATGCCTTATGAGATAATTTCCTTTGGAATAGATTTACTAATCCCTAAAAATGATTGTGCATGTTAAATTGGAGTGATTCCATAAGATAATTTGGACAATAGGATTTTAAAATGCATGTCATACTCTCTTACAATTTCGACAAACCCTACATGATGTCCATTAGTGCATTGATGCTCTCTTGCTCAAACTCTCGAATGTGAAACTCAGCAAAAATATTGTGTGTGAAGCATCATAATTCACCACAGTCTGATGTGATTCATATTTTCTATACCAACTATGTGCATGCCCTTATAGCGTAGTGGTAAATTGAATTTCCTTCCTGTTTGAATATGTGATCCCTTTCACGTGCAATACTAACTCACATTTTTTCATGTGATCCACAGAATAATCCACACCTATATACTTTTTTAAGTGAAGAGACATCTTAAATTAGACTTTATGTGTCTCTACTAGGATGGGTTTTGAGGTGGGGTCTGATGTTGCTGGTTTTGTAGTGGTTTATGTGGTGGTGGGTCTTTCCCTAGAGTAATGCCAAACCTAAAACTAGATCCTCCTCCTATATTCCTCTCGTGCAAAGTGGTTGTCCTATTCCTCATGATCCTCCCGTGCCACCTATTGTGGTATGCAATCCATTCAACAAGATTCCTTGTGTCCTAGTTGTAGTATTGAACTAGATAACAACTATATGCATTGTCATAGTACCCACGAAGTGCTTCCATTGGTCTTCACACAAATACTCTTCCCTAATGATGCACCTATAAATATCCTTGCAATATAAATCTTGAATACCAAAGTGCATGTTATACTACCATGGGTGCATTACTAGTCTAATACACTTCCCGATTCAACAAAAAAATGACATGTACATGTATTTGCTTGATTGCCTCCATCATCTTTTCTTTTAACTACCTCTAAATCTAGAACACCAAATGCAATTGTTAGGTATCCGGGCTTAGTTAGATGCATACTCATAGTTATCACTCTCTCTTATAATGAAATATCATCTAAAGTTGATGGGGAATCTTTATTATGATTTCCCAAATTCGGGAGGACATCATGTTGTGGCTCCTCATCTTCCACGAGAGCTTCAAAAGTGCCTCAATTTTCTAATTTAGAGCTTCATTATACTTAAGCCATCTCTCTTCTCTTTTCCTATCTTATTTCAAGGATTTCGTCATCCTTCTCCACACCTGATCCTTCCCTTATGCATGGTGGGAATTTAGCTAGCCATCAGGAATATCTCCAAATCTAGTTCTACCATATAAAATTTAAATAGATAAAGGGATAATGTGCAGATAAGATGCTCTGGGCTCAAAAAAACTTAAACTCAGATTTTTATGAGCACAAATACATAGAAATATCATATTCCAACATATAATTACACAATACATCAGCCCACCAATGATCTACATCTCTAGTCCACTCCTCATCTACATCAAAGAGAGTTTGATAGTCTTCATATGTCCAAATCCTTGGTCTAGGATGCCAAGTTTTGTTTGATGCATATGTTTCCAACCACCGGTACAACTCTATTGGAAATAATCTAAAAAATTTCTCATATAGTTCACGATAGAGATTTTCCTCCACCCACTTGCATGTGTTAAAGCTAGGCCTACTATTATACCTCTACGAAAATTGGTCTTATCCATCTTCCACCTAGCTTTTAATACTTTCTGAAGATATTTGATACACCATTTTCATGTAACATCCTAACAAGAAAATTGAAAAGAGGTCATGTTATCCAAAATAAGCCCCCGCTTATTTTAGCTAACTTGTCTTCATTCTTTCCTTCCTCATGCCTCGTTAAAGTTTTACACTTTTCAAGCACTCAAATATTTCTAGGTATTAACTCATCGATAGATAATTTTCTCCCCTTTCTAAAAAGGTAAATAAGTCCTCCTAACTCCTAGTATTTTGCATGTTATGGCTCGGTGGAGTTAGGAGGGGAAATTTTCCCAAGACGGGCCCCATTGGAAAAAATTTGCACTTAGACTTTTTGGGGTCAAAGGGGAAAAGGGAAAATTTTGTCCCAAAATCCCGCAAGGAGATGAGAGGGTATCATGTGCTAGGTCGAGCAAGCGGTGGGTCATAAGGACTTTGAGTTATTTTGGTGTTTGGTCAAAGTGCATCAAAGGGTAAAATCCAAGCGAAAGCCCATCGAGCAATGAGAAAATGCCATGTGTCCTGTTAGAGGTGGAGGTTGAGATGGTGGAAGGGCTTTGGAATTTTTTCCAAAGTGGCTAGCAGCACAAAGGTAAAAAATGGATCGCATCCCCGCCAAGCAACCAGATGGTGCCACGTGTCCTAAAGTGGTGGAGGCGCGGAGTTTGTTTGGAAAATTTTCCAATTTCAAAAAAAGGGCAAAATGATCGTTTGAAACCACGGATCAACCAAGGGGTGCCATGTGGTAGTGAAGGATGGGATGGCGGAGTTTTTTGGGGAATTTTTTCCATTTCAAAAAAGGAGGGAAAAATTTTGAATTTCAGCCTGCAAACCCTAATTTTGCCGTAATTTCACTTGTTTTTCCCTAAATCTTTAGAGGGCCATATCTTTTGATCCAAAGCTTGGATTTTTGTGTTTTTATATCATTGGAAATATGTTGAAATTCTCCACACGATGGACTATTCAATTTTGTTTTTTGGTGGAGTTTGGTGGGATAAAAATGAGAAAACATCTTTGGCATGTAAAAATATAGAATTGACATTCAACTACCAAAATTAATGAAGTATGGGTCATTTTTGGATCTGCAGAGAAATGTACTTTGGCATATGGGTTTGTCCATGAAGCCCATCACTTTGTAGGTGAGATTGAAGGGATTTGATTGGTGGTTGAGCTCATAAATCAATTTTCCTACATTTTTTTCCTTTCCTTCATTTTGCTTTGCCATTAAAAGCCAGTTTTGGCTCATTTGTAAAGGGTTGGACATTTTTTCTTACATAATCCCTAGTTCCCCTTGGCACATGAATTTGAGGAGTTTCAGACCTTCCATGGAGATTGTGGCATTTTTTTGGCTCTCTCTGCCATTGTAATGCATTGTATTAAACTTGGGAATGGTAATGCATGTTTTGTGAATGATCTTCCAATCCTCTCATGTGTTTATCATTGTCTTCTGATCTTTCATTATATTCTAGCAATCTATGCATGCTTTGGTGTTACATCTCTATGATCTGTGTTTATTTTCAAGACAAAATTTCATCACTCCTTTGGTGTATCACCATTTTTACTTAGTTTTGTTTCCTTTTGCATCCTTTATCTCTGTCTCCTGGGAATTTAGAGAAGGATTTAGCATTGAACCTCTACAAAATTCATGCATACACCTAAAAAGAGGGGTAAGAACTAGATTTCTCTAGAGATTTTTCTCACCTTATAAGGTCCCACACCTTGAAGAAAACTCAATGTTGTGTAATCACACTAAATGACCCAATTCTGGACTACAAATATGAATGTCATTTAGGGGGTGTTGTATATTTGCACTAACAGTTTTGGCATGCTTAGTGGGGCCTTAGAGGTCTTCCTCTTCATTACAAAAAGTTGATGTGTAATTTTTGTAAGTTTCTTGCTTGAAACAGCCCTGATTTGCACATCGCGACTCTAAAAGATTTAATCAACTGGTTTCAGCATTCCAAGCTTGAAGATTCATGAGAAGGATCCAAAAATGTCAAGGACTAGAGAGGATGGATTGTTTAACTATCGAAATTATCCCTTAAAGAGGAGAAAGAGGAATAAGGATTCAAAGGTCTCCATCTCCACCAAACATAGCTCTATCAACTCCTCCACTGGTAGACCTTTCATCCATTCAGCAAGGGTTCTCATGCCAATCAGCATGGTACAACCCAATCCTTAAGTAAACTTTATTGGTAGCAGTCCACTTTCTCTCAATACACAAAACCTAGTTCTAATCACAACATTGAAGAACATCCCATACTTTACTGGAGAAAATCAGACCAATCATGGTGATCATGTCAAGGACATTGCTAATGTTTGTGCAATCCATGAGATTTTTGAGATGTGAATTTCTGTCAAATTATTGGCATCTTCATTCAAAGGGAAACCCTTACAATGGTTCAGGAGCCTTGAGGTAGGTTCTATCCAAAATTGGAACCAGTGAGTGCACAACCCTCCATAACCACTTTGGAGAGAAAGGGGACAACTTGTCTCTATTGGAGCAACTGACAACTATCAAAATGGCTCCCAATGAGTAGCTAACAGACTTCAATTTTAGATTTCAAAGAACATGGGATAGAATCCAATTGGCAGTGAGGTCAACAGTTCAAGGTGCTTTCTTATACTTTCTCAAGGCTTTAAATTCTTACTTTTCTATGTTGATCCAATCCATGGGAGGTGTAAATATACCTGCACTTACTACATCACCATTAGGGCCAAGAATTTTTGATTCAAGCTGGTAAACTTGCACCTAGTCCTCCTATGCCCTTATATCCATAGTTAGGAAGCCCAAGTACTAGTCAAGCACCTACTTTAGCTCCTATTCCCACTCCTAGAAACAAGAGTTCAAATGAAAATTCTACTTCATCCTCTAGTGCCTCGTATGAACTTCAATAAATTATGAAACAATTACAAAATTTGGGCAATGAGCTGGTTACACTCAAGAGGCAACAAGCTCAAAGTTTTATGCCCTCCTATCAGCCTCAAATTGAGCACGATAGATAGCCACATCAGCCTAATAGGCCACCCAACCTAGCTGAAATTCAAAATCAAGTAAGGCCTCTTGCAAATAGATCATTTCAGCCCTATAACCCCAATGTTACATCCACTTCTAAAGCCTTAGTGCCAATGCAAAATAGTATAGCTCAACAGTATGATTGGTTTTTTCCATGCAATGAACCTCACAACCAATCTATGTGCTTCAATGGTGCTTTGAACCAAGATTTGATAATGAAAACAAATGGTGTAGAGAGTGAGGGGATTCAAGAAACAAACCAACAACAAAATACAACTCCAAATGAAACTACACTTGTGAATTGGGAGGTTGAATTTTTTTGTGGTATGAATCGAACACTTTCCTAGAGTGTAGCAGCTAACACATGGTCAAAGAAGAGGAATATTAGTGAAGGGCAGTCATTATATCTAAGTGATTCATAACCTTCCATCACTCCACAAGGTGTTGGACATAAAAATGTAGTTCCAATTGTGTAAGGACAGCCCAAGCCACCTTCTAGACCAACTCAAATACCAGCTATTGTAGCCCATGTATAAGAAAAGAGTGTGCAGACTAAAGGGAAGGAAAGAGATCGTTCATCCCCATTTAACATCATTGAAAAAATGAAGAAGACCAATGTGAACATATCTATGTGGCAATCACTATCCATCCCAGGCCAAAGAGATTTACTACAAGCTGCCATGAATAATTGGTCAACCTCAAATCAACAAGCTCATATGCAAGAGAAGGTACTCACAAATGCTATTCAGCCTGAGGGAAATCTTGGAGGACAGCAAGGTAAAATTTTGAAGCCCCCTCCATTCTATGTTTCATTGATCATTGGGGATAAACTAGTACATAATTGTATGATTGATTCCAGGGAAAGTAGTTATGTGATGACCAAGAAAATAGCTGATTATCTAGGCCATCAATATGAATCCATATCCAATGGAGTGGTGAAATTATATGGGACGGCAGTAGCAATAGTTGGAGTAATTAAATATTTAAGCCTTACTTTGCATGCATGCCCCAATGTCACTATTTTGCAAAATGTGTCAGTGATAGATTTTCCATCACTCTTTACCATATGTTTGTCAAGGGATTTCACAGCTAGAATTGGAGGGTACCTATCTACTAATTGGTCATACATGTTTTTTATGACAAGGTATGGAGCTAAGGCCATAATCAGGTATGAACCTATTGCAAAATTTCACATTGATCCTCATACTTCAAGCCCAATCAATTCCAACTATTCAACATTTGATCAAGAGGATTATCCAAGCACACAAGAAACCGATAAAAAAGTTAGAAGCATTCCAAATTTGAATCTTGATGAATGAGAAAGAAAGGTACATGCTTTTGATCCCTACAAGGAAATAAAGGAATCGAACTAGGAGTATATTACATGCATGAAGAAAATCATCCTCTTCCTAGCATCACCAAGTCAGACCATAAAGATGACAATGAGGTATGACAGTTTTTATTTGATGGATCAAGAAGTAGAAAAGGTGTAGGAGGGGGAGCTATGCTTTTTTCACCACAAGGTATTAAGTATTATTCAGCTTTTAGATTTTAGTTTTCATGTTCTAACAACATTGCAGAATATGAGGCTTTAATACATGGATTACATTGGTCAAGGAAAAGAGGCATAAAAAAATTACAAGTCTTTGGTGATAGTGAGTTGATTGTTAATCAAGTTAAAGGACAACATGCTGCCAAGAATGACCTCCTCAAGAATTATGAGAATAGAGTGTGGGACCTCATTGAGGATTTTGAGAGCATTGGCATCAACTCCATTCCTAGGAAAGAGAACCAAGCTACTGATAGGCTTGTAGCAGTTAGAGCAAATTTTTATGTTGTGGAAAGTATCAAAAGAGATAAAAGCAGACAAACATCCATGGGATTGTGAAGCCATTAGTGCCAGACAATGATTCAAGTTGGAAAGTGTTTGAGAGTGACAAAAAAATCATTAATTTATTACAAGAGGAAGTTGAGTTCTCGGTCAAAAATTAGGAAAAGTTAGAACAATAGTATGGTGATCGGGTGGTATGGTTGAGAACCAACAAACTACCAAAAGTACTTGTGACTTTATAGTCTATCTTCAATCCTAATGATCAATTTAGGAAGGAGAAAGAAAACATCCCAGTCAAGGGAGAGGATTCAGAACCCATCTTAGTTGGGGAAGGAAAGTCACTTCAAATTGGTAAAGTGGCAACTGAGCAAGAAAGGTATGAGTTTATGTAACTTTTCCAAGAGTTCCTAGATGTATTTTCTTGGAGTTATGAAGACTTAAAAGGTTTTAATCCCAAGCTAGCTCAAAACACAATTGAACTAGATCCAAGTGTTAAGCCCATCAGGTAGAAAAAGAGATCAGTCAATCCTCACATTGATCCTCTGATGAAGAAGGAATTAAATAAGCTAATAGAGGAAAGTAACATATTCCCCATCAAGCATTCAAGCTGGGTTGCAAATTTGGTTCCAGTTAGAATGAAGAGTGGATAAATCAGGTTGTGTGTAGACTTTAGAGATTTGAACAGAGCATCCCTCAAGGATCACTACCCACTTCCTTCTATGGAGTAGATTTTGCAAGTTGTTACTAGCTCTGAGAGGTTTTCATTGCTAGATGGTTATTCAGGGTATAATCAGATCATGGTAAAGGAAGAGGATCAGTTCAAAATAGCCTTCACAATGAAATGGGGAACCTATGCATATAGAAAAATGCTATTTTGGCCGTCTAATGCCGAAGTTTATTTCCAAAGGGAAATGGATATGGCATTCAAGGGATTGATAAAAAAAATAGTGCTGATATACCTAGATGATATTAGAGTATTTTCTAAAAGTGCAACAAATCATCTCTTTCATTTGAGACAAGTGTTCTAAAGATGTAGAAGATTTGGGGTATCCTTGAATCCCAAAAAATTCATTCTTCTAGATCACTAAAGCAAAGATCCTAGGCCACATTGTTTCCAAAGAAGGGTTAGCAATTGATCCAAACAGGTTGAGGTAATAATAGCACTACCATTTCCAAGACATAAGAAGGCTCTTCAAAGTTTCTTAGGAAGAATCAATTTTGTTCAAAGGTTTGTTCCAAACTTTGCAGCCCTTGTCAAGCCAATAACTATGATGTTAAAGAAAAGTGTGGCATTCAAATGGAAAGCTGAAGGTAAGGAAAGTTTTGAGGAAATCAAAGAAGCTATCTTACAGGCTCCAACTCTCGTTAACCCAGATCTCTCTAAAGACTTCATCCTTTATGCATTTGGCGGTGATGATACAACTTCTACAATTTTAGTACAACAAAATGAAGAAAATGTAGAGCAGCTAATTTCCTTCTTTAGCCAAATCTTGGAGGACTATGAAGTAAGGTATTCCTTCATTGAGAAGCATGTTCTTGCAGTGATTAAGATCTTCAAGAAATTTAAGCATCTAGTTTCAAACAAGGTTCAACTATTGGTTTCTCATGTGGGAGTTAAAGACTTCCTCCTCAACAAAGATCTAAATGAAAAATGTGCAGGGTGGATTACTCGTGTCATGGAGTATGACATTGAGATCAAATTCACCAAGCTGGTCTAAGGAAAGGGATTGTGTGAGAAATTGGCCTTGAACCAATCAATTGAAACAAGCAAAGAGAAGAACGTTGTTTTGGTGCTGCAGGACAACCAAGAACAAAGAGATATTCAAGAAGAAAATGGTGGCATGTTCACTCCTTGCTGGACCCAAGACATAATGCACTTCTTAAAAATAGGCCTATGCCCTCCAGAGATGAACAAATCCAAAAGAAGACACTTCAGATTACAAGCTATTCCATATACACTTGTGATGAGTGTATTTTTCAAAAAGAATATCAATGGAGTGTTGTTGAGATGCATTGGGACAAATCAAATTGAGAAAATGTTAGAAGAGTTCCATGGTGGATTAGTTGGGGTCATTTTGCTCCAAGAGTGACAACTCTCAAGATCATGAAGGCTGGTTATTATTGGCCCAAAATGTTTAGTGATTGTTATGCATGGATCAAGAGGTGCAAGAATTGTGCATTCTTCATAGGCAAAGAGAGATTAGCAGAACTTCCATTGCACCCAATCTCAGTTGACCAGCCATTCATGCAATGGGGTTTGGAATTCATTGGATTCATTAATCCAAACTCAAGCCAAGGGCACAAATGGATTCTAACAGCAACATACTACTTCACCAAATGGACTGAGGTGGTGACACTCAAAGAGGCAAATGAATCTAGCATTCTAGACTTCTATGAGGGGATAGCAACCAGATTTGGTACACCTACCACTATAATATTAGATAATGCATTGGAATTCATAGGATCAAAGGTAACTGAATGGGTTGTTAGAAATGGGATCTATTTGAGCACTTCATCAAATTATTACCCTCAAGGTAATGGCCAAGCTAAGTCCACAAACAAGAATCTATTAAGGATCATCAGGAGGACTCTTAATTAAAATCAAAGGACTTGGTACACTAATCTCAAATCAGCCCTATGGAATGATAGGATAACTCCCAAGAGACCCATAGGTAACTCTCCATTCAGACTTGTTTATGGGAGAGAGGCAATCTTGCCTATGTCACTTGAGTTGCCAAAATTAGAACTCATGAAGCAATTGGAATTGTTAGAGTTTGAGCCTATGGAGGTTAGATATGTAGAATTGATGGAACTCCAAGAAATCAGAGAGCATGCAGCCTAAACAATGGAGAAGGACCAAGCTTTGATCAAGAGAAGATTTGATAGGAAAGCTAAGGCTAGAACTTTCCAAGTTGGAGATTTAGTGTTGAAATGGGATGTAGACCAAGAAAAGCCAGGAAGGCATTCAAAATTTGATGCCATTTGGAGTGGTCCCTACATAGTCACAAAATGCAAAAACAACAATGCCTTCCAATTGTCTACATTAGATGGTGAGGAACTGTAGATTCCAGTTAATGGAATCCATCTAAAACATTACTACTAGAAGGGAAACTTCTCACCTTGTACATATTAGCTTATTTTTCATTCCTCCAAGTGCTTATGCACATTGTTTTGTTATAGCTTATATTTAATTTTCCCTAAATGCTTTGGCACAAGTTTTACTACCCCAAGGATGCATCTTTTGCGAGGCCATGATTCTAGATCAAAGTAATGTTCTACTCTCACAATCTTAGTCTTAGAGATTTTATAATCAATTGAGAGTAACAAGTAGTTGAGTTGATGACTCCATTTCCCAATGGATTTCTTTAGGCATCTTGGCTCTCTATCCGGTAGTTAGATGACCCCTCCGAGTCACCAAAATTTTTATCCTAAATAAGCCCCCTGCATATTTTGGCTAACTTGTCTTCATTATTTCCTTCCTTGTGCCTAATTAAAATTTTTACACATTTGAGTCACTTAAATTTTTTGGATATTATTGTTATCAAATTTCCCCCCAGGGTAAATTTCGATAACATGCATCAAAGGTGGCAGAAAGGCAAATAGGTTGATTCATAAAAAGTGAAAAAATTGGCTAAGTCCTGCTAAAGGGAGCAACTGGGACATTTGGGACGTCAAGGCGCGGATCGGCCGAAAAGCCTCCAGGCGGCCCAAATTGCATTTGGGACAATCGGGCCAGAAGTACGCGAAAGGCGCGAAAAGCCGATCCGGCCGAAGGAGGAGGAAGAAATTGGCTAAGTGTTGCTCAGGACGTTTGGGACAGAAAGGCCCGAACCGGCCGAACCGGGTGAAATAAGCACAAAGGGCCCAAAAACAAAGTGGGACAAGTGGTACAAATGGGCCCGAACCGGCCAAACCGGGCGAAATTGTCCCAAGCGGTCCAAAGGAAAATGGAACAATCGGGCCAGAGGTACGCGAACCGGTCGAATCGGCTGAAATTGTCACAAAGGGTCCAAAATCAAATGGGACAGCCGGACGATGATGGACGCGAAGTACGCGGAAGACCCGGCAGGCCCGAGAACCAACCAAAAGATGCCACGTGTCTCAAGGAGAAAGGTTAAAAAGTCAAAGGGGCAAGGTTTGAAGCGCTGGCCCGAGCCAATAGGAATTGGACACGTGTCCAATAGAGCAGTAAAGTGCGGAGCTCGGGAGGAAGTTAGAGAATTTGGTTGAGTTCCCCAAAAAGGCTAAAAGTAAAGGAAGCCCCGCGCCCTGTCCTCCAACAAGATCATGCCACGTGTCATCCAAATGGCGGGAGCGCAGAAAGGGGTGGAAAAAGTCCCAAAATCATTAAAAGTCAAAATTTCAAAGGATAGCCCGCCGAAAAGACGGAGGAGAGAGAATTGCTCGTCCTATTAGAGCGTGCCACGTATCATCCAAGTGGCAGAGCGCGGGAAGAAATTCAAAATCTGTTTTCACCTGTTATGTCCCCTAAAACTTCAGATCGACATAACTTTCGATCCAGAGCTGAGATTTGTGTGTTCTTTATATCAACGGAAAGCTTGTGAGATTCTCTACACGTTTCTAGGGTCAATCTTGCATTTTGGTTCAGTTTGAAGAAAGAAAATCAGAAGACGCCTGTGGCACGAAATAATAAGCGAAGTGATGCTCAACTAACAACTTTAATGCATGCGGACGGTTCGCCGCCTCTGCAAATTACTCGCCGTTTTGCCGAGATCCACCGCTTCCATCATTATGACATGAGTTAAGTGCATTCGGAGGTGGTTGGGACAGATTTCGAATTCCTCTCTCTTTTCTCTCTCATTCTTCCTATAAATTGTAAGGAGGGGCTTCTTTCTAATGTTGGACATTCTTGTTTTGCAACCCCTCCCTTCTCTCCTGCTTGTAGGAGAATTCGTGGAGTTTTCAAACCTCCCATATAGACTGTAACACCGTTTTTGCCTTTTGGCCATTGCAATGTATTGAATCGATCCTTTGAGCAATATATATGTCTGTGATTGAATTTAAATCCTCTCATGTATTCATTGTTGTCATTCTGATCTCTCATTGCATTTCGGTTACCTGTGCATGGTGTGGTATTGCATCTATATGATCTGTGTTTATGTTGCAAAGCTTATGTTCTTCATTCCTCGGTGCATCACCTCCTTAGCTTAGGTTTATTTATATGCATTTCTCTCTCCCTGTCTCCTTGGTAGTTAGTTTATTTTTTCTTGGGTAAACCTCTGCGTTTCATTGGTGCATCTAAACAGAGGAATAGGAACCAGCCTTTCTCTGGAGAATTCTTTCTCATTTTTCAAGTCCCACACTTGGAGAAAGGATTCAATGTTATGCAATCACACTGGATATTAGTTTGATCAACCTAGAAATTTGATCAACATCCAGGGGTGCTGTGATTTTGCATCAACAGTTTTGGCACGCCGGTGGGACCTAGAGGTCTCATTTTTATTGCAGCAAAGTTGATATGCATCTGTTGCAATTTTCTTGCTTAAAAAGAGCTATTATTTGCATATTTGGTGACTCCAAAGGGAAGCATCAACTGGTTTCAGCAGTACAGGCCTAAAAGCTTATGAGAAGAATCACAAGGTCAAGAGCTGGAGAAGAGGAAGTGCTGTTTGAGTACCTGCAACTGTCTCCAAGAAGAAGGAAAAGAGGAAGAAGGATTCAAAGGTCTCCATCTCCACCAAATAGAACTCTCTCAACTCCTCCACCTGAGCGGCCTTTCTTTCAGTATACAAGGGTTTTAAGACCAATCGAATGGCGCAACCAAGTAAACCCCTATGTCAACTTCAGCAAAGCGTGACCCACTTGCTCTCAATGCACAAAATCCAATCCCAAGAAAGAGCATTGAATAACATTCCATATTTTCTTGGAGAAAATCAGACCACTCTGGTGATCATGTCAAGGACATTGCTAACATTTGTGCAATCCATGAGATTAATGAGATGCAAGTAGCTGTCAAATTGCTGGCGTCTTCATTCAAGGGAAAAGCATTGCAATGGTTTAGGAGCCTTGAAGCTGGTTCTATCACGAATTGGAATCAGTTATGCATAGTTCTCCATGAGCAGTTTGGAGAAAAGGGAGACAACTTGTCTCTTCTAGAACAATTGACAACCATCAAGAGAGCCCCCAACGAGCAGCTGACTGACTTCAATTTCAGATTTCAAAGATCTTGGGATAGAATTCTAGTGGCAGTCAGGCCAACAGCAGAAGGTGCTTTTCTGTACTACCTTAAAGCTTTAAATTCTGATATTTCTATGTTGATTCAATCTATGGGAGGCACAACTATCCCCGCTGCTTATAGTATTGCCATTAGAGCTGAAAATTGTCTGATTCAAGCCGACAAGCTAGCTCCTAGGCCTCCAATGCCATTATATCCAAGTTTAGAGAGCCCAAGTACTAGTCAAGCACCTGTCTTAGCTCCTATTCCCACTCCTAGGAATCAGAGTTCAAATGAAGCTTCCACTTCATCTCCAAGTGCCCCAAATGAGCTTCAAGAAGTCATGAAGCAGCTGCAAAATTTAGGTAATGAGCTGGTCACTCTAAAAAGACAACAAGCTCAAGGTTTTAGACCTTCGTATCAGCCTCAAGCTCAACCTAATAGGCAGCCATATCAGCCTCAAAGGCCACCTAATCCAGCTGCAAATATGAATCAAACAAGGCCTCCTGCCAATAGACCATTCCAGCCCTATAATCCAAATGCCATATCTGCCTCTAAGGCATTAGTACCAGCACAAAACAACATTGCCCAGGAGTATGAATGGTGTTTTCCATGTAATGAACCCCATAATCAATCCATGTGCTTCAATGGTGCTTTGACCCAAGCTTTAATGGTAACAACTACTGGTGTGGAGGGTGAAAGCAATCAAGAAAACAGCCAACAACAAGAAACATTCCAACAGCAATCTGCCCCAAATGACACCACATTGGTAAATTGGCAAGCAGAGGATTTCTGTGGCATGAATCAGGCAGTTTCTCAAGGTGTTGCTGCCAACACAAGGTCAAAAAGGAGAAATTTGGGTGAAGAACAGCCATTAGCCCCAGCCAATCCACAACCTTCCACAGCTCCACAAATGATTGGCAAGCAAAACCCAGTTTCAAATGCACAAGGGCAGCCAAGAACAGCCCCTAGGCCAACTCAAATGCCAGCTGTTGCTGCCCACATTCAAGGAGCAAATGTGCAAATCAAGGGACAGCAGAGAGATCCTTCATCACCATTCAGTATCATTGATCAGATGAAGAAGACAAACGTCAATATATCTATGTGGGAATCCCTATCCATCCCAGGCCAAAGAGATCTGCTGCAAGCTGCTATGAAGGATTGGCCAACTTCGAATCAACGGGTTCAGAGGCAAGACAAAGTGCTTACAAATGCTGCCCAGCCTGAAGGAAATCATGGAGCACAACAAGGTAGAATGCTGAAACCTCCCCCTTTCTATGTTTCGTTAATCATTGGAAATCAGCTGGTACATAATTGCATGATAGATTCCGGGGCAAGTAGCTCAGTAATGCCTAAACAGATAGCTGATCAGTTAGGGCTCCAGTATGAAATAACATCTAAGGGAGTAAAATTTGGATGGGACAGCAATAGCAATTGTTGGAGTGATTAGAAATTTGAGTCTTACCTTGCATGCATGTCCAAATGTTGTTGTCTTACAAGATATATCAGTCATAGACCTTCCACCACTCTTTGCCCTCTGTTTGTCAAGGGACTTTACTGCCAAGATTGGGGGATATTTGTCCGCTGATTGGTCACACATGCTGTTCAGAACGAGGTATGGAACTAAAGCTACAATTAGGTCAGAACCTATTGCAGATTTCCACATTGAGCCCTATACTCCAAGTCATATTAATACCAATTGCTCAGCATTTGATCAAGAAGATCACCTTGGCACTGATGAAGCCGACACTAAGGTTGGAAGTATCCCAGATTTGACTCTTGATGAATGGGCAAGCAAGGTGCATGCTTTTGATCCTTATCAAGAAGTAGAAGAATCTGAGCTAGGGGTCTATTGTATACACGAAGAAAGTCAACCTATTCCTAGCATCACCAAGCCAAGCCACAAGGATGACAACGAGGTATGGCAACTATTTTTGATGGATCAAGGAGTAGACAAGGCGCAGGAGGTGGAGCCGTGCTTATTTCACCTCAAGGAGTAAAGTATTATTCAGCTTTTAGATTTCAATTTGCATGCTCCAATAACACTGCTGAATATGAAGCCTTGGTGCAAGGGATGCATTGGGCAATAAAGAGAAAAATAAATAACTTGCAAGTTTTTGGGGACAGTGAGCTGATTGTAAATCAGGTCAAGGGACAGCATGCCACCAAAAATGATCTACTCAGATGCTACAAGAATAGGGTGTGGGACCTCATGGAAGATTTTGAGGGTTTCGGCATCAAGGCCATTCCTAGGAAAGAGAATCAAGCTGCTAACAGGCTTGCAGCAGTAGGGGCAGCCTTTGACATTGTAGAAAACATTCAACAAGACAAGGTACAGCCAAACATCCACGTGATTGTGAGGCCTTCAGTGCCGGATAACAATGTCAATTGGCAAGTATTTGAGAATGACCAGCAAATCATCCACTTCTTGCAGGAAGAAGCTGAGTTCTCAGCTAAGAATCAAGAGAAGTTGGAACAGCAATATGGTGACCAGTGATACAGCTGAGAACTGACAAGCTGCCCAAGGGACTTATCACTTTGGAGTCCATTTTTAACCCCAATGATCAGTTTAGAAAGGAGAAAGCAAATATTCAAAGTCAAGAGGGAGGATTCAAAGATCCATCTTGGTAGAAGAGAACAAGCCCACCGCAAATTGGAGAAGACAAGAACAGAAAGGTATGAGTTCATATAGCTATGTCAAGAATTCCCGATGTGTTTGCTTGGAGCTATGAAGACTTGAAAGGGTTCAATCCCAACTTAGCTCAAGATACAATCGAGTTGGATCCAAATACTAAGCCTATCAGGCGGGGTTCATTTTAAGAGACCTCCTAGAAATCGGAGGTGGAGAATACCTGGCGAATATCCCTAGAACCGGTTTCACGGGAAGGCGAATTTTTTGGGGGTTGTATGAAAAAATTTCGCCTGATTATCAAGCACTGCGACAGAAGGCTGCAGACGCGCGACGGGAGATTTTGCTGTCGCGCGTCAAGTAAATGCAATGTCGCGCGTCAATAGACCTTAGTGTCGCGCGTCAATAGACCTTAGTGACGCGCGTCAATAGGTCTATTGACGCGCGTCACTAAGGTCTATTGACGCGCGACACTAAGGTCTATTGACGCGCGACATTGCATTTACTTGACGCGCGACAGCAAAATCTCCCGTCGCGCGTCTGCAGCCTCCGACCTCTGCTTTCTCATCAAAAAATCTCTGTCGCGCATCAACAAACTCTTTGTCGTGCGTCTGGTATGCGTCAATATCTGTTGTACCTCCTTGTCACGCGTCAATAGGCCTTAGTGACGCGCGTCAATAGGCCTTAGTGACGCGCGTCACTAAGGCCTATTGACGCGCGACATTAAGGCCTATTGACGCGCGTCACTAAGGCCTATTGACGCGCGACATGATATTTGCTGTCGCGCGTCAATAGACCTTAGTGACGCGCGTCACTAAGGCCTATTGACGCGCGACATTAAGGCCTTAGTGACGCACGTCACTAAGGCCTATTGACGCGCGTCAACAGGCCTTAGTGACGCGCGTCAATAGGCCTTAATGTCGCGCGTCAATAGGCCTTAATGACGCGCGACAGCAAATATCATGTCGTGCGTCTGCAACCTCTGCCCTCTTCTT
Organism: Taxus wallichiana var. yunnanensis; assembly: GCA_018340775.1. Lineage (NCBI taxonomy): Eukaryota > Viridiplantae > Streptophyta > Pinopsida > Cupressales > Taxaceae > Taxus > Taxus wallichiana. Next base: position 316,125,369 of record CM031242.1, read on the forward strand.
GCTCATCGAAAAAACTCCATGTCGCTCGTCAACAAAATCTTTGTCATGCATCTACTATGCGTCAATATCTACAGTATCTCCTTGTCTGCAAACCCTCCTTGTCGCGCATCAATAACTTACCCCCTTGTCGCGCGTCTATAATATGGGATATATCATATTGTTGAAAAATGTGAAGTAGAAGTGTTCTACCTGGCGAATAATATAGGTTTATATAGGGGATATTTTTCAAGGGGTAGGCGAAGCCGACCCCTAAAAAAAATTAAAGTGTAATTTTTAGGCGAACAGGTCACTGGCCAGTGCCAAAAAATTCGCCTTTTCAAAATTTTCAAAAATGGAATATTCGCCATATTACGAATATTCGCCACTAAAATTATCCTGCTATTAGGCGTAAAGCAGAGACCAGTCAATCCACACATGGAGCCTCTCATGAGGAAGGAGTTGGACAAGCTGATTGAGTCAGCAATTATATTCCCTATCAAGCACTCAAGCTGGGTTGCGAACTTGGTTCCGGTCAGAAAGAAAAGTGGAGAAATCAGGCTATGTGTTGACTTCAGAGATTTGAATAGAGCCTCTCTCAAGGACCATTATCCACTCCCCTCCATGGAGCAAATATTGCAGGTCGTAGCTGGTTCAGAAAGGTTTTCACTACTTGATGGATACTCAGGCTTCAATCAAATTATGGTAAAGGAAGAAGACCAGTTCAAGACAACCTTCACAACCAAATGGGGCACATATGCTTACAAGAAGATGCCATTTGGACTGTCGAACGCCGGAGCAACATTCCAGCGAGCCATGGATATGGCATTCAAAGGCTTGATCAACAAGATAGTGCTGATATACCTAGATGATATCACTTTTCTTCGAAAGAATGCTACAGACCATCTCTTTCACCTCTGCAAGTGTTTCAGAGGTGTAGAAAGTTTGGAGTGTCTTTGAATCCTAAGAATTGCATCTTTCTTGCACATGAAGGGAAACTCCTTGGCCATATTGTCTCTAAGGAAGGATTAGCAATTGATCCAGAGAGGGTTGAAGCCATAAGAGCTCTACCATTGCCAAGTCACAAGAAAGCCCTTCAGAGTTTCCTGGGAAGGATAAACTTTGTTCGGAGGTTTGTCCCAAACTTTGCAGCCCTTGTCAAGCCCATCACCAAAATGTTAAGGAAAAGCATGGCTTTCAAATGGACGGCAGAAGGCAAGGAGAGTTTTGAAGCAATCAAAGAAGCCATCTCCCAGGCACCCACTCTCATCAACCCGGACTTTTCCAAGGATTTCATCCTCTATGCATTTGGAGGTGATGACACTATTTCTGCCATTCTGGTACAACAGAACAAAGATAATGAGGAGCAGCCGATTGCTTTCTTCAGCCAGAGCCTAAATGACTGCGAGGTGAGGTACTCTTTTATTGAAAAGCATGTGCTTGCAGTAATCAGAAGCTTGAAGAAATTCAAGCATTTAGTCTCAAATAACAAGGTCCAGTTATTGGTCTCACATGCTGGGGTTAAGGACTTCCTCCTCAACAAAGATTTGAATGAGAAAAGGGCAGGATGGATCACCCGTGTCATGGAGTATGACATTGAGATCAAGATCACCAAGCTGGTAAGAGGCAAAGGTTTGTGTGAGCAGCTCGCTTCCAAACAACCAGACAGCCCAGAAGATGAAGAAGACGCTGTCTTGCTATTACAAGAAGATCAAAAACAGGAAAATGATGATGTGTCCACTCCTGTTGGACTCAGAATATGATACATTTCCTACAAACGGGCATGTGCCCTCCAGAAATGAGCAAAGCGAAAAGAAGGTACTTCAGATTACAAGCAGTTCCTTATGTGCTTGTTGATAATGTTTTGTTTAAAAGGGACATCAACGGTGTTCTATTGAGATGCATCGGGACAGGTCAGATCGAGAGGATCTTACAAGAGTTCCATGACGGGAGGCAGGAGGCCATTTCACCCCACGAGTAACAGCTCTCAAAATCATGAAAGCTGGTTACTATTGGCCTACTGTATTCAATGATTGCTACTCATGGGTTAAGAAATGCAAGAAATGTGCATTCTTCACAGGGAAAGGAAGGTTAGCAGCACTTCCCCTTCGTCCAATTTCAGTAGATCATCCATTCATGCAATGGGGATTGGACTTCATTGGAGTCATCAATCCCATTGAGTCAAGGCCACAAGTGGATTCTTTACAAATGGCATGCACTATTTCACCAAGTGGACCGGCGATGAGCGCTCAAAGAGGCAAGTGAGTCTAGCATACTAGACTTTTATGAAGGGATAGTAACTAGGTTCGGTGTGCCGGCCACCATCATATCAGATAATGCATTAGCATTCATAGGTTCAAAAATTACAGAATGGGCTGTCAAGAATGGAATCTATTTGAGCACCTCTTCAAATTATTACCCGCAGGGTAATGGACAGGCAGAGTCCACAAACAAGAATTTGCTAAAAATCATCAGAAGGACTCTAGATGAAAATCAAAGAACATGGCATACAAGGCTAAAATCAGCGTTATGGGCTGACAGAATAACACCAAAGAGGTCTACAGGTAATTCTCCCTACAAGTTAGTCTATGGGAAAGAGGCGGTGTTGCCTATATCATTGGAATTGCCAGCCTTGGAGCTCATGAAGCAGCTTGAGTTATCTGAGTTCGAGCCAATGGAGGTCAGGTATGCGGAATTGATGGAATTAGAAGAAATCAGAGAACATGCAGTTCAGACGATTGAAAAGGATCAGGCCGTAGTAAAAAGATGGTTTGATAAGAGAGCTAGAGCAAGAACCTTCCAGGAAGGGGACCTGGTTCTGAAATGGGATGCAGATCGGGCAAAACCGGGGAGACATTCCAAGTTTGATGCCATCTGGAGTGGTCCCTACATGGTCACGGGATGCAAAAATAGTAATGCTTTCCAATTGTCTGCATTGGATGGAGAGGAACTTCAGATCCCGGTTAACGGAATCTATCTTAAACATTGCTACTAAGAGAAACGTTTTGCCCTTGTAAATATTAGTTTAGAGTTTTCTTAATTCCTCTAAGTGCGTATGCACATTGTCCTGTTGTAGTTAGGTTTCTATTTCCCTAAGTGCTTTGGCACAGGTTTTGCTGCTCTCAGGTTGTTTTCTACAGTTCAGAGTGTTGCTGGAGAGGAAGTTGCAGTATCAGGCTTGTTTCAGGTTAGTGCTTAACTCCATGCCCAATGGACCGCTAAAAGGCCACTGATCTTCTACCTAGCAGGCAGGTGACCCCGCTGAGTCGTCAAAACTGTTATCAAATTTCCCCCCCAGGGTAAATTTCGATAACATGCATCAAAGGTGGCAGAAAGGCAAATAGGTTGATTCAGAAAAAAGTGAAAAAATTGGCTAAGTCCTGCTAAAGGGAGCAACTGGGACATTTGGGACGTCAAGGCGCGGATCGGCCGAAAAGCCTCAGTGGCCCAAATTGCATTTGGGACAATCGGGGGCAATCGCGAAAGGCGCGAAAAGCCGATCCGACCAAAGGAGGAGGAAGAAATTGGCTAAGTGTTGCTCGGGACTTTTGGGGACGAAAGGCCCGAACCGGCCGAACCACGCGAAATAAGCACAAAGGGCCCAAAAACAAAGTGGGACAAGTGGTACAAATGGGCCCGAACCGGCCAAACCAGGCGAAATTGTCCCAAGCGGTCCAAAAGAAAATGGAACAATCGGGCCAGAGGTACGCGAACCGGTCGAATCGGCCGAAATTGTCACAAAGGGTCCAAAATCAAATGGGACATCCGGGACAGATGGATGCGAAGTACGCGGAAGACCCGACAGGCCCAAGAACCAACCAAAGATGCCGCGTGTCTCAAGGAGAAAGGTTAAAAAGTCAAAGGGGCAAGGTTTGAAGCGCGCCCGAGCTAATAGGAATTGGACACGTGTCCAATAGAGCAGGAAAGTGCGGAGCTCGGGAGGAAGTTAGAGAATTTGGTTGAGTTCCCCAAAAAAGGGCTAAAAGTAAAGGAAGCCCGTGCCTGTCCTCCAACAAGATCATGCCACGTGTCATCCAAATGGCGGGAGCGCGGGAAAGGGTGAAAAAGTCCCAAAATCATTAAAAGTCAAAATTTCAAAGGACAATTACTTGAAAAGATGAAGGAGAGAGAATTTCTCATCCTATCAGAGTGTGCCACGTATCATCCAAGTGGCAGAGCGTGGGAAGAAATTCAAAATCCGTTTTCACCTGTTCCGTGCCCTAAAACTTCAGATCGACATAACTTTCGATCCAGAGCTCAGATTTGCGCGTTCTTTATATCAACGGAAAGCTTGTGAGATTCTCTACACGTTTCCAGGGTCAATCTTGCATTTTGGTTCAGTTTGAAGAAAGAAAATCAGAAGACGCCTCTGGCATGAAATAATAAGCAGAAGTGATGCTCAACTAACAACTTTAATGCAGCGGACAGTTCGCCGCCTCTGCTAGACAGCTCGCCGTTTTGCCGAGATCCGCCGCTTCCATCATTATGAGATGAGTTAAGTGCATTCTGGAGGTGGTTGGGACAGATTTCGAATTCCTCTCTCTTTTCTCTCTCATTCTTCCTATAAATTGTAAGGAGGGGCTTCTTTCTAATGTTGGACATTCTTGTTTTGCAACCCCTCCCTTCTCTCCTGCTTGTAGGAGAATTCGTGGAGTTTTCAAACCTCCCATATAGACTGTAACACCGTTTTTTGCCTTTTGGCCATTGCAATGTATTGAATCGATCCTTGAGCAATATATATATGTCTGTGATTGAACTTAAATCCTCTCATGTATTCATTGTTGTCATTCTGATCTCTCATTGCACTTCGGTTACCTGTGCATGGTGTGGTATTGCATCTATATGATCTGTGTTTATGTTGCAAAGCTTATGTTCTTCATTCCTCGGTGCATCACCTCCTTAGCTTAGGTTTATTTATATGCATTTCTCTCTCCCTGTCTCCTTGGTAGTTAGTTTAGTTTTTCTTGGGTAAACCTCTGCGTTTCATTTGTGCATCTAAATAGAGGAATAGGAACCAGCCTTTCTCTAGAGAATTCTTTCTCATTTTTTCAAGTCCCACACTTGGAGAAAGGATTCAATGTTATGCAATCACACTGGATATTAGTTTGATCAACCTAGAAATCTGATCAACATCCAGGGGTGCTGTGATTTTGCATCAACAATTACCTTATTAGATAGAGAATTTTCTCCCCTTTCCAGAAAGGTAAATAAGTCCTCCTAACTCCTAGTATTTTGCAAGTTATGGATTGGCGGAGTTTGGAGGGGAAATTTCCCAAGGCGGGCCCGTGGGAAAAAAATTGGCACTTAGCCTTTTGGGGTCAAAGGGGAAAAGGAAAATTTTTGGCTCAAAAGCTTGCAAGGAGATGAGAGGGCACCATGTGGTAGTTTAGAGTGGTGGGGTAGAATGAATTTGAGTTGTATTGACGTTTGGTCAAAGTGCATCAAAGGGAAAAATCCAAGTGAAAGCCCGCCGAGAAATGAGAAGACGCCATGTGTCCTGTCGGCGGCGGAGGTCAGGATGGCAGGAATTCAGAATTTTTTCCAAAGTGGCTAGCAACACAAAGGTAAAAGTGGAGTGCATCCCCACCAAGTAACCAGATGGTGCCACATGTCCCGGAGTGGCGGAGGCGCGGAGTTTGTTTGGAAAATTTTCCAATTTCAAACAAAGGGTAGAATGATCATTTGAAGCTGCAGAGGTCAGGCCGATGGATTTTTTTGGGGAATTTTTCCCAATTCAAAAAAGGAGGGAAAAAGTTAAAATTTTGGCCCGCAAACCCTAATTTTATCATAATTTCTACTATTTTTCCCTAAATCTTCGAGAGGGCCATATCTTTTGATCGAGAGATCGTATTTTTGCATTTTTATATCATTGGAAAGTCATTTGAAATTATACACCCGATGGATTATTCAAATTTTTGGGTGGTGTTTGGTGCGAGAAAAATGAGAAAACATCTCTGGCACGTAAAAAATACATAACTAACATTCAACTACCAAAATTAATGAAGTATGGGTCATTTTTTGGATCTGCAGAGCAATGTACTTTGGCATATGGGTTTGTCCATGAATCCCATCACTTTTAGGTGAGCTTGAAGTGATTTGATTAGTGGTTGATCTCATAAATAAATTTTCCATGTTTTTTTCCTTTCCTTCATTCTGCTTTGCCATTAAAAGCTAGTTTTGGCTCATTTGTAAAGGGTTGGACATTTTGTTCTTGCACACTCCCCTCTTCCCCTTGGCATGTGAATTCAAGGAGTTTCATACCTTTGATGGAAATTGTGACACATGTTTTGCCTCCCTTCCATTGTAATGCATTTTATTAAACTTGGGAATGGTAATGCATGTTTTGTGAATGATCTTTCAATCCTCTCATGTGTGTATCATTGTCTTCCGATCTTTCATTATATTCTAGCAAATGTGTATGCTTTGGTGTTACATCTCTATGATCTCGTGTTTATTTTCAAGATAAAATTTCATCACTCCTTTGGTGTATCACCATTTTTACTTATTTTTGTTTCCTTTTGCATCCTTTATATCTTTCTTCTGGGAATTTAGAGTAGGATTTAGCATTAAACCTCGGTAAAATTCATGCATACACCTAAAAAGAGGGGTAAGAACTAGCTTTTTCTAGAGATTTTCTCACCTTGCAAGGTCCCACACCTTGTAGAAAATTCAATGTTGTGTAATCACACTAAATGACCCAATTGCGGGACTGCAAATATGAAGGTCATTTAGGGGTCTTTCAGAATTTGCACTAGCAGTCTAGTAATGGAACCAAAATTTAGTCTTTAATTTCACTCAAGTACTATGAATAATAGCACCTAATTCTGTTAGATATAAACACTCACTCAAAGCATGCATAGCTAGCAATTCCCTCCTTTGTGTTTGTTTGTCAAGAAGTTAGCATACATAATTTTCATGATATTTAACCAAGTATTCATTCATACATACTTAATCAGTCCATTTACATCACTTTGGAAACACATTTATTAAGGAAAATACTTAATCCATATCAAATATAATCAACACCAATTGCATTATTACATTACCAACCTTAGATCCATTAACAACCAGTATCCAACCACAATCATCCATTACAAAATGAATTCATTACATAAAAGGGAAAATGAATACACAATTAGTTACTATAGTGTTACACAGAACCATGCTCACTATCATCAAACCCTAGACCATGACAACATGATTTCTCTAGAATATGATAGAAATCTTCAAACTAAGCACTACTACAATAATGGCATAAAAAGGTATATATAGGGGTGGTAACTTCCCTTCACCTCCCATGCACTCTCCTAAAAATAGGTGTGTTAAGAAATAGCCTACATGTATTACATTCATAATAGTATTCATGTGTGTATATTTTGCATGTTTCTTATAAAAAAACTAATAATATATTATTCCTAAAGATAGAGAATGATTTGATCCTATTATTAGACCCATTCATGCATACTCGAATGTGCTTTCTCGGTTCCTTGATTGACACTCGAATTCTATTTTTATCCATGCCTCATGAAATTGGCTAAGTCCTAATTTGTTTCATGAGTGTGCATAGTCATGTGAACTACCTTTTTTTATTGTCTATGAGTTCCCTTCCAAGCACTACCCTTGTTCCTCTATACATGCACATTCTTGCGGGTTATCCTTTATGCCTTTTTGGGTACTTAGTCAATCTCTTCACTCAGTGAGAACCCACATAAACATTATTTTTTTTTGTTACTTACCCACATTACTAATGTTACCGCATTGCAAAGGGGATCAAGTATATATTTTTGAATTGAACTCGTGGAATAGTTCAAATGTTCTTTTGCTTTCTCGATAAGCAAACAAGGGCGTATAAGGAAAGACAAATTGACTATATCAATATTCATGGGAACTTGCAGTACACTTAAAATTTTATGTCTATTCTCCACCCACCCGCAATACACTAGGAAATAGGGTTCAATCGGTCTAGTTTATAGATGGTTGAACAATGGGAGTTTTTCATATGTTCTTATAGTTCCTTGAAACATTGCACTAAGAACACGAAAATAAATCAACGAATTGACATTAGAGAGGAACTAAGGAACAATTCCAATATTCCTCAGTTCCTTGGAAGTCGATCTATCGATGAGTAGATGAAAGAATGGGAATTCGGTCAAATAATTTAGGGTTATAAGACACATAGGAAATAGTTCCTTAGTTCCAATCATTCATTGATTGGACAAAAACACCGACAAGAGGGTACAGGGGTAAAGTAGTTGCCAAAGTCGGGAATTCTTGCCACTTGAGGAATTTTTCATTGTTCGATCATGACCCCGACTGTCTACAACTCTACATTACGACACACATGGTTATATCACTTGTTGAAGGCCCACAGGGAACATTCCTTTGTTCCTCTAGTGCTCTGAAACTCCACTCGGGCTAGTTGTCAAGGGATTTATAGGTGAAAGGTACATTTTCAGTATAATTTCACATATAACCACAAAAATATAATGTTTAATAGTGCACATGCCTTGTCATGTAACTCCAATTGTGTACAAAGTTAAAGAAGAAAGGATTCTCATGCTTAAAACTACAAAAATGATTGCATTTGGTCCTTGGTAAGTGGAAATCAGCCATTTTTGGTGTTTTGATTACTCCCCTTTCTCTATCTCATTCTCTATATGTTTAAGTTCTCATGCATAAAAAAGGGGTTCTTCTCTATTGGATTTGGATCTCTAC